>CP092874.1:6428243-6466891 GCA_030710605.1 Cordylochernes scorpioides
TGAAATACACATGGGGATTGTTAAAATGAAGATGATTGCCAGACGGTATTTTCTGGTGGCCAGGCATAGACAGTAACATCGAGGAGTTAACTAGAGAATGTAGAATATGCCAAGAATCGGCAAGCATGCCCCCGGCTACCATCTCGGAATGTACTTGGACCGAAAAACCGTGGCATCGACTTCATCTTGATCTAGCGTGTCCGTTCATGGGAAGAATGTTTTTGGTTCTCGTGGCGCATACTCAAAGTGGATAGAAATTTTTATCATCAAAGATACTACCAGCAAAACGATTATAAAGCATCTTAGAGAAATTTTTGCCAGATTTGGATTGCCCTAATTTTTGGTTACAGATAACGGAAGACAGTTTGTCTCCGGTGAATTCGAGCAATTTACCAAAATGAATGGTATACGGCACACTAAGACCAGTCCGTATAATCCTAGTACAAATGGTTTAGCTGAGAGATATGTAAGAGAGTTTAAAAACCTTTTGAGAAAGAATAATGGGAAGGATGATTTAGAGACGAATCTACAAAGATTCCTATTTGCTCATAGAGCATTCCCCCAAACTGCAATAAAGGAATTCCCCCGCGGAACTGCTAATGAAGAGAAGTTTAAGATCAAGATTCTCGAATTTAATACCAACATGGGAAATCCGCGAGAGGTATTTCATGAGGCCGTAAGAAGGCAGGAGCAGTTTACTATAGGTTGCGAGGTTTATTTCCGCAACTATGTAACTGGACCTAAACGGTAAAAAGGTACCATTTTGAAATTATTGAGCTACCGTCACTACCTTATAAGTTGCGAAGGCGTCGTGTATGAGAGGCATATCAATTAATTGCGACCTGTGAGAAAGAAACAAGTGTAGACAAGAAATTTGATACTCCCTCGAACATCAGGAGAGAAGCCTGTAGGTGGAAGTCAGAAATAAAGTGAAGAGGAGGTTCCAGAGGTTACATCAGGAAACAAGGAGGAGACTGCTTCTGTGCACGTACCCTCTTGCACTCCTAGACCAGGGCCTGCTGCTGTGCACGTGCCCTCTTGCACTCCTAAACCGGAGCCTGCCGCTGTGCAAGTGCCCGTCCGTAGTCCTAGACCTCAGAGAGCCAGGAAACCCCCAGACCGACTGGAGTATTATTAAGGGGGGAGATGTGTTGTGTATGTAAATAAATGGAGATTATATGTGTATATAAATTGGACATTTTTGTTTGCAAAACGAAAAGAATAAGAGCTAAAAAAAAGATTCATGGTTAAGTTTGATTTGTTGTACATCTAATTACGACACAACCTTAACAACATCCATCCTCACTGAAGACGCAAAAGTTGCCTGTTATTCAGATTATATAGCCATATGGCACACAAGTAGCAGTATAGAAATATCAGAAAAATACTGAACACATAAATGAGAGGACTGGAGAAGTGGGCAATGAAACTCAAAATGACCATAAACCTAATAAACACAAACCTATAGGTCTCCTTCACTGACAGGAAAAAAGGCATGAATTTAACTCCAAAATAAGCATAAACAACCATATAATTGATAAAATTAGCTCTCCAAATTACCTAGGTGTGATACTTGATGAGGAATTGCGATTTACAGAACACATAATTAGCACCTCAAATAGAGCTACCAGAAACCTAAACATTCTGAGAAGGCTATGTGGAACAAATTGGGGAGCAGAACCCAAAATTCTCAGAACAACATATATCACCTTAATAAGGCCAATAATGGAATATGCAACACCTGTTTGGGCTCTCTCAAGTTCATCACTAAAAAGAAGACTAGACAGTGTTCAAGCAAAAGCGGCCAAATTAATCACTGGTTCTGTTTCAAATACCAACAATTAGAAAATTCAGAGAGAATGTGGTCTAGACCTACTTGAAAACAGAAGACAATTAAAAACAATAAAATTCACCAATAGCTTAAAAACTAAAGAAACCGAACACATATCCAATAGAACCTATTTAAACTGGACACAAAAAGAAAGGCTCAAAAGATCTTCAACACTTCAGTACAACAACAATATTAGAAAGAGCATAAATATGAAACATAATGAATTTCAAATTCGAGAATAACCAATATTTCCTACCCCATTCCCATCAAATGTAATCATCAATCTTAACCTGAATGAACCCTGCAATAAAAAAAAGAGAACAAAAACATACTTAAAAAGAAAGGACTTGACACAATTGGTTTATGCGATCAGATAAATTATTTAACAGCATATACAGATGGATCATCAGACCTTACCATAAGTAATGGAGGGGCTGGAATTAACATAATACTGCAAGATGGAGCATACATCAAAATCAAAGAAGGAGCAAGAAAGATTTCGTCAAACTTCTCTTGTGAACTGACAGCTATCTGGAAAGTTCTTGATGTATGCCTTAACCAACCATCCCTGCATCAAGTAGAAGGAATTATGATATACCGTACAACGACTTCATATCCGATCTAGAAGCAATTCAGAAGGGCAATACTATAAACACACAGAAAATACATTCGTTACTTACTCAACTGATATCATTGGAACATAACTGAATTCTACAATGGATTCCTGCCAGTGTTTGGATCGGGGGTAATGAAATGGCAGTTGAATTTGCAAAGGAAGCCAGAAAGTTGAGCCAAAGGAAACAACAAATGTCATTATTTGACGCTAATGCTTTTGCAAAATACAAGATAATTAAACAAAAAATAAGAAAAGATCAAAATGTGAAATAAACTCCGAGAGAAAAATGACAAAACTATAACAAGATTTAGAACAAAACATTATAAAGGATGACAATACATCCAGATGGCACAAGAACCTATAGAACATGCAACAACTGTCCTGGTGTGGAACTAACACCTACCCACATATTCTCATGCCCGCAGCCTTGCAGAAAATTGACATAGACCCAGAGCAGCTGCTTTACACACCCAAGATAGTGGACAATGCTGCTGCTGCTGTGATAGAGATGCATGGAGTCATCTGAGGCTCTTTATTGGACACGACAAAAACAACAACGGCATTCCAAAGTAAAATAAATCATCAGAGATAGATAAATATTTTTCAAATGAATTAAAATAAATATAATCGATACTGAGATAGAGTTGAATTGAAAAAATTAGAAAATTATTATTTTCGAAATTTAAATAGCTGAGAGGATTCCAGCAAACCGCATCTAAAATATCAGGTTTTTTTTGCTACATGTTTTAATTTGCATATACCTATTTTACATATCTCAGATTGTATTTAAAAATCGTTAACCATTTCTTCTAACTTTTGGCGAAATGGTGTTTTATTAATTTATCATTTGATATTATTAGGGTTCTTTCCTGATATTCAAAAAGGAAAAATACGTGTCGTTCAGTTATATTTTTTCAATTTATCAAACAATTTGGCCGCTGAATCGCTGATTCTGGTAGAGCGCCATCTAGCGAATAAAGTTGTAACTAAAATCAATGTGCGGGACTTTTGGATCACCCTGTTTATTACTATGAATTAGCAAGATGGTCAATATTTAATGAATAGTTAGAATATAATTTACCTGCTTCCTCTAATTGATCTTTGATTTTGTCTTTTAATTCTGTAAAAATCAAATTAATAGATTACAAAATATAAATTAATATTCGCGTATTTACGCATATTTGGCCTTAAATACCTATTTCCTGGTTTCTCAAAAAGCCTCTGGGACCAGAATTCTTTTAAAAGCTTTTAAAAATCGAAAAAGGTCCGGTTGTTGTTGTTGTCGTGTCCAAAGAAGAGTCTCAGATGTCTCCATGCATCTCCATCACAGCAGCATAATATCCACTATCTTGGGTGTGTAAAGCTGCTGCTCTGGATCTAAGTCAATTTTCTGCAAGGCTGCGGCCATTGCTGGGCATGAGAATATGTGAGTAGGTGTTAGTTCCACACCAGGACAGTTGTTGCATGCTTTATAAGTTCTTGTGCCATCTGGATGTATTGTCATTCCTTTATAGTGTTTTGTTCTAAGTCTTGTTATAGTTTTTGTCAGTTTTCTCTCAGAGTTTATTTCACATATTTGATCTTTTCTTATTTTTTGTTTGATTATCTTGTATTTTGCCAAAGCATCAGCGTCAAATACTGACATTTGTTCATTCCTTTGGCTCAGCTTTCTAGCTTCCTTTGCCAATTCATCTGCCATTTCATTACCCTCGATCCCAACATGGGCAGGAATCCATTGTAGAATGCAGTTCTTCTCCAACGTTTCCAGTTGGGTAAGTAATGAGTGTATTTTCTGCGTGATTCTAGTATTGCCCTTCTGAATTGCTTCTAGAGCGGATCTGGAGTCGCTGTATATTATGATTCCTTCTGCTTGATGCAGGGATGGTTGGTTCAGGCATACATCAAGGGCTTTCCAGATAGCTGTCAGTTCACAAGTGAAGTTTGACGAAATCTTTCCTGCTCCTTCTTTGATTTTGATGTGTGTTCCATCTTGGAGTATTATGTTAATTCCGGCCCCTCCATTACTCAGGGTAAGGTCTGATGATCCATCTGTTAATGCTAATAAATAATTTCTCTGATCATATGAATCAATTGTGTCAAGTCCTTTCTTTTTAAGTATGATTTTGTTTTCTTTTTTATTGTAGGGTTCGTTCAGGTTGAGATTAATGATTATATTTGATGGTAATGGGGTAGGAAATGTTGGTTCTTCTTGAATTTGAAAGTTACTGTGTTTCATGTTTATGCCTTTTCTAATATTGTTGTCGTACTGAAGTGTTGAAGATCTTTTAAGTCTTTCTTTTTGTGTCCAGTTTAAATAGGTTCTATGGGATATGTGTTCGGTTTTTTTACTTTTTAGGCTATTTGTGAATTTTATTGTTTTTAATTGTCTTCTGCTTTCGAGTAGGTCTAGGCCACATTCTCTTTGAATTTTCTCATTATTGGTGGAAGAAACAGCACCAGTGATTATTTTGGCTGCTTTTGCTTGAACACTGTCTAGTCTTCCTTTTAGTGATGAGCTTGAGGGAGCCCAGACAGGTGTTGCATATTCCATTATTGGCCTTATTAAGGTGGTATATGTTGTTCTGAGTGTTTTGGGTTTTGCTCCCCAATTTGTTCCACACAACCTCTCAGAATATTTAGTTTTCTGGTAGCTCTATTTGGGGTGCTAATTATGTGTTCTGCAAATCTCAATTCCTCATCAAGTATCACACCTAGGTATTTTGGATTTCTAATTTTATCAATTATTTGGTTGTTTATGCTTATTTTGGGATTAAATTTATGCCTGTTTTTCCTATCAGTGGAGAAGACGCATAGGTTTGTTTTTATTGGGATTATGGTCATTTTGCGTTCCATTGCCCACTTCTCATTGATGTGTTCAGTATTTTTTCTGATTTTTCTATACTGCTACTTGTGTGCCATATGGCTATATCATCTGCATAACAGGCAACCTTTGTGTCTTCAGTGAGATAAGGATGGATGTCGTTAATATATAGCAGGAAGAGTAGAGGACTGAGCACAGATCCCTGAGGTACACCAGCCCATGTTCTTCTGTCCTTGGAAAATGTTCCATTGACCCGAACCTTTATCCTTCTTCCCCTTAAGAAGTCTGCAATCCAGATTAAGGTTTTTCCTCTTACTCCGATGTTGTGCAGCCTTTCAAATAATTTCTACACTCGAACAAAAGCTGAGGTCATATCCAGGAATACGGCCGTTGTCTTCTTTGTTGGTTTTTCCTGGAAAGAATCTATTATTGATTGGCAGAAGTAGAACAGTTGATCAGTTGTACAATGTCTGGATCTATAGGCAGTTTGGTAGAAGTTTATTTTATTATTGTTAGTGAGCCAGACTATGAGCCTAGAGTGGATGATTCGTTCTGTTATTTTACAAAGTATGCTGGTGAGAGCAATTGGCCGATAGTTCTTGCATTCCTTGGCATCTTTGTTTGGTTTCAGTATTGGCACTATAATTGATATCTTCCAATTCTTTGGTAGTTTACCAGTTTGCCATGAAATGTTCAGTATTCGTAGGAGTTGATTTTTAGCTTTGTCTCCAAAGTGTTTAATCATTTGACCAAAGATTAGATCATCTCCTGGTGACCTCTTGGGATCTAACTTTTCTATTGATGAGTTTAGCTCATTCAGTGTGAAGTCTCTCGAAAAAATATCTTGTTGATGGTAATTTCTTGCTTGTTTAACTAACTTGTTTATATTATTTTTTAGAGTCCTGTCTTCATTCGTGTAGTTGAATCTAGAAGTGCTTGAAAGATATTCAGCAATTATGTCAGCCATCTGTTTGTTCGTTCTCGCTGTTCTATTCATATTGGTTAGAGTATTGGAGGATTGGTGTTGGTTTTGATTGTTTTCTAACACTTAATTATATTCCAGTGTTGGCTGTCCTTTCTTGGATCCATTTTTTCGCAGAATTCTGCCCATTTTTCTTGTTTGCATATCCAAATTTCTTGTTCTATTTTGTGACTAATTTCAATGAGTTTCTTTCTGTTTTCTTCTGTTTTATTTGTTTTGAGAAGTTCATTGATATTGTCTCTCTCTGCAATCATTGCCTCGATGTTGTGGTCCTTCCAGAAAGGCATCCACAGGTCTTTACGTCTGCCTCTAGGTATCGATGCTTTTGCAGCTTCGGATATGTTCGAAGAGAAATTTTCCAAGTTTTTATCAAGCGTTCTGTAATTTGATTCTTCGTTGCACAGTTCTTCGAGCTTTTCTGTGAATTTTTTCCAGTCGGCTTTCCTAAAGTTCCATGTTCTTTTATTTTGTTGGATATTCTCAATTTTGAAGTTTAGGGTTGTTAAAATTGGTCTGTGGTCACTGATTGCACTTTTCAGGATTTTCCATTGTGTTGTGGGTGCGATGTTGTAATTTATCGCTGTGATGTCTATTGCGGATTCTGTGCCTGTGGACTTAGATAGATAGGTGTTCTCTCCGTTATTTAACGGTGTAAGGTCGAGGTCGTTTAGCATGTCCTCAACCTGCTGACCTTTGTTATCCTGGACAGGTGAGTCCTCCTCCAAATTTTCCCGGTCTGTCCTTTCGTAGTGTGGTATAACCTTTGATATTGAATCTCAGATTGTGATTCAATTTTGTCTCCTGTAGACAAGCAATATGCACATTGTTGTCACGGAGAAGACAAGTCAGCTCTTCAGTTTTCCTCTGGGTGCCATTTATATTGAGCTGTAGTAGATTCAATTGTGTCCTCGTAGTAGATTTCTCATCAGGAGCCCGGGCTGCAGCTCCTGACGCGGCGGTTACCCCGGACGCGGTAGCATTGCTGGAGATATCGGTTTTGCTCTTCATTGGAAAATGGGTGCCGTTGCCACGTTAGTCACCTTGGAGACGAACCAGAATTTGGTCGAATATTCCAAGGGTCCAGGGGGGACCGCAGGGAAAAAGGTCCGGTGTTAATACTAAGGTCCGGTGTTAATACTAAAATAAAAAGGTATATTCTGACCGTTTACATTAGCAATTTAGAGGGGAAAACGCCATCGAGTGGAATAAATATTAACTAAATGTTGATTTAGGTTTGTTCCATGATATTTAGCTAATCTATTCCTAGAAATAAAACGATAAGAGGAGCTTCTTTTATGAATTTTAATGCGCAAGCTTTCGGACTAAACGTCCTTCTACAGGCATGGATAGTGGTAATACTAACGAGTATAACCTAACATTGAGCCATAATAAAGAGGACAATATTTACATAAATATATCTGTAGAAAACTAAAAGGAATAAAATAAATTATGACTTAGAATTTGCATTTATAAGATTGGAGAACTAAAATATTTTTATTATTATTTTATATGAATATATTATTATTATTTTATTCCTTTTAGTTTCTACAGATATATTTATGTAAATATTGTCCTCTTTATTATGGCTCATGTTAGGTTATACTTGTTAGTGTTACCACTATCCATGCCTGTAGAATGACGTTTAGCCCGAAAGCTTGCGCATTAAAATTCATAAAAGAAGCTCCTATTATCGTTTTATATACCAATTATTAAGAGTTCCTAATCTTTTAATCTATTACTAGATTAAGTCAAGAAAAGTCAACCACGAATATGATTCAGTCTGTTGGCCCTCATCAACGTGGTACAGGCTGTATATACCTCAACGACAAAAAATTGGTCCTTGAGGCTTTCTGAGATTTATATTACTTTTTTTCAAAAATACAGTTGCACAGACATTTTTTTGGATTGATAGCTAGCTCTATAATATGATGACACACGCACACACACACATATATTAATTAAAATGCATATTTTGGATCTAAAATAAAACAAAACATTTTATTTAATACAAATGCCAATATTTCAATAGGCTGTACGCCGTCAGGGCTTTTCTTGGTTTTAAACTGCTTTGGTTCATCACGCGATGCCTTCACGCGACGATATATAAAATATCACAACACTGGGGCTAAAATTTAAAATATATACACACAAATATAAATATAAGAATAGACTATATATTTAAATTTATAAAATTAAATAATAAAATATGATTCCTAATAAGTATAATAAAATAATTTTAAATAGATTTGAAATGTAAATATAACGGAGGGATGTCAATTTTACTATTAATACTGTTGGTATTTTTCATTGAGGTCCAACTTTCTTAAAAGAGTATTGAATATTTATCTTGTATATTGTTTTATATAATATCTGTTGTGTCAAAATTTGGTATATGGTCCTGTTTGAATGCGTGATCTACCAGAAGTGATAATTTTATATACAGTTACGAGCGTCATTCTTCATCTCTTAATCATCAGTCAGTTTTCGTCTCTGTCACCGTTTGCTTTTTTTTTTTTGGAATGGCGCCCCCCCTATTGGTTGGCTACGCTCCGCCACCTTTGCCCCCCCCCCCCCCCATCATGCCCCCCCCCCCACTCGCCTTTTCGTTTATGTAATTATTGTGTTGGAGCGGGTCGCTCCTTAAATAAATGCATATATTAGTTAATAACCAAATGGAATCCTCTCTTTCTTTTTCCCTGTAAGAGACGCCTACGGAAGCCATCAGTACATAGACAGATAAAGCACATAGGCTATAGTTATTAACTAAAATATGTATTTATTTATGGCGCCAATTTATAATTGTAACAAATAGTATTTGAATCAAAACATTCAATCGGGTAAAAGACGGGCGTTGCCCGGGTCATTCGGCTAGTATATATATATGAAGTAGAAAATGAGGTTTACAGATATATACCCTATATTAGACTCCCACCTATCTATATTCAATAAATAAAACATAAATACCTTTATTTCCTGGTTTGTCTTCAATAATTCTTTCTATTATTTCTGCATAAAAAAACAATACATATACATTCACATAACTCTATCTTTATAATATTGATGTTAAAGGTGTCTGAGTGAATATATTTTTAATTGAAATAAATAGCTTTGTTTATATATGTGGCGACCACACTTTGCTTCAGCTAGCGCGAACTGGGACAAAACTTCACTACACATAGAGGCCTCGGCAACCGCGAGCTAAGAGAACACCTGACTACGCATGCGCGGGCGGCATCCGGGACTCTGGCAACAAGCGTCGCTCAACAACTAAGCTTGCTTCCAACGGCCGTTACTTCTTTTCTCTTTATATATTTCTGGCTTTGAATAAATTAATTTATTTTATAAAAATAATTATATCAGCGGCCTTTCCACAAGCCATTTCAACACGCACGCAACCATCCCACATATACACTGCGTGACATTGAAAATGGAACACCAAGAAATAGTGGCCAGAAAGTGATGAAACTCGGCAGACAGAGAGAGACAGGGACGAACAATAAGTGATCTTTATTTCAAAATGATAGTCATAATACAGAGCGAGAACGGCGTCGGCTTAGTAGCAAGTAGGACCACCGCGGACGGCGATGCACGCAGCAACACGTCTAGGTAGAGAGTCAATCAGAGTACGGATGGCGTCCTGAGGGATGGCTCTCCATTCCCTCTCAACCATTTGCCACAGTTCGTCTTCTGAACGCGGCTGTGGCAAGGCATGCAAACGGCGTCCAATGATGTCCCAGACGTGCTCGGTTGGTGAGAGATCAGGAGAGTACGGTGGCCAGGGAAGCATCTGTACATCTTGCAGAGCTTGTTGGCTAATGCGAGCAGTGTGCGGTCGGGCGTTATCCTGCTGATAAAGGGCATTGGGTACCCCCTGAAGGTAGGGGAGTGTCACCGGTCGCAGCACATCATCAACGTATCGTTGGGCCGTCATAGTGCCCTGAATACGAAGTAAAGGTGACCTGGAATCATACGCGATTGCGCCCCAAACCATGATTCCACGTTGTCGCACGGTGGGGCGTTCCACAATTGCTGCCGGATTGGACCTTTCTCCACGTCGACGCCACACGCGTACACGGCGACTATCACTGGACAAGCAGAAACGCGACTCATCTGAGAACACGACCCTGTGCCATTCCGTCATCCACGTCGATCTAGCCCGGCACCATTCCAAACGTTGGCGCCTATTCGGTGGGGTCAATGGCAGTCTTCTTAGCGGACGGCATGAGTGCAAGCCATTAGCAACCAATCGACGGGAAATGGTTCTGGTCGAGATGGAATTATCTAGGGTGTCTTGCACATGTTGCAGGATGGCGGTACAAGTGGCTTGTGGGGCCGCCACTGCTTGTCGAAGGATACGCCGATCCACACGTGCTGACGTCACCCTGGTTGCACCGACATTCCTATAAATTGTCACATTTCCTTGTTCCAACCCTCTTCTCCACAGTCGGTGCACCGTGGACGCACCAAGGTGTGTATCAGCTGCGATTTGACGTATGGACCAACCTGCCCTTTTCAGTCCGATCACCATGCCCCTCGTAAAAGCGTCTGTCTGCTTGAACTGCCTCCGTTTACGATGACCTGGCATTCTCTGTTATTACACGTGTCTTTTGACACAATAACAAAATTTCTACAATGATTTTCCTTGAAGAAATAACGACACGAATACTGTCCTTTCTGCAAGTTCCTTCCCTTATATCTTACTCCATGTGCGCACGAGAGCTGCGCATTTTACATCATTTGCATAACTCGGTTAGGCGCGTCTACCCTGAAATTTGCATAATTTTCTGGCCACTATTTCTTGGTGTTCCATTTTCAATGTCTCGCAGTGTATATTCTATTTTTATCATTATGTGCGTTAGGTAAAAAGAGTGTTTGTGTTTTTATCAATTAAATCTATTTACAATTTAGTAAGGTGTTTATATATACTTGTATATATATTTAATTAAAAATACATATATTGGATCAAAATATAATTTATTTACCGATATTTCAGTTGGCTGAACTCAAACCTTTATCAAAAAAGGTATTATAACATATTAATTTCAACAACAAACTCAGCGCCACATAACATATATATATTATATAATATAAATTTAAAAATATTTTAGAATTTAAAAAATATATTTTATTTTCATTTATTGATAGTTATACTTGTTTTTTGACCATAGTTTTAGAATACGCCGACTTTTAATACTTGTTGTAAATATGTAGTTATCTAACCTATTTTTGAAATTCACTAATATAGAATTCATTTCATAAATTCTATATAACTGTGAAAAATGTCTTATTGTAATTTTCTTCAAGTAATTCAAAATAAAAACTACTTGATAGTAAATAGATATTTTTCTGCTTTTCTTTCAAAATGACACGACTGCAAACGATACCATTAAGTACTCATGTACTAAAAAGAATCAGCAGTTAATTTCTGTCTCAAAATAATATTTATTATAACATATATATATATAATCATATTCTTTAATTCTATCTTAAAAAAAAACTAATACGTTTTAAAAATAAACAAAAACTATATAGTACTTACTCTTAAAGAATCAAGTTATTGCAAATTTTCTTTTGACGAAATATGTGACCAAATTGTGTCTCTCTATATAAAGTGAATATGTGCATATAAAACTAAAAGTTTATTATTTTAAATATATACACACATAAGCCTTTTTATTGGGGCATCCAGCTCTATACATGATTCCCCTCTACGGGATTTAGCAAAGGAAGATATTTCAAAAGTAAAAACTAAAATACAAGAAGTAATAAGGAAAAAGAAAAGAGAGAAGAAAGAAAAAAACAAACAAAAATAAATTTAACCATATATACAAAAAATAAACATACAGAGCAAAAGGAACCATGCATGATTAAATATTAAATTAAAGTACCAATGTTTAGAGTATGTCAAGGTTAGGATATCATTGAGAGGGCTAGTGTGGAATCAGCCGCATTCAATCCTCGCTTTCCTCCTCCAAGCAAACCACGACATTCGGCGAATCCATTATTCTCCAACGGATCTTGACTGCCGCCCTGTAGAATTTATATAAACCGAGGGAGAGACCCTGATCAACCATCAGTGTGTTCATCCAGCTGCAAATTTGTTGGCAGTCAGGTTGAGACCAGGGTAAGTCACCCAAAATTTCTTTCCTCTGTTTCTCTAAGCAAGAGCATCCAAATATTATACGCATAATTATTTTAAATATATATAAAATTGTAAAAAGCGTATTGCTTGTAAGAAATAGTCGATGTTTTTAATTAATCACATTGTAAAGCGATTATCGCTTGAAATATTACATTTTAAAGTAAAAAAAGAAACTCACTGTGAGAAACTGAAATTTTGCCTGAGAACATCTATTGGGATTATATTAACTTTTTAAAACTAGATCTTTCTTTATTTTCTTTATATATTTTTACGGGAAATTTTGAAAATAAATTTGCTACAAATTCACTATATTGTTCTGAATATAGAGCAGAGCAATCTATATTTAAATCTTTAGATAATAAAAAGCTTATATTAAGTTGAAAAAAAAATATTTGCCAATATTTCGGTTAGCTGAACGCCAAATTTGTCAAGGCATTACATTTTTGCATGAATAAACTCAGTATAAATCATTTATTCAATCTAATATATGCCTTTTTATTATCTAAATATTCACTATATATGCATATGTAAATATATATAATATATTATAAATTCAGGAAAGCTATCGCGTTTGAATAATTATAATAGGTTGGTATTAAAATTCGAAACTATTTTAAAGGCGTAAGATTCCTTTTGATATTAAACAATTTCTACTGCCCTTACTGCAATGGAAAAATTAATAGGAGGGCCTGGTTCATCAGTGGTGAACCCTCCCAGCGGTTTCGCCAGTTTAATCTACCATACCGCTGTTATATTTCCATTGCAGTAAGGGCAGTAGAAATTGTTTAATATCAAAAAGAATCTTACGCCTTTAAAATAGTTTCGAATTTTGATAACAGATGGCGCGCTAGTGCATTGTACTATAAAGGTTGGTATTATTTGGTAAGATATTAGTTTCTATTTACGTAGGCTAGATATTCAATAAATGCTTGCACATGCTTACATTTTTATGAGAATAATCTTCAACTATAAATATGTAAAGTTCATTTAAGATGTTATCAAATAATTTACCTTTTTTCGAGCCAGGTTCTATTTTCACACCAACTATATCTGCGCAAAAAAATATGTTTATTACTGTAATACGAGGTGTGTTCAAAAAGTATCGCGACTTTTGAATTTTCGCGGGTTACGTATATTCAAATTTCGATCTTTTTGTGGCTTTATGTTGGTACTCATCTCTCTCACTTATGCCGACAAGCTCGACCATTTTGAATGTTCATTTAATTGTTGACAGCTGCTTTGCTTGCAGGTGTTTTGGATCGTCTTCGATTTTTACCTATTAAAAAAATGAATCAAAGAACCTGTATCAAATTTTGTGTGAAAAACGAAATTAGGTGCGCGGATGCATTCTGAATGTTGACTGTGGTATACGGAGAAGCTACCTTGGACCGAAGCAACGTTTATCGGTGGTACAAAATGTTCTTAGAAGGCCGAGAAGATGTGAACGACGAAGAGCGTGCCGGACGCCCGAGCACTTCAACAACAGACGAAAAAATTAATGAAGTGGAGAAAATGATATTGGCCAATCGTCGAATCACCGTTAGAGAAGTTGCTGAGGACCTAAACATATCGATTGGCTCGTGCCATTCGATTTTTATCAATGATTTGGGCATGAGACGGGTCGCCGCGAAATTCGTACCAAAATTGCTCAATTGCGACCAAAAACAGCATCGCATGAACATTGATAATGAGATGTTGGACTCTGTCCGCGACGACCCAAATTTGCTCCAGAGGGTCATAACTGGTGATGAAGCGTGGGTTTATGGTTATGACGTGGAAACCAAAGCTCAATCATCTCAATTGAAACTGCCGCACGAACCAAGACCGAAAAAAGCGCGCCAAGTTCGGTCGAATGTGAAAGTTTTGCTGACAGTTTTCTTCGATTGCAGGAGCGTGGTGCATCATGAGTTCTTGCCACAGGGTAGAACGGTCAATAAGGAATATTACCTGCAAGTTATGCGCAATTTGCGCGAAGCAATCCGCCAGAAACGCCCGGATTTGTGGAAGAACAAAAATTGGCTTTTGCACCACGATAATTTGGCCAAAAACAACACATTAATGATGCCGCGCAGCCACCGTATTCCCCAGATCTGGCCCCCTGTGACTTTTTTCTTGTTCCCTAAACTGAAGAGACCCATGAAAGGACGACGTTACGCTACGCTTGACGAGATAAAGCCGGCATCGAAGGAGGAGCTGAAAAAGATTTAAAAAAAAAAAATTTTTGAAGTGCTTCGAAGATTGGAAAAAACCGTTGGCACAGGCGTATAATATCTCATGAGGATTACTTTGAAGGGACAAAATAGGTATTCATGAATAAATAAATAATTTTTGAAAAAACACAAAAGTCGCGATACCTTTTGAACACACTCATTTTTTTTCCCGCTGCGTACGATCGAACGGTTGTTGTTACCTTTTGTTCCTCGAAATAATAAAGTTCATCCATAATTGTTTCTTATTCTAATAAAAATAAAAATTACATTCATGTCTTTGCGATATGACGATGTTGGAAGTATATTGGAACCATGTCAGAGCAAATTGTAAAAACCAATGAATTAGAATACAAATGATTTAATACAAGAATGGAATAAAATATATAAACATTTCTGTGTCTACAGATTATTAAGTTACGTTGCACTTGCGCGCCATCTGTTATCAAAATTCGAAACTATTTTAAAAGCGTAAGATTCTTTTTGAAATTAAACAATTTCGGCTGCCCTCCCTTTAATTTTTCCATTGCAGTAAGGATAGTAAAATTGTTCAATTTCAAAAAGAATCATACGCTTTTAAAATAGTTTCGAATTTAGATTATTAAGTATTTACCGAACTAATTTATCTGGAAATCTAAAATGACAGCAAGGAACTATACCGATAACTCAAACTACAGGGTTGAAACTATGGGTATCTTTGCACCAACTTATTTACATACAGAATATACAGAAAGAAAAGTATTCGCAGAATATTAGAGAATAAATTTGTTCGAACCAAACTAACTTTAACTTTATTGTAAAAAATGCCTGTTATATATATATATAGCAATAGGTTCATATATTTAAACTAATAAATATATTTTGAGTCAAAAGGCGATCCATCAATTAAGTTTATTTAAAAAGGCGTACCTGGATCTGTAAAGAAAAAAAAAACATTTTTCTCAAAATATTCCGAGAGATTTCTCCCTCTTTATCAATACACCTATCCTCCGATTTACACTGTACTTGTTTTACACGTTTTCGCTTTTACACGGTTTTCCAAATAAGTTTTTTTTTTTGTTTTTATCGCACTATACTAAATGCTACTGTGATTGAACACATGCGCTGTGTACACATCTCACGAGGAATCCCGAGCTTATGTGCTGACTTGCTGCACCGCACACTGTGACTGTATTTCTAATTAAAAAAATAAATAATTTTCGATTTGCACGTTTTTCTCAGGAACGTATCTACCATGTAAATCGGGGGATAGGTGGATATTGCACAGTGAATTACAATAAATTGAAAAAGAGGAAGCAATCTCTCGAAATATTTTTAGAATCTTTTTTTCCTTATGCCCTTCTGTACGCCATTTTATATAGACTTAATAAAAGTATGTCTGTTTATAACTGTTTTTGTACTTTTCTAGATATTAATCGAACTGAATTATATAACATATTGATATGGTATGTGTATTGTTTATCTAAATATTTGAATATAGGGGTAGTTATCATATTCATAAGGTATTTAAGATATAAACAATGTTGCTTATTAGATGAAATACTTATGGTATTTTTCAAATACTGCCCCTATATTAATCTATAATTAACATGTTAATAGTTTATTAATATATACTTATTTTCTGTTGAGAATTAGAATTATTTCTACAAACCGTACTGAAATTGATAGATCTATCTACGTCGCATATATAATCTTGAATTAATATATTGCCACGTGGAAAATTAGGGAAGACACAAACTTCAGGAGGAGACAACAATTTGTTTCAGGCAAGGACAAACTATGAATTGTAAACAAAAGATAAGCCACGAGGGAAATTTACAGAGTCGCAAGATATAAACATAAAAATGACCACTCTGTTAATAAAAAAATAATAAAATAAATAAATACTATGTTACATAAATAAAATTGATAAATACTGTGTTACAATATTTTACTTTAAAGTGAGAGAGTGTATATATTATAATTTTGTTTTCTAAATATAAATATAAGAAACTCTTATCCAATCAATAAGTAAATCAAATACCTTTTTCTCCTAATTGGTCTTTAATATTTTCCATTATATCTGCACATAACAACATAAATACATTAATAAAAATTGTTCTGTCTTATCAATATTCTATCATTATTTTAATAATATGTCCTCTCTGTCATAATCATCATGTAGATAAATATCTCTCTTAGTTATTATGTTAAAATTAAACCTAATGTATATATATATATGTAGTAATGTAGTTGTTGTTGTTGGATAACTGTAGTGTGGCATGTTTGTTAGAAGCAGTCGTGGTGGTTGAGTGATGGGTGGTAAGGACACACAGGATCCATAGGTCCCGTGAGGAAATAGATCGGGGAGGAAAGATAGAAGGTCCGAGAACAACCCCTAGAACAAATGGTGTCGAGACCACCTCGGTGAGAAATGAGCTTTGATCATCCCGTTTAGCCGCTTTTAAGCCGCTTTAAGTAAGATAATTCCCCTAGGGAAAAATGAAGACTTGACACTTGTTTACCAAGAGAGTTGGTTTTTAATCTGGCTATCTTCCCTCTTTCCTCGCACTCCCACACAGGCCATTTTATTTATATATTTTCGAATATTATGACATATAAATATATATTATTTTTTTATACTGTTTTTTCATATATATGTGAAAATAATCCATAAATAATTATTTAATTAAAAAAATATATATTGTATCAAATTGTAATTTATTTACTTAGTTATATACGTAAATAAATTATATTTTGATTCAATATATGCTTTATCACAAACACTATGCAGTCATGGGATATCGTGTTCAGGCGTCAATGGGTAACACAAAGGACGAGGCAGGTTTGATGTCACTTAGAAGAAAACGCGACAAGGTTCAAGAGAGTGTGATCTGCATGAGAGGGAGAGAAGATCTATGATTGTCTTGCCGTTTGTCGGTGGCGGTGGTCGTAAAACTTACTGGAAGTTTCCTGCCAAGAAATAAATAATCTTGACGAAATTTTACCTCGGACCTCGCCCTGTCCTGGGTACGGCGGACTCTCAATAAAACCTTAATGCTTTGTTGTATTACGTGATAACCAAGCTAGCGAGTTGAATTATATCTACATTTTGGGACTGTTACATTATTTATAATTATGGTACATATGAGAAAGAGAATATAGTGTGTATTTAAATATATAACTACATATAACTTATAACTTAATATTTTAAGATATTTTACATATTTGATTGCAATTTTTATAATAATATTTTCATGCATCAATTTCCCCCACCTACTCTGTATTTTAATTGATTCCAACTATGCGGCGCTGAGTTTGTGTATACAAAAATGCCTCGATAAAGGTTGGCGTTCAGCCAGCCAAAATATTGGGAAAATAAATCTATTATTAAATTCAATTTATGCCTTTTATTATCTAATAACTACAAATATATTATAAAATAAGAAAAATATAAAAAGGTCAGTCTTTCTTATATTAAAAGCAAAAAAAAGCATATCCTGATGGCTCACATGATTATTTAAGATAACAGCTTGGTTAAAAGTGGTCCCTATTTTCTTTGTTTAATAATAAAAAAGAAAGTAAAATTATATTTATATGCTTATTACATATATGAGAATAAATAATATCAATAGTTGCTCTTGGTGATAAAAATATTTTACCTTTTTTCGAGCCAGGTTCTATTTTCACTTCATATGTTTCTGAGGAAAAAACATATACATTATTATATATAATAAATATGAATAGAATAATTAATTAAATTTCGTCTACTCTACATGATTTTCTAGGAAAAATATCGGTTAAATTGAATAGCAAGTAGTTGAAAATATATAAGTAATATAGAGAGATATATTTGTGTAAATATACTTTTTACTATTAGAAAGGCTATTAACAAGGTATTTAATGGGACACATAGCTTTTTCAAATCTATCCTGAGTTAAGAGAGAAAGGATTTATCGAGAGTTTTTAAAATAATTTTTGAATTTTGGAAAAAAACCCGCATAAAATATTAAATAAAGCATATATTGGATCTAAATTTATTATTTAACCAATATTTCTAGGGGCAACACGCCTCTCTTTATCAAGGTTTTTATTTGATTTAAACTAAATCACGTGGGTATGTGATCCACTCATGCTATACAAGATCAAAGTAAGAAACTATCTGATGAAAGTTCAAGGTATATAAAATATATGTATAAAATATATATATCACATACCCATGCGATTTAGTTTAAATCAAAGCCTTGATAAAGAGAGGCGTGTTTTGCCCCTAGAATAATTGTTTAAATAATAAATTTAAATCCAATATATGCCTTTTATTTATAGATATTATTATGGATTGCTCAATCGTCAAAATAGTATTAAATAGATAGAGATATTAAGTTATTGAAAGAGAGGAATAACAAAAAATATTTTGAATCTTGTTCTCAATACTCGAATTGTTATTTGCCATATTACTAACTAACTAGAATAAAATAAAACAAATATTAAATTTAACAAATTTTGAATTGAATTTCATATATATATATTAATAAAGAGATTTTATGCTTGAATTTAGATCATGTTGAGGATTATGGTAATGGTAATGCAGTCGTGGCAAAAATCTTAAAAATATAATAATAAAAATATGAATATTAAAAATAGCATTAATTGAGATTATGGGATATATGAAAACATAATCTGATAAAAGTACCGCCTGGCTTAAGGCGAGTAGAACAAGGAAAACAAAAGATTATTTACATAATGTACAAAGGTTTGAGCCGGCCAACGGGGAACAACAACAATGAGTTTTTATAGTGAAAACGGCGACCTCTGGTGGTCGATTAAGCAGAGTATTTTATCTACGAAATATATTTGAAAAACATATTTTTTTTATATAACATATATGTATATTAAAATAAGGGTATATTTTGAATCAATATATTTATTAGAATTCAATATTTCGACGAGGCTGTTTGCCTATCTTCTTCTAGAAAAAATTCAAACCCCTTTTATAAGCTTATAATCCGCGTGATGCGCGCACGAGAAGTGTTGTTTTTTATAAGACATGTTGGTGTGAACAAACCATTATATAACCATATATATATTTAAAAAAAGTCATATCCTGACCAGGTTCACATGAGCATTTCTGATGGCAGAGCGCCATCTAGTAATGCTCAAGTGAGCTTGGTCAGGATATGACCTTTTTTTGTTTTTAATATCAACACCTGACCTTATATATATGTCGTATCCGTCGTGGTCGAATGGAAGGGCGCAAGCGTTGTGCATGTAAGCTTCGAAAAAGAACTTGTTCCACACTCCTGAGCGCGCTGGCTCCTAGATTTATTTTGTACAGATTTATACATGGAAGAATTTGTATTTACAATTTAACATAATAATTATGGTGAAAATAAATTATACATTTCGGGTATTATACAAATTACGAAATATATATATATATGTCTAATCCTGTCGACTTTATTCTTTAGCTGTGGTATTTCGGTGGTCTGGTCTGTTGTATTGAGTCGTGGGGAAAGATGATGATTGCGCAGTCGTGATGGTGGTGAGTAGTAAGGCACACAGAGACGAATCACAGGGGAATCCGAGGCATCAGAGAGAGGGAACGAAGAGATCAAGTTGCGGCCGGCGGGCCATCCACTAACGATCTGCCTGCTGCTGCTGTCCGCTATCTGGCATCTACTGAACTCTGACTGACCGCGGGGCAAGCCCCTTTTTATATGCTCAAGTCTTACGTCACCGGACATCTGGCGCCCTGGCGAAAGCGGGGCGGTTTACCTTATTTGGCTGCGGGTAAGCCCTGTTTACGTCATTTTATTGGCGCCGCGTTGACGAGGCGGTTGACCTCATTGTCTGCGGGGTAAACCATTTTGGTTTCAACATTCCCTCTAGATATACCTCTGTATTTTATTGAACACACAAAAACGATACATACAAAGTTAAATTGATTAAAGGAGGATTGGGTACAATGATTAAAAGTCCATATTAGATTAGGGGGTGTAAGAAGAGATGGTGAGTATTTACAAAGGTGTTTATAATTCTCAAATTACCACAGATGGGCCCCCTGCGTTGAAGAATTTAAAAAGGGGCAGCCTGAGTTAAATTCTGGTAGATGGGAAGTAATTTTTGGGGAAAATTAATTGGGTAAACAAACAAAGCTAATTACAGGGTGGTAAGAATTTGCGGTCGACAAGGTGACAGAATGGAAGGATGAAGTAGGAACTGTTAAAAGAATGACAACATGGTGATTAAATTGGTTGACAACAGGATCTGCTTGAGAACATGGGTTTGCAAGGCGTTTTGCTAGGACGTCTTGGAACTAGTTAACAAGGGATCAGAAAAAACTATTGTTCTCCACTCAGCGGTCTTGGGTGAAAAAAAAAATGAATGAAAATAGCGCGATGGTGAGTGAGTGAAAAAAATGCCTCCAGAGTATTAAAGCTTGGTGTATGGACAAACTACATCAAGGAAATTTCTGCAAGTGTAAAAAAAAATGAACATATAAAAACATAAAGAAAAACATCACATTAAAAAAAAAACTGACAAAGACATGGGTTGCGCTGGTGGTGAAAGGATCCGCTAAGATGGTAAGGTTTGGTGAAAGGCAAGGTAATTTCGTGGTTGTTGAGAGAAAATTATTGTAGAAGTTGAGAAATGTGAAAAGAAAAATGGTGAAACAAAATTAAAATATAATGATATTTACAAAAGTGGGACAATGGGAAAAACATTGATTAAAATGTGTAAACAAGTCCACTTTAGGTTTTAAAAATCGCTTGAAAAGATGTTGCAGTGGTAACATAGGGTGAGAAAAAAAATGTGTGGGTACATAGGTTGACAAGCGAATCAGTGTGCAGCATTGCGACAAGACATTGATTTTAAGGGAGATAGTTGCGGGGTAGTATGGTACAATACGTGGAGTACAAATAAAATAATGTTGGGATAAGCTATCTGTGATGTAAGGGAAATAGTTGTCAGGACGTAGGTGGTGGGGGAGTTCTAAATAGACGTTGAACGGTTTCTCCTATCAAAATCCAGATTATGGTAAGTAGTTGGAAAATGGCTTCTTGTAGTTGTAAAAGTCTTTCAGTTTCTTGTGCGTATATTCCTATGTAGATAAGCGTGATTAGCAGGACGGTGGAGAAGGGCATTGTTAGCGTGTAAATTAGGAGAATTAAGTGGAAAATAAAAAATGTTTTCATATTGTATCCTATATTTTTTATGAGAGAGATTAGTTGTGGGCTGAGCCATTTATGTTGGAGGGTTGATGACTTGACTTGGGACCGGGTTGGTTCATGATTGATTTGTAGCTGGGGAACTGGGGAAGCATTGTTACTTGAAGTTGATTCTACTTGGATTAGGGTAAAAAGATTTGGGATTAGAGGTTGAAGAGGTTGGCTGCTGGATGGTTTGATCGAGAATTGGTATTCTTGGAACAAGTCCGGTGAGAGATGTCGGAACGAAAATGAGTCATTGTCTTTGGATTGAACATAATGGGCTTGCATGTGCTTTGCAGTGTTAGGATGGTGGTACACTTTGACAAGAACGAGGTCTTCAATTTCAAAGTTAGGTGTTTTGTGATTAAGATCAAATTTTTGTTTATCTTTGTCGTGTTTCAGTTGTGTGCGTTGGTAGGCTTGTTGTCTAGCAATGTCAATAGGGAGGTAAGGGTTAATGTGGTTAGAAAGTTCTGTGGGTATAATGCCGAAAAGTAAATAGGATGGGGGAAAGCCTGTCACTGAGTGAGGGGTGTTATTATAAACTTGTGTAACCTTGTTAACGAGCTTTGTCCATGTGGTTTTTGGGTTTTCGAGATGTAGTAGAGTCTGAGTTTACCTGTAATTGTAGAGTTTAGACGTTCGCAAAGACCATTTGCTTGAGGATTATTACTAGTTGTGTTTAAGGGTTGTATGCCATGGGCTATTAGGAATCTTCGGAACTTCTCTGAGGTGAACGAAGGTGCTCGATCCGAGAGTAAGCGTTTTGGAGAGCCGTATACTGACACCTTTTTAATTGCTTGTATGTAGGTTAAGGTACTGGTAGATTTTGAAGGAAATGTCCATGCGTATCTGGTCATATGGTCAACAATTACATGTAAGTGGGTTTTAGAATTGCCGTATTTAGCGAAGCCTGATACTGTGTCTATTGAGAGGAGTTCGAATGGATTGGTAGCAGAGGGGGTTTGTCCAAGTTCTCCATACATGGGTCCTTTTGGATGTTTGGTTAACTGACATGTGGTACAAGAATTTACATGATTTTTAATGTCTCTTGACATTCCACTCCAATTGTATTGGCCGGAGATAAGACGACTCATTTGAGATATACCAGGGTGATTGTATTCTAAATGTACTTTGTTTAGAAGGGTGCTGCGAACTTTCTCTGAAATCAGAATTTTGGTTACTCCCTTGCGTGTGATGGTGTGTAATCCGTTTGTATCTTGTTTGATGTGTGGATGTGTAGGTGTATTGTTTTGGTGTATCTTGATGGTGTCGGCGTCTAGGAATCCGCAGAAAGGATTGCGTGAGAGAAGGTCAGCTTCGTATTGTTGGGTACCTTTAATGTAGCGAATATCGTAGTCATATGCAGATAATCTTAAGCTCCATCTGAATAGACGTCCCGTGGGATATTTAATAGATTTTAGCCATTGTAGAGCGTGGTGATCAGAGAAGATGGTGAATTTTGTGCCTGTAAGGTAAATGCGGAATTTTTCTACGTTTTCAATTATGGCTAGGAATTCTAACTCAGATATGTTGTAATTTTGTTCGTGCGGGCGTAAGGCTCGGCTATAATATTGTACGGGATGTATTTGGTTGTTGGGGTGGACCTGTTTTAAAATGCCTGCGATACCTTGTGTTGAAGCGTCGCAGTAGAGTTGGCAGGGTAGACCTTCTTGGAACAAATGTAAGACGAGTTGTATAGTGAGACTTTTTTAAAGGTTTCAAAAGCTTGTTGACAAGCATCGCTCCAGTGCCATTTTACGTCCTTTTTAAGTAATTTGTTAAGGGGTGTTCGGAGACGAGCATAATTTGGAATAAAGTTATTATATACGTTAAGTGCACCTAGGAAAGATTGTAGCTATAAGGGAGTTTTATGGCATTAATTGTATCGAGGTTTCTAAGCTGGGGTGTATATGTGCCTGCGGATATGGTGTATCCGAGAAACTCTATGGATGTTTTGAAAAATTCACACTTCTTATAATTTAGTCTGATGTTTTCTGCTTGGCAAACTTCGAAAAATTTTGTAAGGTGTTGTATGTGTTCTTCTGTGGACTCTGAGAATATAATAAAGTCGTCAAAATAATGTTCTATGTATTGTAAGTTGTGTTTTTGTATGATATGACTGATTGCGCGTTCGTAAATTTGTGGTGAATTCTTCAAGCCAAAGGGTAGGCGGGTCCATTGATATTGTCCATCAGGTGTAACAAAAGCAAGAAGTGGTCTAGATTCTGGTGCGATCTCTACTTGCCAGTATGCAGAGGCGATGTCGGCGGAGGAAAAGATTTTGGCGCGCGAGAGTTTATCCAGCACGGAATCAATTAAGGGGAGGGGGAGAACATCTGGCTGAGTTGTGTCGTTTAATTTTCTATAATCTATGCAGAAGCGTTTTGTTTTATCGCGCTTTGTTACTAACGTTACAGGACTTGCGAACGGAGAGTAGGACTTTTCTATGATATTGTGTTTTAACATGTTTTAAAATTTCGGCGACTTGATTTTGAATTTCCTTTAGGTCGCAATAAGGGACTCTGTATGGCCTGAGTGTAATTATTTTGTCAGAAGTAGTGTTAATTTTAACGGGGGGAATGTTTAAAGTGGGGACATCAAATTTATTTTCAGAAAATATGTGTTGATAGTTATGTAATAGGAGATTTAATTGGGTCGGAAAATTAGGGTGAGACAATTCAGTTCGCGCATCAGTTAGCTGGCAATTAGGGTTAACAAGGGTTGTGGGAGATAAAAAATAACATGGACATTTTTCTGAAGAGGCATAATTATTTGTGGTTAGTGCATGTGCTGATTGGTTGCAACGTGAGGGCAGAGATGTTTGGGATGCCTTGAAATGTCGCTGGCATTCCCAATAAGCACATGCACGTGGAACAAGGGAAATATTATACACATTTTTAGCTAAGCGTGAGTTATTTTGAAGTATAAAGAATTCGTGAAAATTAATTTGCAGTTTAAATTTTTAAAGCGTATCTATTGAAAGTATACCAAATGGAAGCTTAGCATCTATGACATATATTCTGATCTTTTCTGTTATTTTGCCTAAGGTTAGCGGAAGATAAACATAGCCTGCGGTGGTAATACTTTGTGAGATAGAACTAATTTGAATGTGCTCGTTAATCAACTCTATTTTTTGTGTTAAGACTTTTTTAAAGAAGTTAAAGGTGTTCAATGGTATAATATTTACGGTTGCGCCAGTATCAGATAGAAAAGGAAGGAAATGTTTGTGATTGAGGAGGACTTTTAAAATAAGGTTATTAACGAAAATTAGGAAATCATCTACCTGTTTGGTGCTAGTGTTGCTTGTCGTCGGGGCGGCTGGTGCAGCAGACGGTGTCGTCTGGAGGCCATTGTTGTTTTGGTTGAAGGTGCCTTGGCGGTTGTGGCTGGCGTGGTAGGTTTGGCCGTGCTGGGCGTTAAAAGCAGGTCGTTGCTGGCACTGGGAGTGCCAGTGTTGTCCTTGGCAGAACTTGCAGGGGGAAGGTGGCATTGCTGCGTAGTTTTGTGCCCGTGGTGGTGGTCGTGGGGTATTGTGGTAGGGTCCTTCCATCCGTGGAGGGTTGTCTGGGCCACGTGGTGGTTTTGGGGAGAAGTTTCCTCGTACCCTTGAGGTTAGTTCATACCACTCGGAAAGTGATTTGGGTGGCTCAACTCGAACAAGGCGCTGATCCCCAGTGGGAAGTCCTTCGGTCAAGGCCTCTATGATGACAGGTCTTGGCAAGTTCAATTGTATCCCTAACGTTGCCTTGGTCCTAAAGTACTCTTCAAGAGAGTTGTAATGTTGGGATTTTGCAGCGAAAAATTTCGCGTAGGTTGTGTCGGTTTTTTCTGGGAATAAGTCCTCTAGGGTTCTCTGCGCTTCTTCATACGGCTTAGTATCAAGTCGGAGTTGTCTAAAAAGATCGAGGGGCTGCTTAACAAGGTATTGGGGAAGTTTTTGCAGTTTTTGTTGAGGGGTTAAGTTCTGAGTTTGTAGGTTAAAGTTCCTAAAGAAACAGGAAGCGTTGTACATACCATCAAAGGCGGCAAGATCCAGGTGTCGGGGATGAAGGGGTTGCAGTCTTTCTAGGATGGTTGCCAACTGAAGGAGGATGGTGCCAAGATGGGGTGGTGGTGTTGTTGGGCCGTGGTCGTTGTTGGGGAACTCTCCGATCTTCTGCTCCCGGGTTTCTTTTTCGTCCTTGTTCATCCTGTCGACTTTATGTCGAATCCTGTCGACTTTATTCTTTAGCTGTGGTATTTCGGTGGTCTGGTCTGTTGTATTGAGTCGTGGGGAAAGATGATGATTGCGCAGTCGTGATGGTGGTGAGTAGTAAGGCACACAGAGACGAATCACAGGGGAATCCGAGGCATCAGAGAGAGGGAACGAAGAGATCAAGTTGCGGCCGGCGGGCCATCCACTAACGATCTGCCTGCTGCTGCTGTCCGCTATCTGGCATCTACTGAACTCTGACTGACCGCGGGGCAAGCCCCTTTTTATATGCTCAAGTCTCACGTCACCGGACGTTAGGCGCCCTGGCGACAGCGGGGCGGTTTACCTTATTTGGCTGCGGGTAAGTCCTGTTTACGTCATTTTATTGGCGCCGCGTTGACGAGGCGGTTGACCTCATTGTCTGCGGGGTAAGCCCTTTTGGTTTCTACGTTCCCTCTAGATATACCTCTGTATTATATTGAACACACAAAAACGATACATACAAAGTTAAATTGATTAAAGGAGGATTGGGTACAATGATTAAAAGTCCATATTAGATTAGGGGGTGTAAGAAGAGATGGTGAGTATTTACAAAGGTGTTTATAATTCTTAAATTACTACATATATATGGTAATAATGTATATAACCCTTATATAATATTCAATAGATATAGAGTATAAGGCAATAAAAAAGAGGAATAAGAAACATTTATTTTGAATCGTGTTGTTTCTTCTTAGTTATAACCATGTGAGAAAGTTTAATAATACCTCACTAAAACCCTTAAACGGTAGTGTATTGTAAATATCACCCGATATGATTTGAAATTTTGCTGGGTTTCAAACGTTATCTTTCGTTTGTATGGTATATTTACAATTACATAAATAATATCGAAGATTATCATTATCCTTTTATTCACAAAGTCAGAACATCAAATCCTTCTGTTTTTAATCATATCATTTACTGAAATAATTTCCTATTGAATCAAATAGATTAATCAAATATAAATCTTCGAGGATAAGTTCATTTATTTACACTATTAACGAGTTTACAAGTTTTCGGGTTTTTAACGTCCCTTCTACATGTAAACTCGTTAAACGTGTAAATAAATTAACTTATCCTCGGAGATTGGTATTTGATTAATTTAATTGATTCCCTAAGTTGTTTTATAAAAGGCTTTACCGCATTGAGAAGTCACTCCAAACAAGTATTCTTCTATTTAAAATGTTGTGCAACATTGATTCTTATATTTGGGAAAAAATTACGATATATTATATTTTAAAATTAAAATTATTGTTTAATGCACTTGAACTATATTTACTATATATATATATTTTTTTAAAAGGCATATCCTGACCAGGAGCACATGTGCTTTTCAGAAGGCAGAGCGCCATCTGTTTTTTTTTTAATATCAACACCTGACCTTTTTATTTTTTTCTATCGTTTTTCATATATATATATATATGTAAAAGCAGAATAATATTTTTTAGAATTAAAAATATTACCTTTTTTAACATTGGGTTCCTTGTTTTCTTCAGATTTATCTGTAAAAAATTCATATTGTTTATCATATTGTTTATATAAATGATTTGTGTATTCAGAAGTTTTATAAAAAAATATGTCTCCTATCAATGACCATGGCCTGAAACGTGGCTAAACCTGATTTATCATAGAGTTAATAACACAGGTAAGGTAGTGTAACTTTTCATGCTGAACTCAAAAATCTAATCAGAAATTTCCCATCACGTATGGTTTTTGCGTGACGGTCTTTTTTTAGTATTGGGATAAATACATGCATCCAACATGAAAGAGACTTACGAAAACATGAAACTGCTTTTGAAAAAGATAGAATATGAAAGATACGGTTGGAAAATATGCAGCGATTTGAAAGTCGTTGCTCTCTTGCGTGGATTACAGCTTGGATATACAAAATTTTGTTGTTTTCTGTGTGAGTGGGATAGCAGAGATAGGGAAAGGCATTACATTAGAAAAATCTGGCAAAACCGTAAAATCTTTACTCCAGGATATAAAAATATTGCAAATCTACCCCTGATCGATTCAGAAAATATTTACTTACCACCATTACATATTAAACTGGGATTAATGAAGAACTTTGACAAGGCAATGGATCGAAATATGCCAGTGGATTTGCCTACCTAAAACAAAAATTTCTAGTATAAGTGAAGCGAAGATTAAAGAAGACATTTTCGTTGGACCTCAGATTCGAGAATTGCAACAGGATGGAAATTTTCAAAATAGTTTGAATGAAGTTGAAGCAGCAGCATGGAATTCCTTTAGAAACGTTTGCAAAAACTTCTTAGGAAGTGTCAAGGTTGAAAATTACCGAGACATAGTTAATGATCTGTTGCTTTCCTACAAGGCACTGGGATGTAACATGTCCCTCAAGATCCATTTCCTGCATTCACATCTAGATTTCTTTCCAGACAATCTTGGCGCAGTTAGCGATGAGCATGGTGAGAGGTTTCATCAAGCTATATCAAGCATGGAGAAGCGGTACCAAGGTAAATGGAGTCCCGCTATGCTTGCCGACGACTGCTGGGCACTCAAGAGGGATCTACCACAAGCAAAGTATAGAAGAAAATCCACTGTCACTGCTTTTCAATAATAAATATGTTTCGTTCATATATGCCTATATATTAACAATATTTCCAAATTCAAGTAGGTGTATCTCAGAAATATTGTGTAATAGAAAAAAACTTATGGTATATTTGGATTCAGGACATGTAGATAAGATGCTATTTCTTTGTGGACAAAGAAAAATATTTTTTGATAAACCAGTTACGTGACATTGTTTGCAATTTTTAGTGTATTTATCCCAATACTAAAAAAAGACCGTCACGCAAAAACCATACGTGATGGGAAATTTCTGATTAGATTTTTGAGTTCAGCATGAAAAGCTACACTAGAAACATAATCAGGTTCTCTTGTGCAAAAATCTTGTTGACCAGTGTAATTCATCAGAGAAATTGTTTCAGTTTTAAACCTCACAATATTTGGCCTGATATCAAAGAGTATCTGATAAGAGACCAAATCCATTAGAGGACCCAGGTTCAACCATGTTTTTGGACAGTCTCTAATAATAAAAAAAAACTATTTATAGATATATGATGGTATTTTATATTTAAAAAAATAAATTTGTGCTTTACCTTTTGGCATTTCAGACATGAAGTTCCTTCTAGATATTCCTGTGAAAATTGTGTTTAATTCAAATATTCAAAATTTACACATGCCTTCTAATAATGCTTAATCAAAAAGGCATATATTGGATCAAAATATCATTTATTTTACCAATATTTCAGTTGGCTGAACGCTAACCTTTATAATACCTTGATAAAGCTTGGCGTTCAGCCAACTGAAATATTGGTAAAATAAATGATATTTTGATCCAATATATAAATTTTTATTTAAATATTTATTTATGGATTGCTCTATTTTCAAAACGATACCTTCTAACCAAGTTTTAAGGCATGAATCTTATAATAAATATATAAAGAATCATCTTATAATTCGACTTGATTTGAATTAACTTATTTAAGATTCACAGAAAAATTTAGAAAAGCTAGGCAATAGAGATAGGTATGAACATTAAAATTACTTATTCCCTTACTAATTGATTGAATTTATAAAACTCATCACTAACTAGATGTAAATAAAACAAAGATTGAATTTTAATGGAATTAGAATTAAATTGCATATATATAACGATTTAATTTAGATATAAAAAATATTTATGATAGAGAACACTGAATTTAGAAAAACTTGTGGTGTCTGCATAGACAAATGTAGAACTAAAAATGTACAACAGGATTCAATACATTATATATATTTTTAAATAGTTATATATTTTTAAATATATCATTTGTATATCATTTAGATTGAAAATGATTTGCATCTTTTTATTTTTACCAGATGCACACTATAAATAAGGATTATTTTTATACCTGGCTTTACTTGTTGGAGTCTCTTTTGAAGAGAGCATTTTCTTTCAGTTTTATCTTCGAGGTTTACCTAAATTATATTACCGCTCTGAAGATAGACTGTATATTAATGCTAACCGCCCTACTTAAAAAAATTGAGACATGTGGAAGCTGCCCAAACTTTCAAAACTCCATTCGGACGTGATAAAAGGATTGCAGTACGCAACACCTACTGCTGTCATCTGGATCTAAAATTTAAGTTTTATCTTTCTCAATCTAATGAACTGTTCAAGAAATTCTTTCCAATTGCTGTCCCAAATTTTATTTCTTCTGATTAATTCACTACTTTATTCTTAACAGGCAAAGGACCCTTCTTAAGTTTTCTTCTTAGATGTTGAATCACCAGAGCATCTTCTTTCAACTTGCCCTCTGACTAATCAAATTGTATGTAGATACTTTGAAACATTACCAAATTATCTTTGTGTATATACTCTATCTCTTATGAGAACTTTGTTAAGTTTAGAACTATTTGTACAATAATTTACAAAACACTACTAATCCATCGTGTAAATAATTAATCATATATATGTAAATAATACTAGCACAGCACAATAGTCCTTTGGACTTCGTGCTTTTTTAACAATAAATAAAAAAAAATCGTTGCTGGAGTTATTTTTGTTATCTTTATTTTTAAAAGATGAGGAATATCTATGGCCAACCAAATTGTACCATCTCCCACCCCTCCCCCTTTATAATTCAGAAATATGTTCACACCTAATTGCTATTTAATAAATTTATCTTCCAGATAACAGGATTCAATACCAAGTATTTACACTTTTTCGAACCAATTTTTTTTTCATATATATTTTCTTTGTTTTGAAAATAGAGCAATCCATATTTAATTCATTAGATAATAAAAAGGCATATATTGGATTTAATAAAATATTTATTTTGCCAATATTATAACACTATGCGGCGCAGAGTTTGTGTATACAAAAATGTAATGCCTCGATAAAGGTTGGCGTCCAGCCAGCCGAAATATTGGCAAAATAAATATTTTATTAAATCCAATATATTCCTTTTTATTATCTAATATTTTCTTTGGTATAATACGCATTTATTAGATATAGAATATAAGGCAATAAAAAAGAGGAGTAATAAAACCTGTATTGTTTCTTAATGTACAACCTTGTGACAACGTTTAAAAGAGTAAAATAATATTTCATCAGAGAACATACTTGAATAGCTAGTTAATTTCAAATATCACTTGATATAAGATATGGTGTTACTGAGTTTTAAATGAAATCTCTCGAAATTTCTATGAAATATTAACAATAAAATTGATAATCAGATAACTAAATTTGAAAGTGTTTTACATAGGAAGTATTAATTATTATCCTTCTTTGAATATTTGATTTTAATATTGTAAAAATATATTGTCGATATGATTCAAAGTTGTGTTATAAAACGCTTTACCATGCGGAGGACAGTTTACAAATATTCTTTTATTCAAAATGATTTTTACATAGGAAATATCAGGCTTCCAGAAAGAAGTTTCTTTTCAAAATCTTTAATATCTAGTTTCCAGGCATGAACGACCTTCTACAGTAGAAAACACTAAACAATACATACATACATTATATCATGCTTTCTCCTGTAAAAGGGCTTTCGTGCCCGAAAACTAGATATTAAAGATTTTGAAAATAAACTTCTGTGTTATTTCTAGGAATGACTACCAGTCATTAAAATTCTAAAGAAAGATGGCTATCAGTCCTTTTAATAATATTGAACTTTTCATTTAATAATTTTGAAAATAGAGCAATCCATAAGTTGGCTGAACGCTGAGTGTTGGCGCTGAGTTTGTTGTTGACACACTTTAAAATGTTATAATACCTTGATAAAGGTTGGCGTTCAGCCAACTGAAATATTGGTAAAATAAATGATATTTTGATCCAATAAATGCCTTTTTAATTAAATTATTTAATAATTTGCAAATCTTAATCTCAATAGGCTTTATTTACATATGTACATTTCATAATATTGCCAATCTTGCCCTATATCTCCACCTGATCTTATCTCCTTGTTTTTTTCTTCTGGTTTTTACTTCCGTTGGCTTTATCTTCTTTGACATATGATCATATCTTCATACATACATTCATTATATCGTGTTTTCTACAGTAGAAGGGCGTTTGTGCCCTAAAGCTAGAGGTTAAAGATTTTGAAAAAAACTACTACCTTGAAGCCTGATATTTTTACAGACTATCTCTCTTAATATTGATACAAGGAATTATTCTATTAAATTGTAAAGTAATTTTTTATATATAGGTTGTCATAATTGGGGTAAAGGTGAAATGCTTATTCTTGCTCTAATTTGTAATTCATTTGCTATTTTAGTTGCATCTATTTTATTTCGACTTAGAGCGCTATGTCCCCCTAGGTACACTTGCACTACAAAGGTAAACTAAACATTGAAAAGAAAGAAAGATATTTTAAATGTGTACAAGAATTAGTATGCAAATTTTAGTTTGATGAAAAGATAAAAATATCAACAACATTTTAGTTACATCAGAAAATATATTTTTATGTTATTAAGGAAAGTAATTACCTTCTTTGTCACTAGGATCCTTGTTTTCTTCAGATTTATCTGTGAAAAGAAATTCACAATGTTTTTTTTATATTGACATATATTTAAACCTTTTTGAAAATAGAGCAATCCATAAATAAATCTTTAATTAAAAATACATATATTGGATCAAAATATTATTTATTTTACCAATATTTCAGTTGGCTGAAAGTCAACCTTTATCAAGGTATTATAACACTTTGAATGTTATAACATCTTGATAAAGGTTGGCGTTCAGCCAACTGAAATATTGGTAAAAAAATGATATTTTGATCCAATATATGCCTTTTTAATTAAATATTTAAACCTATTAAAATATAAAAAATAATTCTAATTGTATTTTCAGGGTAAGACAAAAATATCCCAATATCTTTAACTGAAACAATAAAGCATATTTTAAAATTTTGTATTAACCCTGAAAAAAACTATATATACATTTATTTTAGTTGAAAAGCATATATTGGATCAAAATATCATTTATTTTACCAATATTTCAGTTGGTTGAACGCCAACCTTTAACAAGGTATTATAATTTATTAATGTGTGTCATGTTGACATTTACATTTATTTTAATTAAAAAAGCATATATTGAATCAAAATATAAATTATTCACCAATATTTCAGATTTAGAAGATATTTTTATATTTTTGAAATTCACCTTTGGTTTTTGAATTATATTATACTGAAAGGGTAAAAAAAGTGGAAAATATGTATTTCTTGTTCTAAATAATATTTATATATATATATATTTATTATATTCTAAATTATTTCTAAAACAATATACATATATTTTGATATAAATACAGTTGTCTCCTATTAATTTAATGTCCTTAAAACATGGCTAAACCTGATTTACCATGGAGGTAGTAATGCATCACAGATACTGTTTCAGTTTGAAACCTCACTGTTACGACCGCATAGATCCAATGCAATACGCACGGAACTTTTCAGGATTTGGGTTCACGTGTTGTCCAAGAAGGAAGCCTATATCAAAACTTAGCAACAACCACACAGCCACAACCAAAAGACGTTTAATTCTCTACTGAATTATCTACAACAATTAAAAAGAATAAATAATAATAATAAAGAATATTTCAAAACAAATACAATTATTCAAAATTCTTCTAAAATTACAGCCGCTAACAAATATAAAACAAATATAGAATTAGTATATCTATATTAATAAAATGGAAATTTCATAAGTGGACATCACTAAAAACTTTCGTTACAATGCATCAATTTCAACCAAATTTTCAACATTTATGTAAAACGAGATGGAGCAGGTTTTGCTTAACATCAAAATATATTTCCTAACATTAACATGCGTAACTTCGCTGTTATCGATTAAATACAAAAAAAATCAACAGAGTTAATTTTATTTATATATAAATACAAAATTAAATTTCAACAGAGTTAATTTTTTTTACATACTAGCTAATAATCTCAATCTAAAAAATATTCAAAACAAGCAATTTTAAGATAACACCATATGTAAAACAGTCGGCCAAGAAAACAACAACGATATTACATCTTTCTCACATATTCACACACAATCTTGATTAATAATTGAAACTAATCTTTAACATTGTTTATTATACTTCAACTTTTATTTCTACATTTGTTTTTAAATACCCAATTGTTTCATCATGTTTCTAATTTCGCCTAACAAATAAACAAATTTATAGTGACCAACATATGCAAATTTTATCTTTGTTTTTATTTAACTTGATATCGTAAACATAACATCCATTGTAAGCATTTTTCTATTCACCTTCCGTGGTTTCTCTTTTCTCTGATAGTTTTTAGGTATAGTATATTTTCTTATTACTAGACTACAAACATTCCCTCGAGAAAAACCTGGGCGAAGCCGGGTACATCCGCTAGTATATATATATAAATCAAATTTTAAAAAAGAACATACACAAACAAATAAAAATTCAAATACAAAAATAAAAAATACAAATATTTACATTGGCTTTCAACACTCACATTACTTGGTGTGATATGACAGAGTACCAACTCCATGAGCTACCATGTTCAGCCATGTTTTTAGGCTGTGGTCTCTGAAGAAAATTTCAACTATATTTATCAAAATTTTAGAAATACTTATGGCATATTATATAAAATAAATTTGTGTTTTACCTTTTATCATTTCAGGCATGTAGTTCCTTCCATATATACCTGGAAAAACATGTTTAATTAAATTACTTATTCTAGCCAAAAATATTGTTACAAAACCAAATCAGTGTTAAAAATTTTAATTTGATCGCGTGAAGTATACAACATACAGTAATTGTTATTTGAATATCTCGTGCACACGTGTTTAGAAAAAAAAATCGGAATATATTTATTTTTTGATAATGGATTGGGGTGTTAAAGAAAACCGTATAGCTGTAAAATCCTTACACAAGGTAGGCCAAAGTCCTTCATCCATTTTTAAACTTTTACAAAACTTGAATATTACGCGTCAATTTGTTTATCGAACCATTGAAATGTTCAACAAGGCTGGCACTATTAATGACCTTGAAAGATCTGGTCGACCGCGCGTGCACCGAACGCAAGCAGCTATAAAAGCCATTCGCGAATGAATTCGTCGAAATCCACGCCGCAAACAAAAGATCTTAGCAAAGCAGATGAATTTAGCTCCAAGAATCGTTTCCAGGATAATCAACGAAGACCTTGGACTGAGAGCTTTCAAACGACGCACAGGTCATTTGATAACCCCTGGTCTTGGAGATATTAGAAGGGTTAAATAAAAAATGTTGTTGGCGCGGCATGATGGTCGGTGGCATGAGATAATCCTTTTCACAGACGATAAATTTTTCATTGTCGAGGAAAATATTAATCATCAGAATGATAAGATATATGCTTGTAGCTCTCTAGAAGCTTCTTTGAAAGTTAGAAGACTTGAAAAAGTCACCATCCTTCTTCTGTCATGGTTTGGTGGGGAGTTAGCTACCAAGGTGTAACAGATCTCCACTTCTGTGCCAAAGGGGTAAAAAGTTTTGGAACAAATAGTAAAGCCTCTGAATACGAAAATATTTAATGGCGAACATTGGATATTTCAACAAGATTCAACTCCAACTCACAAAGCTAAGTAAACTCAACAATGGTAGGAGACGAATGTTCCGGAGTTCATAAAGGCCAATGAATGGCCCTCTGGAAGACCTGATTTAAACCCCCTTGATTACAGTTTGTGGGCATATTTAGAGGAGAAGGTGTGCTATGAAAGATATCATAATTTGGATCAATTGAAATCAGCATTGGTGAGAGCAATGAAAGAAATACCCTTAGAAAAGGTACGTGCCGCCATAGATCAGTGGCCCAAACGTTTGAGATCCTGTGTCAAAAATAAGGGAGGACATTTTGAATGATTGTATATATTTAAAATCTATGTCCTACTGGCTAATAAAATATGTATTTATATTCCATTAGTTTTTGTTATTAATTTATAAAATTGTTTGTAACAGAATTTATGGCTAGACTATGTATTTTGTATTTATTTACTACTAGCCGAATGACCCAGGCAACGCCCGTGTTTTACCCGATTGAATGTTTTTATTCAAATACTATTTGTTACAATTATAAATTGGCGCCTTAAATAAATGCATATCCTAATCCTAATCAATCAGTCATAGGCCGCCTCTGTCACGGATGGCCGGCGCCCTCCTATTGGACGGCTACGATCACGTGTCATCGTTGGCGCGTAGGTGACCTTGAGTGACGTAATGCCCCCCCCCCCCCTCTGCCGGCGGTGCGCGCCTGATGGCTGCCGGCGAGCACGTGACCTCCCTGTGCGCGCGCATCCGTGACAGAGGCGGCCGGCCAATGACTGACTGATCAGGAAAGACTCTCGTGACTATATATATGACATAATAAAAATATGATTTTTAATATTCATAAAATAATTGAAATTCTATAATCACAGAGTTGAATTTTAGAATGAAGGGGAATCCTTAACAAAAGGAATACAACCCAATATTGTTTTTTTTTGTAAATAGATAATAACAATTGTTAGTTCTATGTATGCAAATACTGTTTGCTTTAAAAAATAATCAAAATAATAAATATTTAATGAGACAAAAGTTATCATTCATTTTTACCATCCACGACTGCATGAATTGGTAACGTAACTAGAATATACGTCTTTTTTATGACATATATATATATATATATATATATATAATATATGTATGAGTACATTTTGTGTAGAAATAGGATTAGTTGACTTTATAAGGTAAACTTATTCATACAGTTTGTATCCCTCGATAGCTCAGTTGGCAGAGCGGAGGACTGTAGATGTTACAACGGTGATTCTTAGGTTGCTGGTTCAAATCCGGCTCGAGGGAGTTTTTTTTTTTTTAATTTTTATTGGCTGCCGGCGAGCACCTGACCTCCCTGTGCGCGCGCAACCGTGACAGAGGCCGATGAGGAAAGACGGTCGTGACTATATATATTAATAATAATATTTTATTATGAGATGTATTATATTATTATTTATATCATTATGTTTATATATTATTTTTGAAAATAGAGCAATCCATAAATAAATATTTAATTAAAAAGGCATATTGGATAAAACATCATTTATTTTACCAATATTTCAGTTGGCTGAACGCCAACCTTTTTCAAGGTATTATAACATTTTAATGTGTGTCAACAACAAACTCAGCGCCACATAACGTCAATAGAATTAAATTTAAAAAATATTTTCCTTATATTCAATGGGGAGAAAAAAATTGATATATATATTTATATTATGGACAAAATAAATTTTGTAAATTAAGGGTGTGAATATTTTGAATTATCAAATTTTTTAATTAACGCTAATTTTGTATTTATAATTATTTGTATTATGTGTGAAAATATTTTTTATCTAAAAATAAAATATAGATAACAAATTATATATAAACAAATGCTGAACTAACATTTTTTTTCGAGTTTGGCTATACAAAAATGTAATGCATTGACAAAGGTTGGCGTTCAGCCAACCGAAATATTAGAAAATAAATCTTTTATTCAATCCAATATATGCCTTTTTATCGTAAAGATAGAGGCTGCCTGGCCCCGGCATTCATATTTCATATATTTCTTATATTATTCATAAAGATACTACGGCCAGTAAATCTCTATTTTCAAGAAATATGACTTTTTATTATCTAAATATTTAAATATGGATTTCTCTCTATATTCAGAACAAATAAAATTATATATTAAAAAGGTAAACAAGTTACCTGGTATCAACTCAAGTTCTTCTTGGTCTATATATGGATCTGTAAAATCCATACACATTTTCAATATGTAAATATAAATAGTTTATTTGAATGTAATTCAAAGTATTAATATACTCACATTGATTGAATTCAGGTTCTTTTTCTTCATAGATATCTGGAAAAATATACTCTTATGTAGTTATCAAATATGTACATCATTCATCCTATATTTTAGGGAATTCTGAGATATCGATGAAAATTGCGGAAAATGTAATGAGAGATGATATATTAAAAATATTGATTTTAATATCCATATTGTCGCGAAGATAAATAAAGGAAGGGCAAATTTGGGAATAATTAATTTATTATAAAGGTGGGTATTTACCTTTTAGTTCTCCAATAAAATTATTTACAAGAGGTATTTATAGGGAGAACAACTTATCCCAAGGTAAAGATAATAATAATAAGAGTGGTCAGCCACCGTCCCGTTTTCCTTATTTGCCGATAAGATTCCGAGAACCCCTCACACCTGTTCCCCTGGAGTCCAGTGATGATTGACAGGTGTCCCATGGAGCTTTCTGTGGCCGGGGTTGTAGAGCTACTTGAAAATATAAAAAAGGGAGAAACTAATATTAATAATTAATTAAGTTGCGTAATTAGTGTAATAATAAATTTCAAATAAATTTTAAAATTTGAGACTCCCTTTAGTTTTGTTCATGAGTGTTGATCATTCACAGAAATTTTATTTTTGTTTAAATATTTATTAAATACAATGTTTTTATAAGAGAAAGAGAAAGAGGAAAGTGCTTTTTACAAACAGTAAAAAGAGTATATTACCTTTTATTAAATTTATTTCTTCATTGTCTCTTTTTCTGTCTGTTATGAACACATAT
>CP092874.1:6466991-6542760 GCA_030710605.1 Cordylochernes scorpioides
TGACCTGAATTTTCGACTCATCAAATAATATTGTTTTAATGAATTTTCAATAAATGCTTTTTATGGAATATAATATAGGACAGGGACACTTTTTTTGCAAACATAGGAATGTATTAAATATAAGATTTGGCACTCTCATTTTTTATATATTCAAAAATAAAAAAACAATGTAAAAGTGTGTTTTTCAAATGAAAAACCCTCTAGTGTCCATTAACGAAAGGGGAAATATATAGGGAAGGCCTGAAAAATTAGAGATCAAAATACTATAAGGGAATAAGGCAATAAGAAGGTAAAACACCAGTTCAACCATAAATTTGTGAGGGAGTGTGGGCAGACCAACCTCAGTCCCAGAGCAAGAAGTGTGGGAGACATCAGGTGAACACAAGTTATCAAAGGATAGGAGAATGGATATCCTACAGTCTTGTTGGTTGAGTTACTTCACGCAGTCTATATTGAGTAAAATTAATCATTCCTCCAGGGAAAGGTGTATTTTCAAAACATTTTAATTGTTCTCTAGCTTTCGGGCACGGACTCCCTTTCACAGGAGAAAACATGGTATAATAATTCGCCAATAGAACACTAGTTAAATAAAATGGGATCTTATTTTACATAATTTTATCAAGTTCAATAGTTATAAAAATATCAACTACTAGCGGATGTACTCGGCTTCGCCCGGTTTTTACCCAAGTAACGGTTTTTCTAACGAACATTTGTTAAAACAATTCTGTTGTACATATTTTAATTATTTGTTACCACAGAGTGTGTGTAAGCTCACGGGGAAATAGGCGCTAAAAAACAAGAAAAAAAGAGTTCCTTTGTTTTCAATATAAGTTTCTTTTTATATTTTGTTATCTCTCTTGTTAATCAATAAATATAATGTTTAATTAATAATTATTGGAATCAGTTTCATTAATAATACTAAGCAAAGTCCAACAATTGGTAGCAGAGCGTGGATTATTGATATAAAGCTCAAAAACGAAAATATTTAATCTGAAGATTAAGCAAGAAGTTTATTCTGATCGGTAAACTGAAGCACTTATAAGAAGATTAAAGGTATTTATATAGATTAAGTTAAATTATATCTATATATTGCATGTTTAAAAGCTATCCAATATTTAAATAAATTTAAAATATATATTTGTTTTAAATTATATATTGGTTTGTTTATATTAGCTCAAAAGACGAAAATGGCTGAATATAATTTTTTATCCCAAACAAAAATTGAACCATTAACAGAAAATAATTATCAAATATGGGCGTTGAAAATCGGCGCAGTTCTGAGAGGAAGAAAATTATTTAAATGTGTAATTTCAGATCCAGAACCTGATATGGAAGACAAAAGTTCTTGGGAGATTTGGAGTGATAAAAATGATGAAGCTTTTGGGATAATCATCACTACGTTGACAAATGAACAAGCTGGAATGTTCATAGGAGAAACAAATGCTAAGAAAGTATGGGACTCACTGAGAAAAACATACACAGGCAATTTGGAAAATAAAATTATTGATATAGGCTTAGAATTAAAGAACATTAGAATGAAAGATAATGAAACTGTAGATGAATATATAACAAGGGCAAAAAATATTGCTGCTAGAAGTTCATCATTAGGGCATCAATTTCCCTCAAGAGAACTTTCATTTCATATTGTCAGAGGCATACATCCAAGGTATGAAAATATTGCTATTGTCTTACGATCAAAGAGAGAGGCAACAATTGAAGAGATTCAACAAACTCTAAGAGAAGAGGAGTCAAGAAGAAATATGAGATTAAATCAATCGGTTGAGAATGGGCATGAACAAGCATACAGAATTAAAGATAGAAAAGTTCAACAATCTCAGCCAAAAAGATGTTTTGTTTGTAATAAAAAGGGACATCTAGCTAATGATTGCTGTTTCGAGATAAACAGAAACAAGGATACCAAAAGAAATGGACTCCTGGTGATAGAAATCACAAATACAGTAGGGAACATTCAAATAACCTAGTGGATACTATGAAAAGTGGAATTAATGAGCAAGCATTTGAAACATATGTAAAAGAATTTGAAGATTCACCAGATGAGAGAAATGATAGACAAATATGGTGTATAGATTTAGGATGCACCGCACATTTAACCCCAAACCTAACTTTGATGGAAAATGTGGTAGATTATGAAAGTGAAATCAACCTAGCTGAAAAGGGCAAAACTACCCAAGCCATAGCCAAAGGAGATATGAGACTTACTACATGCACAAGTGAAGGCCAAGAAAATATTCGCATCAAAGATATCTTACATGTACCAAGTTTAAGGAATAATTTCTTGTCAGTATACGAATTAGTCAACAAGGGAAATTCAGTTATTTTCAATAAGGATGGAGCAAAAATTTATAATGAAGGGAATGATTTAGTTGCTGAAGCATATATTAAAGATAGAATGTTTATGATGGAAACAAAACAAAGAAATGTACCAATAGCAAAAAATGAAAATGTCATGGTTATAAATACACATTTATCAAATAAAAATAGCAATATAAGTTTATGGCATAAGAGATTAAATCATATAAATGAAGAATACATGAAAAAAATGATTCAAGGACATATTGTAAGAGGATTGGATCTAAAATTTGAAAGGTTACCAGAGTGCGAAGCATGCATAATGGGAAAACTAGTGCAGAAGCCATATAATATTACAGAAAATTATACAGTTAAGCCCCTGCAGTTGATTCATATGGATTTATGTGGACCAATGCCATGTCAATCGTTAGGAGGATCTAAGTATCTCCTTGTTATAGTAGATGATTACAGTAGAAGAATCTTTGTATATTTCCTGAGATCTAAAGATGAGACCTTTGAAAGATTTGAAGAATTTAAAGCAAGAGCCGAAAACAAATTAAGTCTTAGAATAAAAGATGTAAGAACCGACAATGGAACTGAATTTTGTAACTCTAGATTTGAAGGACTTTTCAAGAGAAGTGGGATCCATCACCAACTTACCACCACATACCACAAAGTAATGGAGTCGCAGAGGGAGTGAATTGGACTCTTATAGATACAGCGAGAACCTTACTAATTGACTCAAAATTACCCATGATGTTTTGGGCAGAGGCAATTGCTACAGCTGCATACATTAAGAATTGTACACCCCACAGGTCTATCAAGCAAAATACACCTATGCAGAGATGGAATGGCAGGAAACCATCGGTCAAACACATTCGAATATTTCGATGTTTGACACATTGGCTTGAGAGCAAACCAAGAAGAAACAAGTTTTCACCAAAGGGTAGAAAGGGATTATTTATTGGTTATTCCATTAAAAGAAAAGCTTACAGAATATATGATATAATGACAAAGAGAATTCATGAAGTCAGATCAGTAAAATTTAGTGAAGATAAGAGAGGAATTGATTATGCAAATTATATTCAGGAAGATACTAATTGTGATAATTTGATCTATAAAGGAAATTGTGAAGAAATAGTTGAAGACTTTCTTATCTTGAAAGAAGACAATCCTGTCGCAGAGAGTGAAATGAAGTCTCAGGAGGATACTTCAGTAAAACTAGGTGGTGACTGTGAAAATGACTCATCACAAACTGAACCGATACAGGAAAGATGTGTAAAAGGAGGAAGAAAGAAAGGAGAAACAAAGAGCATCTTAGAAGAACGGCACAAAGCAAGACTTGAAGAACAAGAAAGGAAATTGATTGAAGAAGGAGTTCGACGCTCACAAAGAATAAAGGATAGGAATGATGCAAACTTAATTATGGAAATTGATCATTTTATTCCGGAGAACTTTAAAGAAGCAATGGATAGTGGAGAAAGAAATGAATGGCACAAAGCAATGCAAGATGAGCTAAGTGAGATAGAGAAACATAAAGTATGGAAACTAGTACCAAGGGAAAATGGTATGAAAGTCATCAATAGTAAATGGGTCTACAGTACAAAGAAAACACCAAGTGAAGGCATATATAAACGAAAGGCCAGACTGGTTGCTGTTGGATGCAATCAAAGATATGGTGTGGTCTATAAGGAATCTTTTTCACCTGTACTCAAAAAGGAAAGCTTGCGAACAATAGTAGCTCTTGCAACACAACAGAATTTAACCATAAAGACTTATGATGTGAAGACAGCTTATCTCTATGGTAAGTTAAAAGAGACAGTATACATGAGACAACCAGATGGTTTTATACAAAAAGGAGAAGAAAACAAAGTGTGTAAATTGGAAAAAAGCCTGTATGGTCTACCACAATCAGGAAAATGTTGGAACAAAAAGATCAATGAAATTTTATACCAGTTGGGAATGATTAGAACCAAATGTGATCCATGTGTCTATAAACTCCAGAGAGGAGAAGAGTATGCAATACTGGGTCTATATGTAGATGATCTCATCATTGCTGGAACTAGTAAGGAAATTAATGACAACCTAGTCTCAGAAATAGAAAAATATGTTACTCTAACAGAAAAGAAAGATAGCGAACTATTTATTGGAATTGAAATAAAAAGGGAAGAAGATGGATTTTATCTATCTCAGACTCATTATATTGATACAATTCTTCACAGATTTGGACTGGAAGAATGCAACAGTGTGCAGACACCTGGAGATCAAAATCAAAATTTGGATGAATATTTGGACTCTAAGCCAGTAGATAAAACTATATACCAGGAAATGATTGGATCACTAATGTACCTTTCTACGGGTACTCGACCGGACATATCCTTCAACGTCAGCAATTTATCACAGTATAGTAATGATCCAAGAGAAATACACTTAACTGGAGTTAAAAGGATTTATAGATATCTGAAGGGAACAAGAAATAACATGTTGGCATATAAGTCAAAAGACAACAATATCACAATAAGTACTGATGCGAGCTGGTGCACAACCCGAGACGCAAAATCCTATTCAGGCTATACAGTCAAACTTGGCAACAACTTAATAAACTGGAGAAGTAGAAAGCAAAATTTAGTAGCCTTGTCTACATGTGAAGCAGAACTTATTTCAATATGTGAAGGCATTTCAGAAGTATTATGGTTAAAGGGATTACTAGAAGAACTTTGTGGAAATTTAACTTTCCCAATTACCTTGAAAAGTGACAGCCAGGCTGCAATAAACTGGATACAATCTGACAAAATTACTTCACAACCAAAGCACATAAACCGAAAGTATTATTTTGTGAAAGAGGAAATTCAAAATGGAATCAAGCTGGAATACACTAAAAGTGAAGACATGGAGACGGATATACTAACGAAAAGTCTACCTAAGGACAAACTACGGAAATGTGCAGATAGCCTTGGACTTGCTGATTAGGGCTTACACACAGGGGAGCGTGTGTTGTACATATTTTAATTATTTGTTACCACAGAGTGTGTGTAAGCTCACGGGGAAATAGGCGCTAAAAAACAAGAAAAAAGAGTTCCTTTGTTTTCAATATAAGTTTCCTTTTTATATTTTGTTATCTCTCTTGTTAATCAATAAATATAATGTTTAATTAATAATTATTGGAATCAGTTTCATTAATAATACTAAGCAAAGTCCAACAAATTCTCTATAAACTTATTTTTAAAAAAGATATATTTTGATAATTTGAAACTCGTGAATTTGAATCTCTCGATAAAGTGAACATTATTTCCCCGGTCCCTTGAAAAATACTCGATAAGTTGAATAAAATCAATATAAATTGGTTCCCTCGGTAATTGGAAGTTGAAGGAATAGTATCATGCCTTGGAATTGTATCATTATTCTTGTCTCAAATAAATTGCCGTGTCATCCTGAATTTTGTCTTTCCTAATTTTCTACATTACAAAATCATCATTTTTTCTATTCTCCCAATATAAATATTGTAGATAAATGATAAAACTAACCTTGACTTGTGCGTAATTAATAGGTAGAAATCTTACTTTTGATAAATAATCTTTAAAATAATAAACTTAGTGATAATAAAACTTATAGATAAAAAAACTTGTTATCATAGTCGCAATGGGGCCACTGCTTGCTAGTTAAATCTGCAAATAACTCTAAGGATATTCAAGATATTCAAGAAATTATTTTTCGAAAACCTTCCCAGGGATATACCTAATAATATCCCAAAATTTCACGGCGATTGGATGTATGGTTTTTGAATCTATAGAGTACAGACAGACATTCAATTTTATATATATATAGATTATACAAATTGAGAAAAAATATATATAGCACTAATAAGAGGATATAAGAGTTCATATTGGATTACATATATGTAGGATTTGATTAGGAAGATGCTGGCAACACGGAATCAAGAAGAGCAGAAGACCCACTTACGATGACAACCGAAGAATACGACTTTTTACTTTCTCTTTCTTTTTAACTTTGTTTTTAAATTGTAAACTTTAAAATAAATCCATTTATATCTTCTCCGTTTTCTACATATATCATTAAGCTTCTATAACAAAGCAAGAAATGTCTCAAGGTTTTGACTATTGCAATAAATTTTCTATAGAATATCCATAGGAAGTGTCATGAATGCCAGAAGTGACAGTTCTTTAGTTTGATAACAAATGTGAATTCTGATTATCTGTAATTTTTTATATTATCATATTTATATATTGATATGTGTCCTATATGAATTATAATCCATATAGGATTATTATTATTATTATGTACACTTAAACCTGTCTATAGCGCCCCATCTAAATAGCGCCTTCCCCTCTATAGCGCCCGATTTTAAACATTAAATATTTTCATTAAAAGTGACCTGTCTATAGCACCCTATTTTTTGAGTCCCAAGAGGGGGCGCTATAGACAGGTTTAACTATACCATAATAATATTTATATAAATTCAGATGAAATCTCTCAAGAGAAATTGATCTATAAATATAAACGTTGCCTCTCCCATCAAAATAGACACCAACACTAAGTGCCATTGATCGGCCATCACTGCCAATTAAGGGTCGATGACAAAGTCCCAACTGCAGCTTTGGCAAATTAAGTGCCCACCTGGGGCCAATGGTTTCTGTCTAATGTTCTTGTCAGTCCAAGGTTTTTTTGTGGTCATTAAGGTACAGCTTGCACCATGCTGCTGAGGGCCAACAGCCAGATGTGGTTAGCTTTTCTTGATTAGTCAAGAATGGGTATTTGGTCATTAAGGTACAGCTTGCACCATGATATTGAGGGCCAACAGCCAGATGTGGTTAGCTTTTCTTGATTAGTCAAGAATGGGTATTTGGTCATTAAGGTACAGCTTGCACCATGCTGCTGAGGGCCAACAGCCAGATGTGGTTAGCTTTTCTTGATTAGTCAAGAATGGGTATTTGGTCATTAAGGTACAGCTTGCACCATGCTGCTGAGGGCAAACAGCCAGATGTGGTTAGCTTTTCTTGATTAGTCAAGAATGGGTATTTGGTCATTAAGGTATAGCTTGCACCATGCTGCTGAGGGCCAACAGCCAGATGTGCTTAGCTTTTCTTGATTAGTCAAGAATGGGTATTTGGTCATTAAGGTACAGCTTGCACCATGCTGCTGAGGGCCAACAGCCAGATGTGGTTAGCTTTTCTTGATTAGTCAAGAATGGGTCCAATTCTGGAATAATTGAAAATCAAGGATTAGTTGATATTTATTCTGACAGATCACCTACTTTTAGTTTACACAATCAGGAAATGCCTTTTTCTCAATTTGTCCTTATTTTGGAGAAAGGCATTGCTCAAGGAAAATATTTAGATGTAATATGTACAGTCCTAACTTATTTTATATTTTACTTGAATACTGTTTGTAAGATTCTATTTTCAGTAAGCAGAATCGTCCAATATAGTATTATAGCTCTAAAAAAGGGCAGTTCAAATTTACGAAACCACTGGGAGGGTTCACCACTGATGAGCCAAGCCTTTCCAATATTTTTAATCACACAATGGATAGTAGAAGTTTGTTTTATGTGTAAAAGAAACTTTATTTCTTGAATGTTTTCTTTTTAAATGAACTAATTAAATATTTACAGAAACAAAACAAGTCTTAGTTAACATGATCTTTAAAAGGAACTGGTAGTAACTTGCTCTTGGAATCTGTATAGAAACTTTTGAGAGAAATAAAATCATGCAATGTGTCCTGATCAATGAATTCCTAATATTATCCAGAAAGGGAACATAAAATTGGAACATTGTGGATTGTGGAGTTTTACAGTCTAACTTCTTTAATTGAACATGACAAGGAATCAGAGGTTTTTGTTGAATTAAAGTCTGTGATAAATTGAAAGCAGATTATTTCATCACAGCATTTATTGCTAGTGGACATTTTATCTTGGAAAGCAAATATTAAATCTTTAAAATAATATTTTTAAAAACCTCTCTTTTGCAATATATTTTAATTAATAATTTGTTAATATGAATTGTGTGTGTTACTATAAGATCTATTTCATTTCATTCATTTAGAATATTTTATGATCAACTTTTGGTGAGGGACAAAAATGCATCTTGGCACCAATGAAAAATTACAAATATCATTTTATATAAATGTTAAATTGCATTTGGAAAAAATGAATAAAGAAAAGCTAAATATTTAATTATAAAATAATGAACTTTTAAAGAAATACTTTATGGTTGTTTATAACAAGAATTCTATTTAGTGGCATTTTAGCTGATTCCGTAAGTTTAAATAATAGTTGAATGTTAGTCTTCAAGATACCTTAATCTCGGTGTCCTCTTCAGTTAGGTTATTGAACCAATGATGTCTAAATTTCCCTCTAGAAAATTTTAAACGCACGTAATTTACAAGGGATAACCCATTTGTGGCACCACAATTCTACACCTTCAGGTAAATGCTGCCAGTGCTCCAATATTGAAATTATAGAGATGAAATTGTAAAGTTCGTACATTTTCTAATGATAAAATTGTACTGTTTTTGTACATTTTCTAGTGATAAAATTGTACAGTAGGTTTGTATAACACCTAAGAGATCAGAACTTTCGGTTGAATTAAAGTTATTTAAATGATTTCATCACAACATTCACTGCTAGAGGACAATTTTCAAGGATAACCAAAGGTATGATTAATATATTTTAAAATATTGGCAATGTTTTAAAAACTTTTTTTAAGCATGGTGCACATATACTATCTATGGCCGCTGTGTAACAAGTGTCGAAGTATCATAATTTCATCCAAATATTTGTATTTAAACTAGAATTATCTAATGCTATCAAAATTTATTTTTATAAACTGGTCGAATTAATGTCAAATTAAATTACCAGAGCTCTAAAAAAAGCATACAAAATTATTTTCCTCTACATCCTAGATGTGTTGAGTTGGCTTCAACAGTACGGAGTCAAAGGTCTAACTAAAGTGATAAAGCACAATTTGGACTATAGATTATAGCCACAAGAAAATAAGACCTTATCCAAATAAATTAATAGTGTGTGATGTTTCGGCAACAGCGTTGTTACCATCAGACAAAATAATAAAAAAATTTAATATTCTTTGGTCTAATGATGGTAAAAACTCTGTTGCCCAAACGTCACACACTATTAATTTATTTGGATTAGGTCTTATTTTCTTGTAGTCTAACTAAAGTAGAGAATCAATTCCACTAGTAATTGTAATATGCAGTCATACAAACCTCAGTTTCAATCTTTCAGCACTTGGCAGCGAGAAGTGACAATGGCAACAAGTTATCTTATCAGGTGGGTGTTGAAATAATGGATAAGATATTCTCACAATGTTGCTGGCTGATTTACAGTACATGTGGCACAGAATCCAATATTTTTCTATTATTGTTATAAAATCCTACTATTACTGATGATAAGGCACAATTTGGATTATAAACACAAGGTAATAAGACCAAATCCAAATAAATAAATAGTGTGTAACGTTTCGGTAACAGCATTGTTACCATCTTCAGACAAAAGTACTGAATGAGAAATTTTACCACAGCATGGTTTAAATAGTTCCTGTTATCAATTGTGTAAATAAGATAGCAGATAAGAAGAAGATAATTTTCTGAGAAACACAGATAATAATATAAAATAAAAGGATTTAAAAGCGCGAATGTTTCTTTTATACATAAAACGAACTTCTACTGTCCTTACCGCGATGAAAAAATATATTGGGAGGGCTTGGCTCATCAGTGGTGAACCCTCCCAGCGGTTTCGCCAAATTTAATCCACCAGACCGCTTCTCAGAGCTCTAATACTGTATTGGATCATTCTGCTTTTATATGCTACACTGAAGGATGAAATCTTAGAAATGATTTTCAAGTAAACTATGGTCATAAGCTTATAGGACAGTAGAATTACATTCAAATATTTGCTTCGAGCAATGCTCTTCAGCAAACTATAAAGACAAGGCCAGTTTGGAATAAATTAACACAAAGCAATAACGCGCCATCTATACATATAAAATAAAAGGATTTAAAAGCGCGAATGTTTCTTTTATACATAAAACGAACTTCTACTGTCCTTACTGCGATGAAAAAATATATTGGGAGGGCTTGGCTCATCAGTGGTGAACCCTCCCAGCGGTTTCGCCAAATTAATCCACCAGACCGCTTCTCAGAGCTCTAATACTGTATTGGATCATTCTGCTTTTATATGCTACACTGAAGGATGGAATCTTAGAAATGGTTTTCAAGTAAACAATGGTCATAAGCTTTTATCATTATAAAAATTAAAAATAAATAAATATAAAAAAAAAATTCTAAGAATAATTATCTGTATTTCTCAGAAAATTATCTTCTTCTTATCTGCTATTTTGTTTACACACTTGATAACAGTAACTATTTAAACCATGTTGTGGTAAATTTTCTCATTCAGTACTTTTGTCTGAAGATGGTAACAACGCTGTTACCGAAACGTCACACACTATTTATTTATTCGGATTTGGTGTTATTACCTTGTAACTACTATTACTCTATTGTTTAATGTAGAATCTTCAGGTTTTATGTAAATATAGATTCCATATACCACAGTATTATCCCCAGCTAACTGGAGGTGTCAAAGACTATAGAAATGGTATTGATGAGGTACGGGGCAAAATCCACCTTTTCCAAGAACTTGGTGAAATTAGTGTCTAGCTGTTACCATAGAAGTGGACACTGGTGGTGGCTCACTACATCACATGGTACAGGGAGTAACATACTTCTTGGTGGAAACATGTTAAAGAATTAGCAGAGTTTTTATTATTTAACAAAATGTTTAATTGAACATTTTAAACAAATATCTTCAAAGAAAGGTGTGGGTAAGCCCTTTTTTACAACAACAACAACAATAAGGGTGCCAGATCATTATAAAATATTTTAAACGTCAAAAAATAAAATCACGGACACAAAATATTTTAACACCTCCCCTTGTCTGTGATTTACATACAAGGTCCAAGTATGGTATAGTTTTGCTGGAGTGCAGGAGCCTTCAAGTTCTTTGTGAATTGATCTGGAGGGTTCTATACGATGGAACATACACAAAGCTCAACTTAGCATCCTTGATTAGATCTCTGATAAAGAAATGTCGAATGTCAATGTGTTTACTTCTTTCTGAAACAACTTCATTTTCAGCAAGGAACATAGCACCTTGATTATCTATATATATCTTCAGAGGAGATTCCTTAAAATCACCAACTCCAATTTCTTCCATAAAACTTGTGAACCATAGAGCTTCCTTTGCTGCTTCACACATTGCATAATATTCGGCCTCTCCTGTTGAGAGAGCAACACATTTTGGTTCTGCTGCACCAGGAGATGGCTCCTCCGCCCAACACAAAGATATACCCGCTATAGGATTTCCTGTCTTCTTTATCACTGCCCCAGTCTGCATCCACAAAAGCTGCTAACTTCTTTCCAGTCTTACTGAATACTAATTTGAGTCCTTGGTCTTCTTTAAATATATCAAGAGGTATTTTACAGCATTCCAATGCTGTTGCAAAGGGTAACTATTAAACTTGCTGAGGTAAGATACAGCATATGCAATGTCTGGCCTTTTCATTCCTGCTAACCAAAGCAAATTCCCAATAGCCTGTTGATAAGGAGCACGGCACGTTTCCTTTCCTCCAGGCCCTTCTGTAAACATTCCAGGATCTAAAGGTGTTGAGGCTTCTTTTGCATGCTCCATTCCATATTCTTTAAGGATTTCTTCAATGTAATGAGTCTGATCAAGTTCAAGATTTGAATCCTTGTTTCTTTTAATCCTTACAGAGAGTAGATCACTCACTTCACCTAAGTCCTTGATGTCCACTTCTCCTTGAATGCTTGATTTGAACTTCACATAGGACTCAACTGAGGAAGTAGTAACTAGTAGATCATCTACATAAACTCCAAGTATGATGTCCTTACTAAATTAGACGCATGGATCCATTCTGGAGCGTTCAAGTCCAATTGAAGTTAAAATCTGGTCAAGTTTTTCATTCCATTCATGTCCCGATTGCTTCAGTCCATAAATACTCTTCTTTAGAAGACAGACTTCATTACTGGAATTTTCATGATTTAGACTTGACTCAGGTAGTTCCATATAAACAGTTTCATGTAATGGTGCATTTAGGCATGCAGATTTGACATCCATTTGGAATATGTTCCATTCACGTTCAACAGCCAGAGCTAAAAGGAACCTTATAGACTTATGTTTAATTACAGGGCTGTATTTCTTCCCAAAATCAACATTTGGTATTTGGTGAAAACCACGTGCGACAAGTTTTGCACGATATTCTCTTAAGTTTCCATACGAGTCAAATTTTTGCTTGAAACCCCATCTTGAATCAATAACTCTTTCGTTAACTGGCCTTGGAACAATTTCCCAAGCTCCCTTTTCTTTCAATCCTTTTAGTTCCTTTTGAATGGCCTCAGACCAATTTGTAGCTTCAGGTCCACAAAGAGCTTCTACAATGGTACTTGGTTCTTCTGTACTGGGTTGAGGATTCTTCATGATGTTTGATTTTGGTTTCTTCTCCTTTCTTAAGTCTTTCCAAACGGCGCAAAGATTGCGATTGTTCATCTTTATTTGTTTCTTGCTCCGACTTATTTGTTGAACCAAACTTTACCTTAGTTTGTTCTTCATCTCTGATGAATCAGTTGTTCTTCATAAAAGTCTTCCTCTTCTGATGTAGGTGGAAAATTGATCCAGTTAAAAAATTTTGTTGGATCATTAGGATTCTTACTTGGAAAAATGTCCTCAGAAAATCTTACATTTCTAGTGACATATATTTTGTCATTTCTGAAATCCCATACTTTATATCCTTTAGTTCCTTCTGGATATCCTATGAGTTGAAACCCTTTGGTCTTGAAGCCATCTGAAGCCACAAGGTTTTGAATAAAATCTCCAACTGTATTTTTACAAATGCCAGTATATAGTTACTGGAATAAATAATATTGTGATAGTCTTCCTATAGAATGACACTCAATGTCAAAACTTCTTATACCTCATTCTACCAACTTTGCTAATATGTAAATGTGACACCATCTGTGGTTTCTCACATCTCGACCCATTTATAAAAAGTTGTATATTCTTGATATATTTATTTATATCTATAGTCATTTTTTTATATAACTTTTGTGAAAATGTTTTCATACCTATCAAAGGGTGGATGCGTAACTCTAACACAAAGAGCATATATAAAAAGTCTACTGGAACGGTTCAATCTTCAGGAAGTCTCAACGCCGATGGAAACCAGACCAGAACTTCTTGAGGAAGAAGATGAAGAAAACTGCCAAGACCTTCCCTACCGTGAACTAATTGGTGGACTGCTCTACATTTCACAGCTGACAAGGCTAGACATTGCCTATGCAGTATGTCAATTGGCTCGCTATTGTTCAAAGTACACTAGAAAACACTGGGTTGCTGCGAAACGAATTTTAAGATACTTAAAATCTTTAGAGCATCTAGGCATCACCTATAGACGGACTGGGGAACAACTGTGTGTCTATTCGGATGCAGATTGGGGAACCAACCTGGAAGACAGAAAAAGTACATTGGGTTACGTAGTGATGTTTGCAGGTGCTCCAATCCTATGGCGAAGTTCAAAGCAAACTGTCACCGCCCTCAGCACAATGGAGGCGTAATACATTTCCCTATCATCGTCAGTCAGGGAAGTGACATGGATCAGGGAGTTCCTGAACCATTTGGATATACCACATAATATGGTTGAGCCAACTCCGTTGTGGTGCGATAACCAAGCGGCTATAGCACACGCCAAGAGCTACATCAGCCGATCCAAGACCAGACACATCGCTATTATATATCACTTTGTCAGAGAAAAGGTGGATGACAGTGTGATTCAACTGGACTATGTTACAAGTGGAAGAAACCTAGCGGACATTTTGACCAAGCCACTGGGGAGAAACCTACACGAACTTCATCGTTCGAGACTCTTAAACGGCGAAGTAATCCATAAAGAAGGGATCACTTCGAGGGAGGAGATTCCTGACTGCCACGGACGGTTGGCTCGGTAACACTGGAGCTGACATCACTTCCTGTTGATGTAACCCTGCAGGCGGCGTCGCCACACGCTGGCTTATTCTCTTTCTCCATGTTTACTATTTAATCTATATATAATCCCTTTACCTTGTAGTTAATTAAACAATAATTAACGTTGAGCGCTGTGTGTAATCAATTGGAATACAACAGAAAGGACAAGAGATCCCTGTACAGAGAACCAAGAAGAGTTCTTGAGCTTCTTTACGAGCACGACCTCCAAAATCTTGTCTAATTTAGACTAAAAGGATAAGTATAAAAAAAAAAGGACACAAGAAAAGACATAGTAATGATGACAATGTATTAACAATTTTTTTGAATTAACATACTTCTCATTGATGTAGGTGTCGGAAATTTTGCATATTTACATTGTCATTAGGAATGAGCAAGTATGCAAAGTGTTCAAAGCTGTGTCTTCATCCTCAGATTTACTGCTCTGTAATGTTTTAGATGGGAGTTTCTGTGGACGAGTGGGTAACATCCTTGATTCCCGACAGCCATGAACCAGGATTGAATCCCACTTTAACATTTTGTTTAATATGTGAATAACCTTCACATTCATTGTTGCAATTATCATAAACTAGGTTGTTCTTTTTGAGCGGTGCCTAATAAAGTGATTTTGGAACGGAATTAGGTATTAGGTACTCAGGAATTTGAGGAACAATGGATGAAGGAATATCTGGTTAAATGATAGCAGGTGTATTCTTGCTTCTTCGCCGTTTAGAAAGGTCTGCCATTCACAAGTAGCAGTTATTTGAGTGGTCAGTGGGATCTCGCCAAATTCTTGGAATAACAAACCTCATAGCTCTCTTTCCACATCTGTACCAGGCTTCCAGTGTGTTAGTGCAAAGACTGAAGTGGCCAAGTATTGGTCCCCAATTGACATACTAAATTGGTCCACTTATTTTGACAGCAGAAAGCAATAAGTACTTTTAACTCCTTTCCCAATAATAAGACCATCACCATTGAAAACCATTTCTGAGATTCCATCCTTCAGTGCTGCGTATATAAGCAGAATCGTCCAATACAGTATTAGAGCTCTGAGAAGCGGTCTGGTGGATTAAATTGGCGAAACCGCTGGGAGGGTTCACCACTGATGAGCCAAGCCCTCCCAATATATTTTTTCATCGCAGTAAGGACAGTAGAGTTTGTATTGTGTATAAAAGAAACATTCGTGCTTTTAAATCCTTTCATTTTATATATATAAATAATAAGACCGCAGACAAAGCAAATGTCATCCTCTTTTGGCCATGCTAAGTTGTTAGAGTGTATGTCTAAATATATATTTATTTTACATGCAAAACATTTCTTAAATACCAGAATAGAATTGAACCAGGTATTCTGCCCAGGGAATGTTTTCCCAACCAATATTGTTTTAACTAAGGTTAATTTCAGATACAAGAAAATAAGACCTAATCCAAATAATTTAATAGCGTGTGACGTTTTGGCAACAGTGTTGTTACCATCATCAGACAAAAGAATAAGAAAATGATTTTATTCATTTGTCTGATGATGGTATCAATGCTGTTGTCAAAACGTCACACACTATTAATTTATTTGGATTAGGCCTTTTTTTCTTGTATCTATAATCCAAATTGGGCTTTATCATAAGGTTAATTTCTTTTTATAATTCAATTGCAATTTCTAGCAATTATTTTTGGCAATATATTTCTTATCATTTCAAAAATAAAAATATTCACAGACCTCTTACACTGCGATGATTTTAGATGAGTGGGCTTGGCTCATCAGTGGTGAACCCTTTCAGTGGTTTCACCAAATCTCCAATTTTTATCATTGCATCAAAGTCTGTAGAGAATATTTGTGAATAAATATCATAAGAAATACATTGCCAGAAATAATAGTTATAAATTTTTATTATATTACAGTACTTCATGAGAGGACACCTCTCCACAAAGGACAGTTTCCATCTCCAAAATTACCATTTTTACAATTTAGCAACTCTCCAGTAAGAAGACACCTCTCCTTAAAGGACACTTTGGCTCTGTAACTAGGTGTTGTCCTTTACAGGGAGGTAGTTCTACTGTATTTAGCTCCTCTCTGGTTAAGAGGACACCTCTCCCTAAAGGACACTTTGACTCTGTAACTAGGTGTTGTCCTTTACAGGGAGGTAGTTCTACTGTATTTAGCTCCTCTCTGGTTAAGAGGACACCTCTCCCTAAAGGACACTTTGGCTCTGTAACTAGGTGTTGTCCTTTACAGGGAGGTAGTTCTACTGTATTTAGCTCCTCTCTGGTTAAGAGGACACCTCTCCCTAAAGGACACTTTGGCTCTGTAACTAGATGTTGTCCTTTACAGGGAGGTAGTTCTACTGTATTTAGCTCCTCTCTGGTTAAGAGGACACCTCTCCTTAAAGGACACTTTGGCTCTGTAACTAGATGTTGTCTTTTACAGGGAGGTAGTTCTACTGTATTTAGCAACTCTCCAGTAAGAATACACCTCTCCCTAAAGGACACTTTGGCTCTGTAACTAGGTGTTGTCCTTTACAGGGAGGTAGTTCTACTGTATTTAGCTCCTCTCTGGTTAAGAGGACACCTCTCCCTAAAGGACACTTTGGCTCTGTAACTAGGTGTTGTCCTTTACAGGGAGGTAGTTCTACTGTATTTAGCTCCTCTCTGGTTAAGAGGACACCTCTCCTTAAAGGACACTTTGGCTCTGTAACTAGATGTTGTCTTTTACAGGGAGGTAGTTCTACTGTATTTAGCAACTCTCCAGTAAGAATACACCTCTCCCTAAAGGACACTTTGGCTCTGTAACTAGGTGTTGTCCTTTACAGAGAGGTAGTTCTACTGTATTTAGCTCCTCTCAGGTAAGAGGACACCTCTCCCTAAAGGACACTTTGGCTCTGTAACTAGATGTTGTCCTTTACAGGGAGGTAGTTCTACTGTATTTAGCTCCTCTCTGGTTAAGAGGACATCTCTCCCTAAAGGACACTTTGGCTCTGTAACTGGATGTTGTCCTTTACAGGGAGGTAGTTCTACTGTATTTAGCAACTCTCCAGTAAGAATACACCTCTCCCTAAAGGACACTTTGGCTCTGTAACTAGGTGTTGTCCTTTACAGAGAGGTAGTTCTACTGTATTTAGCTCCTCTCAGGTAAGAGGACACCTCTCCCTAAAGGACACTTTGGCTCTGTAACTAGATGTTGTCCTTTACAGGGAGGTAGTTCTACTGTATTTAGCTCCTCTCTGGTTAAGAGGACATCTCTCCCTAAAGGACACTTTGGCTCTGTAACTAGATGTTGTCCTTTACAGGGAGGTAGTTCTACTGTATTTAGCAACTCTCCAGTAAGAATACACCTCTCCCTAAAGGACACTTTGGCTCTGTAACTAGATGTTGTCCTTTACAGGGAGGTAGTTCTACTGTATTTAGCTCCTCTCAGGTAAGAGGACACCTCTCCCTAAAGGACACTTTGGCCCTGTAACTAGATGTTGTCCTTTACAGGGAGGTAGTTCTACTGTATTTAGCAACTCTCCAGTAAGAATACACCTCTCCCTAAAGGACACTTTGGCTCAGTAACTAGATGTTGTCCTTTACAGGGAGGTAGTTCTACTGTATTTAGCAACTCTCCAGTAAGAGAACACCTCTCCCTAAAGGACACTTTGGCTCTGTAACTAGGTGTTGTCCTTTACAGGGAGGTAGTTCTACTGTATTTATCAACTCTCCAGTAAGAGGACACCTCTCCCTAAAAGACACTTTGGCTCTGTAACTAGGTGTTGTCCTTTACAGAGAGGTAGTTCTACTGTATTTAGCAACTCTCCAGTAAGAGGACACCTCTCCCTAAAGGACACTTTGGCTCTGTAACTAGGTGTTGTCCTTTACAGAGAGGTAGTTCTACTGTATTTATAGTATTAGGGATGATGATGAATTAATCAATAAACTATCATCATCACCAGGTGTTAAATCTAGGACTCTTCCAAGTTCCAAAATACCTTTATTAGGTACCGCTCAAAAAGAGCACAACCTCGATCATCATATTTACAATGGTGTTATATACAAGTGTGGTTCATTTATATTTTATATTGGTGTCTTTGTGGGTCCTCAGGTCCTTGGGGATCTTGTTCTTGAGGAGGTTTGTTCTGGCTTGTTTGATATTCAAGATGGGGTTATTTTTCCACTTTTCATAATTTTGACTTGGTTGTTGAAGAATTTATTTCAGCATTGAATTTCTTTTTTTCCTTGATCTACATTTGTAGTTTGTGGCTTCCTTCAAAGTGTGGTTTTCAAATTTACTTAAATGATTGTTTAATTATTTATTCATTGATAATTTTGATATTGTTCCTAAGGTTTTGATGTTTTGTTCCTGGTTCCAAAATAACATTACTAGGTGCCACTCAAAATAACCTAACTTATGATATTTAGTTATTCACAGGGGGTCGGTGAAAGGCTGGTTAAACCGTTTGGTTTTCGACCCCTACGACCCGGGTTCAATTCCCGCAATGGACACTTTTTTCTGTTAAAAAAAAAAAATGTTCCAATGGCCCCCGATTCTTGCAAAAGTCCAACCCCACCAGCGAGTTAAAGTAACCAAATGGGGCTCTGGAACATTTGTAAGTGTAAAGTCGAATTGCTTAGACAGGTCACTTTTAATGTACAGTTAAACCTGTCTATAGCGCCCCCTCTTGGGACTCGCCAAAATTGGGTGCTATAGACAGGTCACTTTTAATGTAAATCGCATCGTACTACGTATTTAAAATCGGGCGCTATAGAGAGTAAGGCGCTATTTAAAGAGGGCGCTATAGACAGGTTTAACTGTATATATACATGGTGAGAATAAATAAATAAAAACACCATCCAATATTTTATTGTGGTACAAAATGGAGAATTCCATAATTGCAGGTTGAAGTGTCAGTCAAGTTGAAGAGACAATACTCTTCACTAATACATTAGATTCAAAACTAGCCCATTTATATGATAAAGCACAATTTATATTATACTAATAAAAGAAAATAAGACCTAATCCAAATGATTTATTAGTGTGTGACGTTTCAGCAACAACATGGTCACCATCATCAGACAAAAGAATAAATTTTATAAAATAAAGATTTTATTCTTTTGTCTGATGATGGTGACAATGGTGCAACACTAATAAATTATTTGGATTAGGTCTTATTTTCTTTTATTATTATAATCTATAATCCAAATTGCACGCCCTGCCCCATCCAGCATTGGCACAACAGTCTTGCATCGCCTGTGGCTCCGGCGACCTGTCGCTGGTTCACCGGTACTGCCGCTACATCAGACCTCTCATCCGGGAGTCATTTACCATCATCCCCCCTGACCTGCAGGGCTGGGTACATGGCCTAGACGATGACACCATCCTGACGTCTACCAAGACACACATCTATAGGTACTTCCTCGGTGTGGAACTGAGGAGTGAAGACCTTGTCTGGAGGAGAACTCTCTCAAGGTGGGGAAGTCTTCCTTGCTGAAGAAATTTGTATATATATTCCCTTACACTTTATATGCCCTTTTACTCTTTTATTTTTCCACCTTTGTAAAATTTGATTAATAGAATCAATAAAATTGTTCAAATTGTCTATAATCCAAATTGTGCTTTATCATAGCCCATTTATATTATAATGATGAGACATATTAAACCCTATTTATGTATTTATATTTAAATAATGAGGAGCTTTGAAATAGTTCATTTTTCAGCTCAAAAGTACACAAAGCTATTGATTTTGTGCAGATGAAAGAAAATGTTCCGTTTAATACTTCACCAATAGGCTACAAGGTAATAAGACCAAATCCAAAAAGATAAAGCACAATTTGGATTATAGATTATAATAATAAAAGAAAATAAGATCTAATCCAAATAATTTATTAGTGTGTGACATTTCTGTAACAACATTGTCACCATCATCAGACGAAAGAATAGAAAGAATAAATTTGTCTGATGATGGTGACAATGTTGTTGCTGAAACGTCATACACTAATAAATTATTTGGATTAGATCTTATTTTATTTAATTATAATCTATAATCCAAATAAATAAATAGTGTGTGATGTTTCAGTAACAGCGTTACCATCACATCAAACAAAAGTATAAAAAAAATTATTTTTCAACATTTAAAAAAAAATATATTTTGTCTGATGATGGTAACAACGCTGTTACTGAAACATCACACACTATTAAATTATTTGGATTTGGTCTTATTACCTTGTAGCTACAATCTATAATCCAAATTGTGTCTTATTGTTTACTATTAAGCTTTTCACTTTTTTTTTTCTTAAATGGTGCAAGTGGGTCGCTGAAACAGAACAATAAACTTTTATAAAAAGGTACAAAATATTACCAACTAAATTATTTAAAAAATGCTCCAATGGCCCCCGATTCTTACAAAAGTCCAACCCCTCCAGCGATTGCAAGTAACCAAACGGGGCTCTGGCACATTTGTAAGTGCAAAAGTTGAACTGCTTTTCACATGTGTAGACATGTGGTGCACTTACAGTAAAAGCAGTCGCCAACTTCTACCCACCATGATTATCATGGCCTGTACCGTGTGTACTGAGGATAAGCAAAAAAAAAAAACCAACTGGATTCCAAAGTAAAGGCCATGTTTAATTTTGCTGTTGGAGAATGCTATGGGTCAGATGGGGTTGTATAGCCTTGGTCTGACATTTGATATATACAGTCCAACTTGGATAATTCAAAACCCAAGGGACCAAAAAAAAATTCAAATTAAAAATGGAAATTCTATTTATAGGGAATTCTAGGAACCAAGATAAATATTGGAATTAAAGATGTTTTCGAATTACCCAAGTTCTACTATATTTGAAAACTTATTATCAAATATTGTCATAAGTAACAAACAAACACAAGGTAATAAGACCAAATCCAAATAAATAATAATCCAAATTCCAATAAACACACTATTTATTTATTTGGTCTTATTACCTTGTGTTTATAATCTATAATCCAAATTGTGCATTATCAAAAAAGCACAAGGTAATAAGACCAAATAAATAAATAGTGTGTGATGTTTCAGTAACAGCATTGTTACCATCTTCAGACAAAAGTACAGTCGAACCTCTTTAATTCAACACCCCAAGGGATCAGAGCTTTTGGTTGAATTAAAGGAAGTGTTGAATTAAAGTTAGATGATTAGCTAATCTAACTCGACAAAATAACGTTTTTAAAAAATAGCCTTGTAACATAGATAAAAGATATTAATTGAAACCATTGTGTGTACTTTTTTGTATTTATTTTTTTATTTTCATAATTAATTTTTTAGTATATGGGACAAAGGCATTAATACATATTTTCACAACATAAATAATTACAAATATTATTTTTTTCTAATTGAATAATATAGCAGTTGAAATAAATATGAAAAAAGAAAATTTAAAAATATTAATTTAAAAAAATCATGAAGATATTTTAAAAAATTCCTTTATAGATGCCTGTTTTTGCACTGAAATCCTATTCAGAATGTATCCAAGTTGGTCTATTTTTAAAAGACTTGAATGTCTTTCTTCCTCTAAATGTCTTTTAAATAACAAAGAGCTTTATTGTATTAACCCTTAACTGGACAGGTGAATTTTTCTTACGTAACTGTACAGGTTGGGTAGATTCAACCCACTTATGTAACTTTATGAAATAAGCGCAAAATAATGATTGGAATCAATATTTAAAAAATATTTAATGAATACAAATGTTAACATAGAAATTTTGACTTTTAAAAATTCTGAATATAATCTATTTACAGTTTTCACATATTATTAAGAAATATTTTTGCAAAGGCTTAATTGACATACAAGGCAAAGGGTTTTAATTTTTTACTGAGTTTTTGATGGACATTTGTAACACCTTTTTGGAGTATCAGATTGTTGTAGCATCGTAGATTCCCTTGATGTACGTGAACCATCATTCTTCTTGAATTGTCGTCTGCAATTCCAGCGGGAGAGAATTGAGATTACGTGTGGCCAGGTGTTCATCAGTCAATGCTCTCCCAAGATCACCAATAAAATTACTCCTTTCTTTTTTATCCTTTTTATCAATCCGATTACCAATTTATTTATTTATTTTTTTTTTGAGGGAACCTAGGAGACTAAAGTTCCAGAGAAACCAAAAATAGATGTTCCTGATTCTCTATTAGGGTGCGGTTGAAATTGTGGTGGAATCTGAGGTTTATTCTTTCTCATCGTTCCTTTTTGTTTTTTTGCTTATCCCTAGTACACGTGGTACAGGCCATGATAATCATGGTGGGTAGTTAGCGACTGCTTTTTTTTTACTGTATCATCCTTCCTAAATATGTAGAGCCATGTTATTTCAACTTATCAACTAATTCTACTGAATTGAATCAATTGTCTGCTGTAACATTTTGGGTGTTACTCTTCCAAAATGGTCGACTAATCTCTAAAACACATATATTTTGGGTTGGCAAGGATAGTTCCCTCTGTTGACTTGATTGATAATTATATTTATCCAAAGAAAGAAGCGTTATTTTATAAGAGGAAGCTAAAAAATAGCGGAAGATAGCGACTCAAGTATGAGCCACGAGCTAACACTGACACGAAAAATTCTCAAGCTCCTGGACGGGCTGGGCCGAATCAACCCCCACATGCAAATTTAGCCCCCTTTACAAAACTGATATTTATCAATGATGGATGGAAAATGTTTGTATCTCTGTAAAATTTGAATACATGAAAGCTGGTAGCTCTCAGAGTAAACGAAAAAAATATATTTTTCCTATATTAAGTTTATGCATGTGCGGAATCAACCCATCCTGTTAATTAGCTAATGGGATTAGATGAGTAAATTAAGTGACCAGCTTATATAATTGTCTATATGGATATTTTTTACTTCTAAGTAAACATGTCACAGGCCATGATAATCATGGTGTGTAGTTAACTTCAAGTTAGTGGTACACTAAAGAGAGTCCATGTGGCACAACCATATTTTATTCAAACAACCATACAAGTGATTATTTCAGTACTGATACTGGTCTAGAACAATAGGATATTTTATAATGCCATGATGATATATAAAAGTGGGTTATTTATAAACATAAAGGAAATAACAGAATATTTAACATAAAGAGATACCTAATTTCTATATTTTGCTACAAGGTAAACTTTGCATCTCTGTTCTTTGATGTAAAGATAATTGTGGGGATACAAATTAATTACTTCCTGACCTTTGTCTTTCCTTCTATGTCAGACAATTTATTGTTATAAGGAATAAATTTAACAATTAGAAATGTTGTGTTTGTTAAAATGTATGTTGGGAGAATAAGGTCAGTTGATGGTAAATTATATGTGGAGATATAAAATGACTGCTTTTAAAACTCTCTATTGTTGAAATAGTGATCATATTTGTGATAACTGATGGTAATAATGGTATTTCTCTTTGTAGAAAATATATCACTGTGGTTTACACAAATATATAAATGCATAAATATAATTGAATTTACTAAAATGTTTTTCCAACTTCTCTGTGTCTATCAGGTAGCGGCAGGTTTGACCAACCAACACAGAGTTGATAATTACTCCACCAGGGTAACTAGAACCCACATACAAAATAAAATATTTATATTGGGCCAGGGTGTTGACACCTCCACCTCTCTGATGGAATGACATCTCAACTTCAATCTTCTCTCCTCCAACTTTCCACTTGGTCCTAACATTGTACTTAGTGTTATCTATATTCTTAATTATCTCCTCTGATATATCTTGGGAGACATTAGTCCCATTATACCAATCAAATAAACTGAAGTATTCCAATTTATCTCTGTAATCTCCATCTCCATACAGATATTTCATAAAGTCATCCTCCAAGTCAATACATCTCACACCGGGAGGAAGCCAGTTCTTGACACCAAGTGTAAGGTCAAGCCACACATCTGCCATTTTCACAGGATTCTCCAACTCTTGACATTTGACATCACAGGAGGTGGTGGTAGTAGTTTGGAGCTCTGTTCTCACAGTGGCCAGTTCTTCCTTAGTACCTTGTAGTTCTGTTTTTACACTTTCTAGTTCTTCCTTTATATCTTGTAGATCTTTCTTCAAAGAATCATTTTTTTTGTCTTTACAAGTTACTCCTTTTTTTAAAATTTCTATTTCTTCCTTTTTATGAATTAATTCTATTTGCATAGCTTCCAGTTCTTTTTTATCAACTTGTTGTTTTGTCAGCATAGTTTCTAGTTCTCTTTTGTTAACATGTAATTCAAACTTCACAGCATTCAGTTCTCCTTTAGTGTTTTGTAATTCTGTCTTCATGGTGCTCAGTTCGTTTATAGTAACTTGAAATCCTGCCTTCACAGTTTCCAGTTCTTCCTTTGTGTTTTTCAAATCTCTCTCCATTCCTTGTAGATGATCTTCACCAAGTGAGGTTGTGGTTGGGCCAGTGGACAATTCTGACTTCACACTCTCCCCAGGGCTGACACCAATTTGTCCACACAGAGCCTCATGTTGCTGGAGAGAATCCCGAGTTAGGACTGCCCCACAAAACTGACAACTTCCAAATAGACGTTTGCAGGCTACAGTCAAGTGAGATGCCAGATCCTTTCTCTGTATTTTTGTTCCACAGGACTGTGGGCAGTCCACCAAACAAAATTGGCACAAGGTACTGTGCAACATGGCTTCCAGCACATTGTTGAAGGTCTGGGAACATCCCTGGAATGGGCAGGTGTTCTCCATGTTCTGGAACATGATCCATACAGTTGAAGAACATTTCTAAGATAAAAGTTGAACAAGTATAAACAGAAAATTTGGTAGCAAAGAGATAAAGTATTTTATTATTTTTGTGAGAGAAAAAGAAAGAGTCCAAATGTGGTGACATTACTAAAGTAGAATCTACATGAAAGGTCAGTCTCACTAGAAGACTCCTCTCTACAAATGACAGTTTTTATTAAACAATTACCATTTTTACTAATTACCAACCTTCCAATAAGAGGAGCCTTTTTCTAATGGTTACTAGGGTTCTGAATGGACGAGAGAAGAAAAATTCCTTTCAAACTAACAAAAATAGACACAGTCATTTCTTTGGCAAATTGAGTGGCTGGAGTTCATTAAATATGGTCTGGGTTGTCGTGAATGGAACAATTTCTATAATCTTTAAAAATTTTGTGATTAATTTTCAATATACAGTAAAACCCCGCTAATAAGAACCCTGGATATAGCAACCCTTCCCTTATAACGAATCCACGGCGATTCTCAATTCCATTCCATTGAAAATACCATTGTTATAACGAACTTTTCGATTTTTAAAATAACGATCTACCCCTATAATGAACCTATTTTCGGTCCCAAAATCATAAAATCTATTAAAAATATTATGTTTATAACAAACTTAAAATTGTTATTTAAAAAAAATTTTAAAACAACAAAATTTTGAACATGTTTCATCTCACGGATCGCAATTTCAAAACAAAAAATTAGCGGCATTGTTTGTTTTAATTTCCATTCTATTTTTGCTATAGGTTGTATAAATTTTTACACATTATACTTTTATTTAATAGAATATCTTTGCATTCGACAATTTTGAAATAGAAGAAAAATACAAATGGCTTCCAAAATAAAAAAAGGAAACAAATAGTGGCGTTCTAAAAAAAAAAAAAAAACAGTGGCAGCATGCCCTTTTAGAAGCGTTCTGTATCAAGTTTAACCTAGGCTAAAACATAATTCCTGATAATTTTAAAGCCAGAAATGGTTTGAATAACAGGTTAAAAACAAAATTTAATATACACTTCAGAAGAATATATGGAAACTGGAATTGGAAGTAGAAGAAGAAAAAAAAAAACAGTTCCCCCAAGTTACCCGTGTCTCATGAGTCACAAAAAATTGAATTATAAATTCTCAAAAACTACCACTATAGTTCTATTTTTAGAATTGAATTCTTTTTAGGTATATGATTCATTCAGGGTTCGCGGATATTCCCCCTGGCCTGCCGTTTTACTAACGATTTTGTGTCATCAAATTGGAGTTTTTTATTCACAATTTTTTCAAATTTCACTTTTCACTTTCAAACAACAAGGTATTAGAGGCATTTTTTCAAATAAATATAGTATTATATTATTTGAGAAAGATGTTCTAAAATACTCTTATACCTTTTAAATATATAATTAATTATGTTTTGCCTAGGGGATTTGGCTTAATTTTTAAAAAATACATAGGTTTATATATAAATATGTATGCTAATGATAAGAAGAACCTATTAACAAATGACTTCTTTTGATATTCAGCATTACTGTAAAGAAATAGGTCAATTTAGGGAATTAAAACAAAGTGACCATTATTAAGTGGCTGCCTTTTCCTATTTGTATGGTTGTTTTTTAATTAAACAATCTAAAAATTTAGAAAAGTTAAAAAAAATGGCCAAACCGTGGCTATAGTGGCCAAACCAAAAGCTCTGTCCCATTGGGGTTCACTATAGAGGGATTTTACTGTACTTCCAAACCATGTGGAAGTTGAAATTTTTTAAACAAAAGTAAACAACACAAATGTACTAAATATCAGACTTCTATATGGCAGCTATGGTCTGGAATAGAATTAAAAGTAGAAAATAGCCACAATCATTTGTGGTGTAATGAGCCTTCCATACAAATAAATCAGTAGTACGAACTAAATAATGGTAAGAACATTGTTAGAAATATAACCATGTTGATTCAACACATGATAATTTGACACTTGTGTTTATTCTACCATATTCTCATGTCCACAACTCAAGCCTGTCAAATACTAAACATTAATTTGACCAAACAACAATTTGACACCATCAATAAGTTGACAAACTTTCATGGACAATTCTTGTTTAAAAAAAATAATTTATTACTAAAAACACAACAGGTTGACTCTCAGAACACCATGGCTGTAATTAGCTAATGTGCACCATTCATAAAAGTTACAATGAGACTCGGCACCAACTTTCTTCAATTTTTGACCATCCTGGACCCAATTTAAACCTAACTGCTAGTTACTGGAATAAGTTGTTTTATAAAGTAACATTTTGTTATTTGAAGTAAAATACAGGAAAGACATAAATGTCTAAGAAGATTGAGCAGCTAGAATTTTAACTAAATAGGGTGCTAGCTGGAAGGTAAACAAACACTAAATTTTACCTTTAAAAGATGATATTTTAAATAAAAATTTCTGCCTTTTTTGTATTCTAAAACTTTGTTTACTTTCTTCCTGTTTAATTTATTCACCTATTTCAAAATAGTATTTGTAATTTTTCCTTTGTTCCAAAATTTACTAAGGCACTTTTATCCACTATGCTAAATGGCAAAATAAAAGGACATTGTAAGAAAACAACCCAAAGTAAGCCACACTCTCAAAGAGGTTAAAATTAATTTCTGTTAATTAAATGTTTCTATAATTAAGTACAAAGATATAATGTTAACACATTAGTTTATTTTATATTGTTTATGTTAGGTTATTCAGTGATTGAATATATCATCATCACAAGTAAATGTTTTGGTTCATGTAAGATATGTAAGACCATATATTACTTAAAAGAAAAACTTAATAAAGTTACGTCTTCATGATAGGTTAGTTGTTTGTTGTTTTGTACAAGACACTAACAAATCAAACATGGTGTCAGAAAAGTGATTTGAAAACAAACGAAAAAAAAAAATATCGCGGTAAGTTCAATTTTACGTTAAGACTAATAAAATAATAAATAAGCCTTATCGTATATTAAATATACAAAAAATATGTATTTACAAATACCGCCACCTGAACCAGTTAATTTCAGAGGAAATATAGAAGAAAACTGGAGATATTTCAAATCGCATTGGCGTAACTTTTCAATAGCAACAGGGTTGGACAATAAAGAAGACAAATTAAAAGTTGCAACCTTATTGTCTATTATAGGCAAAGAAGCTTATAATATATTTGAACATCTCGATCTTTCAGATGAACAAAGAAATAACTCAGATGAGATAATAAATGCATTGACTCAGCATTTTACACCAAAAATTAACATTATTTATGAAAGATCAATTTTCAACCAAACAAATCAAGAAACAAATGAAAGTATTGAACAATATATTTGTAGATTAAGAAAATTGTCTTCCACATGCAATTATGGTGCAATGACTGAAGAAATGATCAGGGATAGGTTAGTTTTGGGAATAATTGACAAGCAAACCAAAAGACAGCTGATCAGTGATCCTCAACTAACATTGCAAAAAGCCATTGATGTGTGTAAGGCTAATGAAAGCGCTAACAAACAAATTGAAAACTTAACTAAAAACACTCAAGAGGAGGTGAACAAATTGAATATAAGAAAGAAAACAGTCAATCAAAATAAAAAATCAAGTCATGAACCAAATAAAATGAAAAAGAACATTCTTTGTAGATATTGTGCAACATTCCATGAGCACAACAGACAAAAATGCCCTGCATGGAATCAAACCTGCAGAAAGTGTAACAAAAAGAATCATTGGGCAAAAGTTTGCAAATCCAGAATGAGAACAGTTCAAAGCCTTGAATCTCAAAACTCCAATGATGAACAAGAAGATTGTTATTCTTTAGAATACGTCTCAGAAGTTTCTGCTAGAAAATTGATGACTAAATTAGAATTAGAATTGAATGGATACAAGGAAAGCATAATTTGCCAAATAGATACAGGAGCCACTGTCAATGTTTTAAATTTTGCGGATTTATGCAAAATCATGCAAGATGGCAATCCTTCTCTTAAACCAAGCTACATCAAACTAAGATGCTATGGAGGAGAAATATTAAAGCCAAGAGGACAAATCAAAATCAACTGTTCCCACCAAAGCAAGCAACATCCTATAGTGTTCCAAGTGATAGATCATTGGGAAAAACCTATTCTAAGTGCTGAAACTTGCCAGAAATTGAATTTAATAGAAATTAAAGCTGACTTATGCAAAATTGAATCCACTTGGACAAAACAAAATAACCTTCTAGATAAATATAAAGACATATTTGAAGGCATTGGATGCTTACAAGGGGAATACAAACTAGAAACAGATCCTACAATCAAACCCATCAAGCAAGCACCTAGAAGAGTACCTATTACCTTAAGAAAAAAATTAAAAGAAAAATTGATTGACATGGAAAAGAAAAATATCATTGCCAAAGTTGATTATCCAACAGACTGGATTAGCAATCTAGTACTAGTAAAGTCAACTAAGAAGTTAAGAATATGCATTGATCCTCGAGAATTAAATGTCGCCTTGAAAAGAGCTGAATACCCAATACCGACAATTGAGGAGATAATACCAAATCTTCAAAATGCCAAAATATTCACAGTAGTGGACACTAAAGATGGTTTTTGGAATGTGAAGCTCTCTGATGAATCATCGAACCTTACAACATTCTGGACTCCCTTTGGAAGATACAAATTTCTTCGAATGCCATTTGGATTAAAGACTGCTTCTGAAGAATACCAAAGAAGACTCTATGAAATCTTCCAAGGTCTTGAAGGAATTGAAATAATAGCTGATGACATTCTGATTTTGGGAAAAGGTGACTCATATGAAGAAGCACTGAAGGATCATGATAGAAATCTTGAAAATCTTTTCAAGACAGCCAGACAAGCTAATTTGAAATTCAACATCAATAAAGTCAAGCTCAGACTAAAAGAAGTAAAATATCTAGGACATATAATAACTCCACACGGATTAAAGCCAGATCCAGAAAAAGTTAAAGCCTTAAAAGAAATGCCTCATCCAGAAAGTATAACAGAACTCAAAAGTTTCCTTGGTTTTGCAACATACCTATGTAAATTCATGCCAAATATTTCAATGATTAGTGAACCTTTGAGAAAATTGACAATGAAAAATTCAACATGGTCATGGAGCAAGAATCATCAAGCTGCATTTGAACAAATCAAAGATCTAGCCTCAAAAGCACCAATTTTAAGATATTTTGATGCGGACAAATCTATAGCTATACAATGCGATGCAAGTAAACATGGACTTGGAGCTACCCTACTACAAGAAAGCCAGCCAATAATTTTTGCATCTAGAAGTCTAAGCAAGACTGAGCAAAACTATGCTCAGATAGAAAAAGAATGTCTTGCAATTGTTTTTGCATGCGAAAGATTTCATCAGTACATTTTGGGCAAATGTCAAGTGATTGTGCAAACTGATCACAAGCCTCTTTTGTCAATATTTAAGAAATCTATTCTTAAAGCGCCACAAAGACTCCAAAGAATGCTTTTAAGACTGCAAAGATATAACTTAGAACTAGAACATGTCCAAGGATCACAAATGCACTTGGCGGACATCTTTTCAAGAGCTTGCATCAAAGATGTAAGGAAAGAAAATCTGAAATATGATGTGTATCCCATTGACATCATTTACAAAGAAATTGCCACAGTCAATGTTATGGAAACATTAAGTGTATGCAGTGACACTGTCCTGAGAATTAGAGAAGAAACATCATCTGATCCTATTCTGTGTGAAGTGAAGAAACTTATTCTAAATGGATGGCCACCAAATAAAAATCAAACTTCAATGCTAACCAGAGAATATTGGAATTTTAGAGAAGAATTAACAGTTCAAGATGGAATCATACTAAAGAATGATAGAATTGTAATTCCAAATAAATTAAGAAAAGAGATGATAATAAAAACCCATCAAGGACATATTGGAATTAATTCAAGTATGCGAAGAGCAAGAGACAATATCTTTTGGCCAGGAATGAATGCACAAATAGGGCAAGAAATTGAAAATTGTTCTATTTGTCTATCAAATTCACAGAATCAAGTGAGAGAACCAATGAAATCTCACAAAATTCCAAATTATCCCTGGGAAAGAATATCTCTTGATATATTCGAAATCTTCAAACAGAATTACTTAATAATAGTGGATCATTACTCAGATTTTTTTGAAGTTGAATGCCTAGAAAATACAACATCTGAATACATAATTGAATGCTGCAAAAGACAATTCAGCAGATATGGAATTCCTCAAATTATAGTCTCAGACAATGGAAGGCAATTTACATCGACTGAATTCCAAAAATTCAGCAAAGAATGGCAATTTCAACATTCTACATCATCACCACTTCACAGTCAGGGAAATGGAAAAGCTGAAGCGGCAGTTAAAATAGCCAAAAACTTACTGAAGAAATCTAAACAAGAAAATAGTGATTTTTGGCAAAATTTGTTAAATTGGAGAAATACTCCCACTATAGACATAGATTCAAGCCCAGTACAAAGAATCATGTCTAGAAGAACTAGAGCTATACTGCCAATTCACCCAAATTTACTTAAACCATCAATTCCAGAAAATATTCCAGATAAAATATCCATCAAAAGACAACAGGCAAAATACTACTATGATAGAAAATCTAAAAATTTACCAGACTTAGACATAGGACAAGAAGTGTATGTCAGAACACCCAATACCACCCCATCATGGTCCAAAGCTAACATCACAAATGAACACAACACAAGATCCTATGATGTGAATATTCATGGTAGAACCTACAGAAGAAATAGAACCTGGATTAAACCACAACAGGCTTCAGCAAATCAAAAATCTACAAACAATCAAGAAGAAGGAAGAAAAGAATGCATTGATCAAGAACAAACTGTATCAAATTGCTTACCATCTACTTCATCAGCAGGAGGAGACAACATTGTGAAAAGAACCCGAATTGAAACTACCGAATGCAGAATCCAATCAAAGAGTGACAGCCCCACGGTAAGTGAACCTGAGAATGCTGCATCAGAGACTAGAACCAGATCAGGTCGACTGGTGAAAAAACCAAGTAGATTTAAAGACTAGTAAAAAAAGGGAAGATGTTAGGTTATTCAGTGATTGAATATATCATCATCACAAGTAAATGTTTTGGTTCATGTAAGATATGTAAGACCATATATTACTTAAAAGAAAAACTTAATAAAGTTACGTCTTCATGATAGGTTAGTTGTTTGTTGTTTTGTACAAGACACTAACAAATCAAACAGTTTAAAATAATTTATTACACTTATTCTATTTATAATTAGCTAAATATCACAAATTTATAAAATGCTCTTTTTAATTTTGTAAAGTTAAAAATTTATTGTCAAATTTCTATGATAAAATCGTTTTAGTTACTGGCCATAGGGTTGGTTTATAAAAATGAAAATTTGATTCAAAATATACACAAAAATTTTATAGTTAAAAAAGCTAAAAATTATAAAACGGGGAAAATATATATAAATATAAAAACTAATATCTTACCTAAATGTACTTAATGGCAAACCAGAAGTAAAATAATTACAACATAGTGTACGCAGCACGCAAACACCTATCGCCATCTATCATCACATTTTGTAACTATTTATAAATTAATGTTTATGTTACTTTGTTTAAAAGTCGGTAGTGTTCCTCAATTTGTTGCACAATTTTATATTGAAATTTAATATTTCATTAAAGCTTAATAATATATCCAATTTAATATTCAATTTTTTTTTTGAAATCTTTGTGTATTTAACTAGAAATAATATGGCTTGAATTTATGGTAGCAAAAAAAGAGTCAATGTTATATCAAGCAATCTTTATAACTAGTGAATAATTATTTTGCAAACTTCACACAAAAAATTTAAAATTTTATAATATTAACATAATAAATAAATAGATTTTCTTTAGGTTTTAGCATGTTTAGAAAACACATAATCAAGATTTAAAGAAAAATTTCGAAGAATTTTATAAAATAAAGCCAAAGAAAAATAAAATAAACTTACATGTTTCATTCAATTTCACAAAGGCAAAAACAGAAAGTTATCTAGACAGGAAGAGAAACGTGGATTAGTACCGCCATCTATCAATCAATTTTGAAACTATTTATAGTTCTAATTTTCCCCCCGAGTTTTAGCAGATATAATTTAAACCAGAAAGTGAGTTTCTAAAGTTGTATTCACTAAATATTTTTTTTATGAATGTTGCCTTTTTTATATTTTAATAATGTATTTCAATAAATGTATTTTCTCAAAGTATGTCATATAAAGCAAATGTAAATTATTTATGAGCTCTATAAGGATCTAACCACTAAAAAGGACTTTTATTACAGCAATATGAACTTATAGGAAATGTGGTAAGTCCTCCCATCCAGATTGTACCAGACTATTGTATCAGGTTGTTGGGTTCAAAGGTAATTATGGAACTTAGACAAATTTGACAAATTAAACAATTTTATTGATTCTTTCAATCAAATTTTACAAAGGAGAAAATATAAAAGAGTGAATGGGCATATAAAGTGTAGGGGAATATATATACAAATATCTTCAGCAAGGAAGGCTTCCCCACCTTGAGAGAGTCCTCCTCCAGACAAGGAGGGGGTCTTCTTGTACACTCCTCAGTTCCACGCCGAGGAAGTGCCTATAGATGCGCGTCTTGGCAGACGCAAGGATGGCCAGGGCGTCATCGTCTAGGCCATGCCCGAAGATCCAGCCCTGCAAGTCAGGGGGCCGCCCGATGATGGTAAATGCCTCCCGGATGAGAGGCCTGATGTAGCGGCAGGACCAGTACCTGTGAACCAGCGACAGGTCGCCGGACCCACAGGCGATGCAAGACTGATGTGCCGATGCTGGATGGGCTGGATGGGGCAGGGCATGCAAAGCTAGCCTCACTGCCACATCCGCGTTGTGCCCGGAGAAGGCGCAGCGCCGGAGCGACGACCAGCCGATGTTGATGGGTAAGTTTATATTTTCCTCCCACCTTCTAGCGAATTGGATGATGGGCAGGGCAGTAAGGCGTGGACGCTCTAAGATGCGACGGGCAGTTTGGGTGATGACTCGCAAGAACGGCGTAGTCGTCCCGCGCAGCACCACGGCATGGTGTTTACTCGGTAGGTCCCGCGTAGATTTTCGTCGATTAGACCACGGCAGAAGCTTGTAAGCGACGCGGCGTCAGCCAGGGCGCAGCGCGTAGGCCGAGTGAGGGGAGGGGCAGGGCCAGCGAAGTCCCCAATGCAGGCATTGACCCACCGGGTAGGAGCGAGAAGGTCGGGTGGCCAGAGAAGGCGGCAGCCACCTATGATGGGGAGGTTCAGGAGTTGATGTGGTGTAAGCACAGAGTGGTCTAGCGTGAAGATGTCAGCGACCGCCTCCCAGATCTTAAGAAGCCGGAGACGCCGTGGCAAGAGCCAGGACCCGGATGGAGGTGGATATAGCCACGCATTGCTCTCGACCAGCCAAGAGTAGGCATTACGGCTTCCACGCAGTGCGGCCTGCACGCCCTTGAAGCACGACAGCCGCAGCTGGGTCTCGATGTCGATGAGGCCGAATCCTCCAAGAGAGACAGGTCTCGCCAGGACGCTACCAGGAAACCAGGCGGTGCGCTCCGGCCCCCAGATGAACCGCGCAAGACGTGCCTGGATCTTGTGGATAGTACGGTCGGTAGGCAGGTAGCCGTGGATGTGATGGACCACCGAGGAGAGAACCAAGGAGTTGGCCTCTCTGGCCCGGCCGACGAGAGAGAGGCCGCGGGTGTAGGGGGACCACCTCGTTATAGCAGCTTCGAGCAGGACCAGGATATGTCTTTCTTGGGCTGAGTTTTGATTTCCTGGCGTCACATTGCAGCCCAACACCTTCAGTTCGACCGACAACCAGGAGATGCCGAGTGGAGCGTCGTTGCGGGCACGCCAGGCGCCGCACCATAGACCTTTGCCCTTGGTGAAATTTCCCTTTATGCCGGAGGCGCGCCGGAAGTTCTCGAAGATGGAGGTCACCACGCCGAACTGTTCCTCACTGCGGATGAGCAGGACGATGTCGTCGGCGTAGGCGAGGACATTACCGGGGCCGAGCGCTTGCTCAAGGCGACGTAGGAGAGGGCTTGTGACGAGGCTGAACATTGCGGCGCTGATGGCGCAGCCCTGTCTCACACCGTTCAGAAGCTGGAAGGGTTTGGTGTAGAGGCCTCCGGCTCGGACTGTCGCGTCCGCTCCGGAATAGAGGAAGAGAAACCACCCGATGAAGACCTGTGGCAGCCGCAGCGAGACCATCAGGGACACCAAGAAGCCGCGGTCTAGGGTGTCAAAGGCAGACTCGAGTTCGGTGGAAATGACGGCCAGCGGCGAGCCGGTCCTCACAGCCGTGTCGACCTCGTCGCGCACACGCGCGATGTTCCAAGTAGGGGACCTACCGGGAACGGCGTAGGTCTGGCACTGAGGTACCAGAACCGGAAGATGGGGCCGATTATGGAACTTAGATGTAGAGACTGTCTCTCAATGAATTGTAGTAACCCAATACAATAGTGGACTGATGAGCCAGGCATTTCCCCATTGTGGTGATAAGACACCAAATTGTTCCATAGGTTACACCTTGTATTTAATGACCTATCTTTTGGCCAACTTTATATAATTTACAACATTGTGGGAAGATTCTTCTACCAGGCTCCCTTTATATTTGTGTTGTGTGATGTAATATATATAGTTGTTTTTATGTACTTTTAAAGGGAGAGGTGCCCCTTTCTGGTACAAAGTGTATTTAATATATAGATACAAACTTTATAATAGAAAATTTATTATATTGGCTAATTATAAATGGAATTATGTTAAGACAGAAAGGAAAATTTAATAAAGTTTTGAATATTATTACACAGAAAATCAATTGAGATTATATAAGCCGATTATATATACAAGAGAGTAAATGCACCAAAATCACACAGAACCGGAGAATTTATACAAAAATGGAAACCAAAAACCAGACTCAAAAGACTTAGCCCAATGCACCTAGCCTACCGGGAACTACTACCAAACAGCACGAAAAATAGAAATGCCCAGAACCAATATGCACCATATAAAGAAAGACCAGAAATCTCCTACAACCTGGATCTAGAGCAAGAATGCTCCAAAAGGGCCGACCACCCTGGACTACTCAGGAGCCTCGCTATGGAGAGGATTGAAAAAGGATACAAAGAGACCATACAGATATACACCGATGGCTCACTGGTGGAGAATGGCTCCTCTGGCAGTGGAGTTCTCATCCTTAAAGATAGTATGGAAATAAAAAGAAGAATCAAAAACCCAAAGAACTTGTCAGTTTTCAGATCTGAACTAACAGCCATACTACAAGCTCTAAAACTTGTAGAGAAAAACGAGACTAAAAACATAATAATTTATACAGATTCAAAAGCCGCCATCTTTGCAATTAAAAACTGCTACTATTCACAAGAAAGACTCCTCAAAAACATTGCTGCAGAAATCAACAAACTGAAAAATATATATATATATGTCTACAATGGATTCCATCACATGTGGGAGTCCCTGGAAATGAGGAGGCCGACAGATTGGCAAAGGAAGGAGCAGCTGGACATCCTGATGCGGTGAACTCCGAGACCTACTTTTCAGCAAGGGACCATATTAACAAACTGAAACTACAACTGATAAGGAACCATAGAGATAGTTTCCATCATTCTTGGTACCAGGTAGAAAACCCCAAACAACAGACCCTCCAACTAAACAGAAGGGAATCGACACAGTTGGCCAGATGGAAATCTGGTTACCTGTGCCCTCTAGTATATAAAGAGGGAGCCAAAGGTTCCCTATGTGCACTAGGTGCAAAACCGAAGAGGCCACTCCCCAACATTTACTAAATTGCATTGGAAAGGACAAAAGATCCCTGTACAGAGAACCAAGAAGAGTTCTTGAGCTTCTTTACGAGCACGACTTCCAAGATCTTGTCTAATTTAGACTAAAAGGATAAGTAAAAAAAAAAAAAAACATTTCTCACCTCTGATAGTCATTGTTTGATTAGGCAAAAGTTTATAAAATAACCCTGTTTCATCAGCATTGAAAATGTCCTGTGGGCTGTATTTAGCCAAAAGTGAAGGAATAATCCCACCTTTCCAAGTGGCTACACTATTGGCATCCACACTTCCAGCTTCTCCATGAAGTCGTTTAAAAGCAATACTCCTTCTGGCCTTAAACTTTTCTAGCCAGCCATTGCTAGCTTCAAAATTATCTTGACCCATTTTCAAGGCCAAGAGTATAGCCTTTTCTTTCAAGGTATTGCCATTTATGGCAAGTTTCATGGCATTTGCCTGCCTTATCCACCTAAACAGGGCTTCTTCAATCTCTGGGAATTCCCCGTCACGATCACGTTTCAAGGTAGGGCTAAAATTAGATTTTAAAAAGGCAGATTTTATGGCGAATTTATTTTTAAAAATTGTGCTAATGGTGGACCGTGGAATATTTCTCTCTCTGGAAACTTGACTATGTGATTTTCCTTGTTCTATTTCTACTACAATTTTTATTTTTTCCACATAAGTGAGCTGGTGATACTGACTACGTTTCCAATTTTTTTTTGGCAGAACCTGACATTCTTGCCCCACTCATTTATTCAAATTAACACAGAATATTGAATTAAAATGTTATCATAATCATTGTTGGATCATTTTATAAAGATTTATTTATTTAAAAAGAAATTATTTATAAATTTAAAAATAGCTAAAATATTTCAATGTTAAAAATAAAAAAATAAAAATTATTATTAGCGCATGATGCCGAAATTCCCGCGTAAAAAAAAAACAACAATAACATCCGCGAAATTGCGCAACGGCACTGCAAAGTGAAACTTAAACTAACCAGAAACCAAAAGTGCGCAGGCGCGATCCTATCGGCGCCCGCCGATGCCGATCGTCGCCGCCGTAATACAGTTTAGCTGTAAAGTTGCATGTAAAATAACATTCAACTGTCGAAATTCGAATTTTAAAATGGTCGAACTATCGGAACTGTCGTATTATCGATACTGTCGAATTACGGTTTGTTATTTGATAGGCCGGAGGTCGGGACATCGGAACATGGTTGAATTATCGCCGAGTGTCGAATTGGGGTGTGTCGAATTAACGAGGTTATACTGTATGTGAATAACCTTCACTTATGATTCATTGTTGGAATTATCATAAACTAGGTTGTTCTTGTTGAGTGGTACCTAATAAAGTGATTTTGGAACCGAATTAGGTATTGGGTACTCAGGACTGAGAGGAACAATGGATGAAGCAATATCTGGATAAATGATAGCAGGTGTATTCTTGCTTCTTTGCTGTTTAGAAGGGTCTGCAAATCAAAAGTAGCAGTTATTTGAGTGGTCAGTGGGATCTTGCCAAATTCTTGGAATAATAAACCTCATATCTCTCTTTCCACCTCTGTACCAGGCTTCCAGGGTGTTAGTGCAAAGATTGAAGTGGCCAAGTCTTGGTCCCCAATTGGCATACTAAATTGGTACCACACATCTTTACAGCAGAAAGCAATGAGTACTTTTAACTACTTTCCTATCCCTGGACACTTTATTTTTTCGTTGGTAACAACGCTGTTACTGAAACATCGCACACTATTTATTTATTTGGTCTTATCTCTATATATATAAAAGTCAATTTCTGTCTGTCTGTCTGTTTCGCGATAAACTCAAAAACTACTGAACCAATTGGTACCAAATTTTACATGTCGCTTTTTATAAACCTGAGGAAAATTTTCGGCTGCATTTTGATTAGTATTTTTGCCCATTTCTTTTTTTCATTTGAAGAACTTTTTTATACATTTTTAACTTTTTTTTATTAAAACTATATATTTTTAGTCAGAAAATGATGATGACGATATTGCTGTATCATGTTTGATTATTAGATACATAATTATATCGGGAAAAATTCCAAAAAGCAGAGACCAAGGGTGAAACCAGTTCATTATTTTGTACGCAGGAACAAAATTCTAACAGAAAAACATTCATTCGAGCAGAATGAATATTCGTAACGAATATTATTTGAATAAAAACATTTAATCGGGTAAAACCCGGGAGTTGCCCGGGTCATTCGTCTAGTTACCTTATGTTTATAAATCTATAATCCAAATTGTGACTTTCTTATTTTTTACATACAAAACATATATTTTATAAAATACCAATAGAGTTGAACAAATCTCCAGGTGTTGGGAATGTATTTTTGGCAATATATTTCTTATCATTTCAAAAATATTATATTTACAGACCACTTACACTGTGATGATTTTAGATGAGTGGGCTTGGCTCATCAGTGGTGAACCCTTTCAGTGGTTTCACCAAATCTCCAATTTCTATCATTGCATTACTGCTGTTTGTAGAGAATATTGTCAATAAATATCATAAGAAATACATTGCCAGAAATAATAGTTATAAATTATATTACAGTACTTCATGAGAGGACACCTCTCTACAAGGGACAGTTTCCAAAATTACCATTTTCACTATTTAGCTACTCTCTGGTAGCTGTCCATAAAGGACACTTTTGTTCTACATTTAGGTGTTGTCCTTTACAGAGAGGTAGTTCTAGTGTATTTATAGTATTAGGGATGATGATAAAATCATCAATAAACTATCATCATCACCAGGTGTCTTCTTCTTTCTTATCTCCACACTGGGTGAAGTAGAATGTCTTTGTCATTAAGACTGGGAGCACTACTCAGTGCCAGGCCGACTTAGCTCCAAAAGAAATGGCCGCCTCTGACATGAGGAACAGACGCCATGTGCAGCTGCTCCTAACATGGAGTACAAACGCTGTTCATCCTGTATCCCTGGATTAGGAGTCCTTACAGGGTACTATCAGCCGGGCCAGCTGAGCCCAGATTTTTTAGCGAGCTTGTTACTGCTCCCCCTCCTCCTTTGTCATCCGGGCTTGGGACCGGCAAAGACGGAGTTATCACCAGGTGTTAAATTTAAGACAGGACCTCTTTCCAGTTCCAAAATAAGTTTATTAGCTATCGCTCAAAAAAGAACAACCTAGATCATCATATAGTGCAAAGTCTAACTGATTTTCACATGTGTAGAGTACACTTACAGTAAAAGCAGTCGCCTACTTCTAACCACCATGATTATCATGGTTTGTACCATGTGTACTAGGGATAAGCAACAAAAAAAAAATCATATTTGCAATGTGGTTATATATAAGGGTTCATTTATATTTTATATTGATGTCTGTGTGGGTCCTTGGGGATCTTGTTCTTGAGGAGACTTTTCTGGCTTGTTTGATATCCAAGATGGGGTTATTTTTCATATTTTTCCACTTTTTGTAATTTTGACTTGGTTGTTGAAGAATTAATTTCAGCTTTAAATTTTTTTTTTTTTTTCTTATCCCTAGTACACGTGGTACAGGCCATGATAATCATGGTGGGTAGTTAGCGACTGCTTTTACTATAATTGCACCACATGTCTACACATGTGAAAAGCAGTTCGACTTTACACTTAAAAATGTACCAGAGCCCCGTTTGGTTACTTACACTTGCTGGTGGGGTTGTTTAAATTTCTTTTTTTTCCTTGATCAACATTTGTAGTTTGTGGCTTCCTTCAAAGTGTGGTTTTCAAAATTTCATAGAACTTAAATGATTGTTTAATTATTTATTCATTGATAATTTTGATATTGTTCCTGAGGTTGTGATGTTTTGTTCCTGGTTTCAAAATAACTAGGTGCCACTCAAAATAACAACCTAACTTATCTTCTTCTTTCTTGTCTCCACACTGGGTGAAGTAGAATGTGTCTGCCTTTGTCATTAAGACTGGGAGCACTACACAGTGGTAGGCCGACTTAGCTCCAAAAAAATAGCCGCCTCTGACATGAGGAACAGATGCCTTGCGCAGCTGCTCCTAACATGGAGTACAAACGCTGCTCATCCTGTATCCCTGGAGCCCTTACAGGGTACTAACAGCCGGGCCAGCTGAGCCCAGGTTTTCTAGTGAGCTTGTTACTGCTCCCCCTCCTCCATCCGGGCTTGGGACCGGCAAAGGTGGAGTTAACCGCCTAACTTATGATATTTAGTTATTCACATATTAAAACAAAGTGTCCAATGCGGGATCCCGGTTCATGGCTGTCAGGAATCGAGGGTGTTACCCACTGACTTCTTTATATGCTGTTTCATTCTGACAGGGATTCTTTCAACACCTAACTCTATATCTGACAGTTAAACCTGTCTATAGTGTCCCCTCTAAATAGCACCTCCCTCTCTATAGCGCCCAATTTTAAACATTAAAATGTAAACATTTTACATTAAAAGTGACCTGTCTATAGCACCCCCTCTCTATAACACCCTATTTTGGTGAGTCCCAATAGGGGGCGCTATAGACAGGTTTAACTGTATATAATTAAAAGCTATTTCTACAGCCCTGTAATGAATAAAACTTGAATGAGGATGGGCATGGCTCATCAGTGTAGTTAGCACAAACAGCAGTTTTACCTTCCCTCATTCAATGTCTATCCATTGCAGTACTTTTGTCTGAAGATGGTAACAAAGCAGTTACTGAAACGTCACACACTATTTATTTATTTATTTGGTTTTATTACCTTGTGTTTAAACTTCTACTCTAATACCTATCTATAGAAAAAATTCCAAGAACAATGTGTAAACTTTATTTTTTAATAAAAGAAACATGGCTCCTTTGTTAAGGCACAATTTGGATTATAGATTATAAACACAAGGTAATAAGACCAAATCCAAATAAATAATTATTACTATTCATTTATTTGGATTTGGTCTTATTACCTTGTGTTTATGGCTCCTTTGTTTTTTCGGACTTTTTGTTACCTATCTAAGAGAATTTAAAAAAGTTGCACTCAGATTTTCCTGGAAAATCTCTTAAAGATTTCTTGAAAAAAGCCATGGTCCACCTGTGCTGTGTGAGCAGAAGAGCTTAAATTGACTTGCTCCATTACATGTATGTTCAATATGTAAATACCTGTTTTTTTCCTCTTTTCGCTCTCCACTTCTTCCATCCATATTTCCAAATCCATATTCTTATTTTCCATAGGATCATTCAAATAATAATCTGTATATATTTATCATGTGCATATAATCTTTCTCCATTTTTACCCCTTTGTATATTTCCCACTTTCATTGGTTTCTCCGTCTTGCAACCCCAAGGAGAATCCTCTGTAAGACCTGTGTGTCTTAATAAATGTTTTTGTGTGTGAATTGAAAAAAGTTTATGTATAAAGAAAAAAGTAGGAATAAAAGAAATAATTGATCATATTCAGGGATGGCCTGGTCCCAAGCCCGGATGGAGGAGGGGGCGCAGTAACAAGCTCACTGAAAAACCTGGGTTCAGCTGGCCCGGCTGATAGTTCCCTGTAAGGGCTCCAGAGATACAGGATGAGCAGTGTTTGTATTCCATGTTAGGAGCGGCTGCACATGGAGTCTGTTCCTCATGTCAGAGGCGTCCATTTCTTTTGGAGCTAAGTCATCCTGCCACTGAGTAGTGCTCTCAGTCTTAATGACAAAGGCATTCTACTTCAGCCAGTCATGATGGTTGTCAAACAGACACCATCAAGGGTCACAACTTGATATCCTAATATGTTTGAGTGGAGATAAGAAGAAGGGATGGTGATAGAATTGATGATAGCTCTGTTTCATCATTCTGATAGTAGTGTGGTGGAAACTGGATGGACAAATAACATTATAAACACAAGGTAATGAGACCAAATAAATAAATAGTTTGTGAAAGTAACAACGTTGTTACCAAAATGTCACACACAATTTATTTATTTGGATTTGGTCTTATTACCTTGTGTTTATAATCCAAATTGTGCCTAATCATTGTGAAAAAAAAAATTTTTTTTTTTTTTTTTTTATTATTATCCCATTGTATAATTATACAAGGTCACAGAGACTAAATTCATAGATCAAATTCACAATCTTGCTAGGGTTGGAATACAGGTTGTGTTGAGTAAAACAGTACACAATCTTGGTAGGGTTGGAATACAGGTCCTGTTGAAAGAAACAGAACAAAAGTGGAATTGTACTGGGATCAGGTTATGAATAAGGCATCTCCTAATTGTGTAACTAAAAGTTGTTGATGGCTTGTGCCATCTGTCAGAATAAATATCAATTAATTGTTGATTTTTAATTATTCCAGAATTGGCCAAATACAATTACTTGATTAATTTTAAAAAACTAACTACCTATGTGTTTCGGGCTGTTGGTCATTGAGTTACAGCTTGCCCCATGCACATGTACGTGCTTCTTTTCTTGATGAATCAAGAAATATTATTTGGCCAATTCTGGAATAATTAAAAATCAACGATAATTGATATTTATTCCAACAGAAGCCATCAGCAACATTTAGTTACACACTCCGTAGATGTCTTTTTTCCTTACAATAACATTTGTTTTGTTGTGTACAGTAGAACATCCATGAGTGGACTCTCAGCAACATTTAGTTTCACACTCAGTAGATGTCTTTTTTCTTTACAATAACATTTGTTTTGTTGTGTACAGTAGAACATCCATGAGTGGACTCTCAGCTTTCTACAAAGGACAGGTTTAATCACCAAAAATATCATTTTTACTATTTAGCAAATCTCCAGAATTGTTGCAAGGTTTTCCCACTATGTACTAAGTGTCAAACTGCAACAACTCCAAAACACATCATTGACTGTATTGACTCATCCATTGATGAGCTCTACACATCTCTAGCAGACACCATCAACAAGTTCTACAAGCTTGATAACCTAATATAATTGAGTGAAGATAAGAAAAAAGAAGACATTGCAGCAAATCTCCGGTAAGAGGACACCTCTCTAAAGGACACTTTGGCTCAGTAAATAAGTGTTGTCTTCTATAGAGAAGTAGTTTTAATGTATGTTGTTGTTTCTTATCCCTTTGTGTATAAATTATACAAATTCCATGAGTTCATGCTCCTCAAGCATTTTAATATATTCGAAATACAGTTAAACCTGTCTATAGCGCCCCCTCTTGGGACTCACCAAAATAGGGTGCTATAGAGAGGAGGTGCTATAGACAGGTCACTTTTAATGTACAGTTAAACCTGTCTATAGCCCCCCCTCTTGGGACTCACAAAAATAGGGTGCTATAGAGAGGAGGTGCTATAGACAGGTCACTTTTAATGTACAGTTAAACCTGTCTATGGCGCCCCCTCTTGGGACTCACCAAAATAGGGTGCTATAGAGAGGAGGTGATATAGACAGGTCACTTTTAATGTACAGTTAAACCTGTCTATAGCGCCCCCTCTTGGGACTCACCGAAATAGGGTGCTATAGAGAGGGGGTGCTATAGACAGGTCACTTTTAATAAACAGTTAAACCTGTCTATAGCGCCCCCTCTTGGGACTCACCAAAATAGGGTGCTATAGAGAGGGGGTGCTATAGACAGGTCACTTTTAATGTACAGTTAAACCTGTCTATAGCGCCCCCTCTTGAGACTCACCAAAATAGGGTGCTATAGACAGGTCACTTTTAATGTACAGTTAAACCTGTCTATAGCGCCCCCTCTTGGGACTCACCAAAATAGGGTGCTATAGAGAGGGGGTGCTATAGACAGGTCACTTTTAATGTACAGTTAAACCTGTCTATAGCGCCCCCTCTTGGGACTTACCAAAATAGGGTGCTATAGAGAGGGGGTGCTATAGACAGGTCACTTTTAATGTACAGTTAAACCTGTCTATAGGGCCCCCTCTTGGGACTTACCAAAATAGGGTGCTATAGAGAGGGGGTGCTATAGACAGGTCACTTTTAATGTACAGTTAAACCTGTCTATAGCGCCCCCTCTTGGGACTTACCAAAATAGGGTGCTATAGAGAGGGGGTGCTATAGACAGGTCACTTTTAATGTACAGTTAAACCTGTCTATAGCGCCCCCTCTTGGGACTTACCAAAATAGGGTGCTATAGAGAGGGGGTGCTATAGACAGGTCACTTTTAATATACAGTTAAACCTGTCTATAGCGCCCCCTCTTGGGACTCACCAAAATAGGGTGCTATAGAGAGGGGGTGCTATAGACAGGTCACTTTTAATGTACAGTTAAACCTGTCTATGGCGCCCCCTCTTGGGACTTACCAAAATAGGGTGCTATAGAGAGGGGGTGCTATAGACAGGTCACTTTTAATATACAGTTAAACCTGTCTATAGCGCCCCCTCTTGGGACTCACCAAAATAGGGTGCTATAGAGAGGGGGTGCTATAGACAGGTCACTTTTAATGTACAGTTAAACCTGTCTATAGTGCCCCCTCTTGGGACTCACCAAAATAGGGTGCTATAGACAGGTCACTTTTAATGTAAATCGCATCGTACTACGCATTTAAAATCAGGCGCTATAGAGAGGGAGGCGCTATTTAAAGGGGGCGCTATAGACAGGATAAACTGTATATATACATGGTGAGAATTAATAAAGAAAAACACCATCCAATATCTTATTGTGGTACAAAATGGAGAATTCCATAATTGTAGGTTGAAGTGTTGGTCAAGTTGAAGAGACAATACTCTTCACTAATACATTAGATTCAAAACTAGCCCATTTATATGATAAAGCACAATTTGGATTATCTATATATATAAAAATGAATGTATGTGTGTGTGTGTCTGTCCTTTATGCCTGACCAAACCACTCATTGGAACGCCATGAAACTTTGGGAAGTTATTTAGTATAGTACTGGGAAGGTTTCTAGCAAATAAAATTTTTGAAATAACTTTTTGCTTTAAAATAATCAAGATAAATATTCTAATTTATCTGTTATAATTCAACAATCTGCTCTAAATATTATCATGATGATACGATGATTTTGTAATGTAGAAAATTAGGAAAGACCAAATTCAGGATGACACGGCAATTTATTTGAGACAAGAATAATGATACAATTCCAAGGCAAGATACTATTCCTTTAACTTCCAATTACCGAGGGAACCAATTAATATTGATTTTATTCAAATTATCGAGTATTTTTCAAGGGACCGGGAAAAAATGTTCACTTTATTGAGAGGTTCGTTAGACAAACCTTTACTAGGGTAAAACCCGGCCGAAGCCGGGTACGTCCATTTAAGAATAATGATACAATTCCAAGGCAATATACTATTCCTTTAACTTCCAATTACCGAGGGAACCAATTAATATTGATTTTATTCAACTTATCGAGTATTTTTCAAGGGACCGGGAAAAAATGTTCACTTTATCGAGAGATTCGTTAGACAAACCTTTACTCGGGTAAAACCCGGGCGAAGCCGGGTACGTCCGCTAGTAGATTATAATAATAAAAGAAAATAAGATCTAATCCAAATTATTTATTAGTGTATGACATTTCGGTAACAACATTGTTACCATCATCAGACAAAAGAATAGAAAGAATAAATTTGTCTGATGATGGTGACAATGTTGTTGCTGAAACGTCATACACTAATAAATTATTTGGATTAGATCTTATTTTATTTAATTATAATCTATAATCCAAATAAATAAATAGTGTGTGATGTTTCAGTAACAGCGGTGTTACCATCACATCAAACAAAAGTATTAGTAAATTAAATTTTATTGCCATCTATCGTTAAAATTTTACACAAATAAATTTACTGGCAATGCGTTTCTTTTAAATATCACAAATATTATCTCTACAGACCTTACTGCAATGATATGAGTTATTGAATGAGAGGGCTTGGCTCATCAGTAGTGAACCCTCTCAGCGGTTTCGCCAAATTAATCTCTAGACCGCTCTACTATTGTATTGGACAGTTCCAGTTCCAGTTCCAAATAACTTTATTAGGTGCCGTTCAAAAAGAACAACCTAGATCATCATATTTACAATATACTGAGGGGGGTGGTTATGTACAGGGGTTCATTTACAATTATAATTTATAATGATGTCGTTGGGTCCGGATTCTCAGGTCCTTGGGGATATTTTTCTTGAGAAGGTTTTTTCGGGCTTGTTTGATATTCAAGGTGGGTTTGTTTTTCCTTTTTTTCCACTTTTCGTCATTCTGGCTTAATTGATGGAGAATTTGTCTAGGTTTCAAATTTCTTATTTTCCTTTTCCTGCATTTGTAGTTTGTGGCTTCCTTAAAGGTGGGATTTTCTAATTTTTCGGATTTTTCGTAAAATTTAAATGATTGTCTAATAATGTAGTCATTGATGTTTTCGATATTTAGATCGTTCCTGAGGATTGTGTTCCGAACGAACCAGGGTGGAGACATGATTTTTCTGATCATTTTATTTTCAAATACTTCTAGCTTTTTAAGGATGGTCTTATGTGCTGTCATAAAAAAAATTGGGTGGCCGTATATGAGTATTGGTCTTATTATTGAAGTGTAAATGGTTCTTTTGCAATGAAGGGATAATTTGCTTTTTGGTCCTAGAAGTAGGGATAGTCGGTGTTGGGCAGCTTTCGCCAAATTAATTCTGTTTTCGATGTGTTTTTTGAAGGTTAGGTGCTCGTCTAGGGTCATCCCTAGGTATCGGATGTTGTCTTTCCATTTAATATTGTCTTCGAAGACAAAAAGTTCTTCTAAAGGTTTCTTAATTTTGTCTTTTTTTCTGGAAAAAATGATTGCTTCACTTTTTTGGGGGTTCATTGATTGTATTGGACTGGTTTTGTTATATACCCTGCATTTTTTATGGAAATAGCTTAGGGGTGTTTAAGGAACTATGGACATAAGCTTATAGGTCTGTAGAGGTACATACATATAATTTCAAGGTATTGCATCGAGCAAAGCTCTTCCGCAAAAAAAATGCTCCAATGGCCCCCGATTCTTACAAAAGTCCAACCCCTCCAGCGATTGCAAGTAACCAAACGGGGCTCTGGCACATTTGTAAGTGCAAAGTTGAACTGCTTTTCACATGTGTAGACATTCGGTGTATTTACAGTAAAAGCAGTTGCTTACTTCTAGCCACCATGATTATCATTGGGGGGTGGGTGGAAGGCTGGTTAAACCGTTTGGTTTACGACCACTACGACCCGGGTTCGATCCCCGCATTGGACACTTTTTTCTGTTTAACAAAAAAATAAAAAAATAAATGCTCCAATGGCCCCCCGATTCTTGCAAAAGTCCAACCCCACCAGGGAGTGCAAGTAACCAAACGGGGCTCTGGCACATTTGTAAGTGCAAAGTTGAACTGCTTTCACATGTGTAGACATGTGGTGCGCTTACAGTAAAAAGCAGTCGCTAACTACCCACCATGATTATCATGGCCTGTACCACGTGTACTAGGGATAAGCAAAAAAAAAAGATTATCATGGCCTGTACCACGTGTACTAGGGATAAGCAAAACAAACCAACTGGATTCCATAGTAAAGCCCATGTTTTATTTTGCTGTTGGAGATTTCTATGGGTCAGATGGGGTTGTACAGCCTTGGTCTGACATTTGGTATATACAGTCCAACTTGGATAATTCGAAACCCAAGGGACCAAAAAAAAAAAATTGAATTAAAAATGGAAATTCTATTTATAGGGAATTCTATGAACCAAGATAAATATTGAAATTAAAGATGTTTTCGAATTACCCAAGTTCTACTGTATTTGAAAACTTTTTATCAAATATTGTCATAAGTAAAAAGCTAACACAAGTTAATAACACCAAATCCAAATAAATAAATATCCAAATTCCAATTCCAATAAACACACAATTAATTTATTTATTTGGTCTTATTACCTTGTGTTTATAATCTATAATCCAACTTGTACATTATCAAACATACACAAGGTAATAAGACCAAATAAATAAATAGTGTGTGATGTTTCAGTAACAGCATTGTTACAATCTTCAGACAAAAGTACAGTCGAACCTCTTTAATTCAACACCCCAAGGGATCAGAGCTTTCAGTTGAATTAAAGGAAGTGTTGAATTAAAGTTAGATGATTGGCTAATCTAACTCGACAAAATAACGTTTTTAAAAATAGCCTTGTAACATAGATAAAATATATTAATTGAAACCATTGTGTGTACTTTTTTGTATTTATTTTTTTATTTTCATAATTAACTTTTAGTATAAGGGACAAAGGCATTAATACATATTTTTGAAACATAAATAATTACAAATATAATTTTATTCTAATTGAATAATATAGCAGTTGAAATAAATATGAAAAATAAGAAAATTTAAAAATATTAATTTTAAAAAATCATGAAGATCTTTTAAAAAATTCCTTTATAGATAGATGCCTGTTTTTGCACTGAAATCCTATTCAGGAAGTATTCCAGATGGTCTTTTTAAAAGACATGAATGTCTTTTTTCCTCTGAAATGTCTTTTAAATAACAAAGAGCTTTATTGTATTAACCCTTAACTGGACAGGTGAATTTTTCTTACATAGCTGGACGGGTTGGGTAGATTCAACCCACTTATGTCATTTAATGAAATACGCGCTAAATAATGATTGAAATCAATATTCAAAAAATATTTAATGAATACAAATGTTAACATAGAGATTTTGACTTCTAAAAATTCTGAATATAATCTATTTACAGTTTTCACATATTATTAAAAAATATTTTTGCAAAGGCTTAATTGACATACAAGGCAAAGGGTTTTCATTTTTTCCCGAGTTTTTGATGGACATTTGTAACACCTTTTTGGAGTATCAGATTGTTGTGGTATCGTAGTTTCACTTGGTTTACTTGAACCATCATTCTTCTTGAATTGTCGTCTGTAATTCCAGTGGGAGAGAATTAAGATTACGTGTGGCCAGGTGTTCATCAGTCAATGCACTCCCAAGATCAACAATAAAATTACTCCTTTCTTTTTTATCCTTTTTATCAATCCGATTACCAATTTTTTTTTTTTTTTTTTAGAGAACCTAGGAGACTAAAGATCCAGAGAAACCAAAAATAGATGTTCCTGATTCTCTATTAGGGTGCGGTTGAAATTGTGGTGAATCTATGGTTTGTCTTTCTCATCGTTCCTAAATATGTAAGGCCATGTTCTTTCAACTTATCAACTAATTCTACTGAAGTGAACCAATTGCCTGCTGTAATATTTCTATTACTCTTCCAAAATGGTCGACAAATATTTAAAACAAATATATTTTGGTTTGGCAGGGATAGTTCTCTCTGTTGACTTGATTGATAATTATACTTATCCAAAGAAAGAAGTGTTATTTTAAAAGTGGAAGCTGAAAAATAGCGGAAGATAGCGACTCAAGTATGAGCCAAGAGCTAACACTGACAGAAAAAATTCTCACACTTCTGGACAGGCTGGGCGGATTCCGCCCCCACATGCAAATTTAACCCCCTTTACAAAACTGATATTTATCAATGATGGATGACAATGTTTGTATCACTGTAAAATTTAAATACATGAAAGCTGGTAGCTCTTAGTAAATGAAAAAAATATTTTTTTCCTATATTAAGTTTATGCATGGGCGGAATCAACCCATCCTGTTAAGTAATTGGCTATTGGAATTAGATGAGTAAATTAAGTGACCAGCTTATATAATTGTCTATATGGATATTTTTTACTTCTAAGTAAACATGTCACAGGCCATGATAATCATGGTGTGTAGTTAACTTCAAGTTAGTGGTACACTAAAGAGAGTCCATGTGGCACAACCATATTTTATTCAAACAACCATACAAGTGATTAATTCAGTACTGATACTGGTCTAGAACATTAGGATATTTTATAATGCCATGATGATATATAAAAGTAGGTTATTTATAAAAATAAAGGAAATAACAGAATATTTAACATAAAGAGATACCTAATTTCTATAGTTTGCTACAACATATCTCTCTGTTCTTTAATGTAAATATAATTGTGGGGATACAAATGAATTACTTCCTGACCTTTGTCTTTCTTTCTATGTCAGACAATTTATTGTTATAAGGAATAAATTTAACGATTAGAAATGTTGTGTTTGCTACAATGTATGTTGGGAGAATAAGGTCAGTTGATGGTAAATTATATGTGGAGATATAAAATGACTGTTTTAAAAACTCTCTATTGTTGACATAGTGATATTATTTGTGGTAACTGATAATGGTATTTGTAGGAAATATATCACTGTGGTTTACACAAATGTATACCGGTATAAATATAATTGGATTTTCTAAAATGATTTTCCAACTCCTCTGTGTCTATCAGGTAGCGGCAGGTCTGACCAACCAACACAGAGTTGATAACTACTCCACCAGTGTAAATAGAATCCACAAACAAAATAAAATATTTATATTGGGCCAGGGTGTTGACACCTCCACCTCTCTGATGGAATGACACCTCAACTTCAATCTTCTCTCCTCCAACTCTCCACTTGTACCTAACATTGTACTCAGTGCCATTTATATTCTCAATATTCTCCTCTGATCTATCTTGGGAGATCTCAGTCCGATTATACCTATTAAATAACCAGAGGTGTTCCAATTTATCTCTGTGAGCTCCATCTCCATACAGATATTTCTTAAGGTTATTCACCAAGTCAGAATATGTCACACCAGGAGGAAGCCAGTTCTGGACACCAAGTGTAAGGTCAAGCCACACATCTGCCATTTTCACAGGATTCTCCAAATCTTGACATTTGACATTACAGCAGGTTGTGGTAGTAGTTTGGAGCTCTGTTCTCACAGTGGCCAGTTCTTCCTTAGTACCTTGTAGTTCTGTTTTTACACTTTCTAGTTCTTCCTTTATATCTTGTAGATCTTTCTTCAAAGAATCAATTTTTTTGTCTTTACAATTTACTCCTTTTTTTAAAAATTCTATTTCTTCCTTTTTATTAATTAATTCTATTTGCATAGCTTCCAGTTCTTTTTTATCAACTTGTTGTTTTCGCAGCATAGTTTCTAGTACTTTTTTGTTAACATCTAATTCAGACTTCACAGCATTCAGTTCTCTTTTAGTGGCTTGTAATTCTGTTTTCATTGTGCTCAGTTCATTTATAGTAACTTGAAATCCTGCCTTCACAGTTTCCAGTTCTTCCTTTGTGTTTTTCAAATCTCTCTCCAATCCTTGTAGATGATCTTCACCAAGTGAGGTTGTGGTTGGGCCAGTGGGCAATTCTGACCTCACACCCTCTAGTTCAGTCCTGATGTATCCGAGGTCAACAAGATGTTGGTTAGATATATCCTCAATCTTATTGGACAACATGGCAGTCATGTTCTGGACTCCTGCTTGAGATGACCCAGCGGACCTCTGGTTGACCAATATTTGGCTGAGGGAAGCCTGAGAAGTTTCTAGCTGCCGAGTCATAACTGCCATGAGGCCTGACATCTCCCTCTGCCAGGCTTTAAGATCTTCCTTCTCTTCAGATTGAGCCTTCATACTGGAACTGATTTCTTGAAGGAGCTGAATGATAGGAGATTCCAGACTCTCTCCCCTGAACTCACTCCTGACTTTGATCTGGTCCAGGTTTTCTTTCAGCAGGTTTTTGCACTGTGACATTTCCAGTGAAAGGTCCCTCAATGAATCACATATAAGAGGGAGGTAAACATTCAGTAATTTTTCATCTTTTTCTTTTAAACAAACATCTGTCTCATTTATACATCCCTGGTCCAGCAGACTACATGACTGAGGATTCTTACTGTCAGAGTGGACACTCTCCCCAGGGCTGACACCAATTTGTCCACACAGAGCCTCATGTTGCTGGAGAGAATCCCGAGTTAGAACTGCCCCACAAAACTGACAACTTCCAAATAGACGTTTGCAGGCTACAGTCAAGTGAGATGCCAGATCTTTTCTCTGTATTTTTGTTCCACAGGACTGTGGGCAGTCCACCAAACAAAATTGGCACAAGGTACTGTGCAACATGGCTTCCAGCACATTGTTGAAGGTCTGGGAACATCCCTGGAATGGGCAGGTGTTCTCCATGTTCTGGAACATGATCCATACAGTTGGAGAACATTTCTAAGTTAAATGGTGAACAAGTATAAACAGGAAATTTGGTAGCAAAGAGATAAAGTATTTTATTATTTTTGTGAGAGAAAAAAGAAAGAGTCCAAATGTGGTGACATTACTAAAGTAGAAACTACATGAAAGGTCAGTCTCACTAGAAGACTCCTCTCTACAAATGACAGTTTTTATTAAACAATTACCATTTATACTAATTACCAACCTTCCAATAAGAGGAGCCTTTTTCTAATGGTTACTATGGTTCTGAATGGATGAGAGAAAAAAATTCCTTTCAAAATAACAAAAATAGACACAGTCATTTCTTTGGCAAATTGAGTGGCTGGAGTTCATTAAATATGGTCTGGGTTGTCGTGAATGGACCAATTCCTATAAACTTTAAAAATTTTGTGATTAATTTTCAATATACTTCCAAACCATGTGGAAGTTAAAATTTCGTAAACAAAAGTAAACAATACAAATGTACTAAATATCAGACTTTTATATGGCAGCTATGGTCTGGAATAGAATTAAAAGTAGAAAATAGCCACAATCATTTGTGGTGTAATGAGTCTTCCATACAAATAAATCAGTAGTAGGAACTAAATAATGGTAAGAACATTGTTAGAAATACAGTATAACCTTGTTGATTCAACACATGATAATTTGACACTTGTGTTTATTCTACCATATTCTCATGTCCACAACTCAAGCCTGACAAATACTAAACATTAATTTGACCAAACAACAATTTGACACCATCAATAAGTTGACAAACTTTCATGGACAATTCTTGTTTAAAAAAATAATTTATTACTAAAAACACCACAACAGGTTGACTCTCAGAACCCCATGGCTGTAATTAGCGTATGTGCCCATTCATAAAAGTTACAATGAGACTCAGCACCAACTTTCTTCAATTTTTGTCCATCCTGGACCCAATTTAAACCTAACTGCTAGTTACTGGAATAAACAAAGAGTTTTTTTATAAAGTAACATTTTGTTATTTGAAATAAAATACAGGAAAGACATGAATGTCTAAGAAGATTGAGCAGCTAGAATGTTAACTAAATAGGGTGCTAGCTGGAAGGTAAACGAACACTAAATTTTACCTTTAAAAGATGATATTTTAAATAAAATTTTCTGCCTTTTTTTTTTATTCTAAAACTTAGTTCACTTTCTTCCTGTTTAATTTATTCACCTATTTCAAAATAGTATTTGTAATTATTCCTTTGTTCCAAAATTTACTAAGGCACTTTTATCCACTATGTTAAATGTCAAAATAAAAGGACATTGTAAGAAAACAACCCAAAGTAAGCCACACTCTCAAAGAGGTTAAAATTAATTTCTGTTAATTAAATGTTTCTATAATTAAGTACAAAGATATAACACATTAGTTTATTTTATATTGTTTAAAATAATTTATTACGCTTATTCTATTTATATTTAGCTAAATATCACAAATATTTAAAATGCTCTTTTTAATTTTGTAAAGTTAAAAATTTATTGTCAAACTTTCTATGATAAAAATCGTTTTAGTTACTCGCCATAGGGTTGGTTTATAAAAATGAAAATTTGATTCAAAATGTACACGTAAATTTTATTGTTAAAATTATTGAAACAAAAATTCAATTTTAAAAAAGCTAAAAATTATAAAACGGGGAAAAAAATATATATAAACACTAATATCTTACCTAAATGTACTTGATGGCAAACCAGAAGTAAATTAATTACAACGCAGTTTCCGCAGCACGCAAGCACCTATCGCCATCTATCATCACGTTTTGTAACTATTTATAAATTAATGTTCATGTTACTTTGTTTAAAAGTCGGTAGTGTTCCTAAATTCCTAATTGTTGCACAATTTTATATTGAAATTTAATATTTCATTAAAGCTTAATAATATATCCAATTTAATGTTTATATATTTTTAGAAATCTTTGTGTATTTAACTAGAAATATTATGGCTGGAATTTATGGTAGCAAAAAAAGGGTCTATGTTATATCAGGCAATCTTTAAAACTAGTGAATAATTATTTTGCAAACTTCACACAAAAAATTTAAAATTTTATAATATTAACATAATAAATAAATAGATTTTCTTTGGGTTTTAGCATGTTTAGAAAACACCTAATCAAGATTTAAAGAAAAAATTCGAAGAATTTTATAAAATAAAGCCAAAGAAAAATAAAATAAACTTACATGTTTAATCCAATTTCACAATAGCAAAAACAAAGTTATCTAGACAGGAAGAGAAACGTGGATTAGTACCGCCATCTATCAATCAATTTTGAAACTATTTATTGTTCTAATTTCCCCCCGAGTTTTAGCAGATATAATTTAAACCAGAAAGTGAGTTTTTTAAGTTGTATTCACTAAATATTTTTTTGATGAATGTTGCCTTTTTTATATTTTAATAATGTATTTCAATAAATGTATTTTCTCAAAGTATGTCATATAAAGCAAATGTAAATTATTTATGAGCTCTATAAGGATCTAACCACTAAAAAGGACTTTTATTACAGCAATATGAACTTATAGTAAATGTGGTAAGTCCAGATTGTACCAGACTATTGTATCAAAGGTAATTATGTCTCTCAATGAATTGTAGTAACCCAATACAATAGTGGGCTGATGAGCCAGCCCCATTGTGGTGATAAGACACCAAATTGTTCCATAGGTTACACCTTGTATTTAATGACCTATCTTTTGGCCAACTTTATATAATTTACAACATTGTGGGAAGATTCTTGTACCAGGCTCCCTTTATATTTGTGTTGTGTGATGTAATATATAAAGTTGTTTTTATGTACTTTTAAAGGGAGAGGTGCCCCTTTCTGGTACAAAGTGTATTTAATATATAGATACAAACTTTATAATAGAAAATTTATTATATTGGCTAATTATAAATTGAATTATGTTAAGACAGAAAGGAAAAATTAATAAAGTTTTGAAGATTATTACACAGAAAATCTATTGAGAAATTATCTTCTAATCACTTTCTTTGGTATTTTTCATATTAAAAATATCATTTATTCTTGTCATTTTCTATCTGTAGCTATTTCAGTTGTATTTATGATATTGGTTTTTATATTCTTGGAATGTTCCCTGTCTGTTCCAGTCACCAGTTGTGCACATCTATCTTTCTTCATCTTTAGGGGTCAGCTCCCTTGTTAATGGAATAAAATGACAGAGGGAGTAATGGCCTTGCACTTGAGTAGAGCTCCCAGTCTTAATGACAAAGGCATTCTACTTCACCCAGTCATGATGGTTGTCAAACAGACACCATCAAGGGTCACAACTTGATATCCTAATATGATTGAGTGGAGATAAGAAGAAGGGATGGTGGTAGAATTGATGATGATAGCTCTGTTTCATCATCCTGATAGTAGTGTGGTGGAAACTGGATGGACAAATAACAATATAAACCCAAGGTAATAAGACCAAATAAATAGTGTGTGACAGTAACAGTGTTGTTACCGAAACGTCACACACAATTTATTTATTTGGATTTGGTCTTATTACCTTGTGTTTATAATCCAAATTGTGCCTTATCATTGTGAAAAAAAAAAGTTTTTTTTTTTTTTTAAATTATTATCCCACTAGACGAATGACCCGGGCAACGCCCGGGTTTACCTGATTAAATGTTTTATTCAAACACTATTCGTTACAATTATAAATTTGGCGCCGTGGATGTCACTCTTGTGAAACGTCCCGCTCCAAACTTTACAGTCAGATTAGTTACGATATACACATGTGTAAATCTTCAAATCGAGCGAGCGTCTATAAAAATTTCGATTTAGATCAAGTATTCTAATTATTAAGCGAAATATTATTAATAAAATTTTGAGAAGATATCGATTTTAAACGTATTTATAACCTTGATAGAGGGCACTGTTCGTGAGCTTAGCAGAATAATTTGAATATATAGTTTTAATATTTAATTATATATAATTTAAAATAGCCTATCGTTTTCCTCGTATTTTTTTTTTACCTATGTATGGAAATTTTGGTACTGTAAAAAAAATTTGCTTCAATAATATAAAAAAAAAAAAAAACACCCAGGCTAAGTTTCGAACCAAGGTTGTGGAAATACAAAGCTGCACACCTAACCATTAAGCTACGCTTGGCATCATAAATGTTCGCATGTAAAGCTATTTCAGGCCTTACATATTTCTAACGACCTTTTTGAAATAGGTTTTTGAAACATGGAAATTATAATACTTCAAATAAATAGAAATAGAGTGAACACAAATAAAACAAATCAAATATTTCGAATTAGAGCAGTTATTTTAAACGGTGAATTAGATCAGTTATATCTAAAAATGAAAATATATAAATAAATAAAACATACCAAATATTTCAAATTAGAGCAGTTATTATATAAATATTTATATTATATGTGTAATTAAGCGAACTATTTTAGTTATTTTAAATGACGAATTAGATCAGTTATATCTAAAAATGAAAATATATAAATAAATAAAACCTACCAAATATTTCAAATTAGAGCAGTTATTATATAAATTAACTTTATGAACGGAAAAATATGTCCAGGGTAGCCTAGTGGTCATGGCATCTGCCCGGAAAGCGGAAGGTCGTGGGTTCGATTCCCATCCCTTTACACTTTTTTTATTTTATCCATTCTGACCAAAATCTATCCGTGAACTTCACACAGTGAACTTCACACAGACAGAATAAGGCAATTATATAAGTAGATTGTGTGTATAATTATACAAGGTCATGGAGACTAAATTCATAGATCAAATTCACTACCTTGGTAGGTATGGAATACAGGTCCTGTTGAATAAAACAGAACAAAAGTGAAATTGTACCGGGGGATCAGGTTGGTAAATTAAGAAAAAGGCATTTCCTGATTGTGTAAATAAAAGTTGCTGATGGCTGGTGCCATCTGTCAGAATAAATATCAACAAATTGTTGATTTTTAATTATTCCACAATTGGCCAAATACCATTTCTTGATTAATTAAGAAAAGCTAACTACCTATGTGTTTCAGGCTGTTGGTCATTGAGGTACAGCTTGCACCATGCTGACAAGAGCCAACAGCCACGTACATGGTTATCTTGATGAATCAAGAATAATTATTTGGACAATTCTGGAATAATTAAAAATCAACAATTTGTTAATATATATTCCAACAGATGGCACCAGCCATCAGCAATATTTAGTTGCATAATCAGGAGATGTCTTTTTTTTTCTTACACTAACATTTTTAATTAATATGTACTGTAGAACCTCCATGAGAGGACACTCACCTCTCTACAAAGGACAGGTTTAATCACCAAAAATATCATTTTTACTATTTAGCAAATCTCAACATATTATTGACTGTATTGACTCATCCATTGATGAGCTCTACTCTTCCCCGGCAGACACCATCAAAAGTCTCAAGCTTTGCAAACTTGATACCCTAATATGATTGAGTGGAGATAAGAAAGAAGTAGAAGAAGCAAATCTCCGGAAATCTTCCAAAATGGTTGTTTCCCACTATGTACTAAGTGTCAACCCCAAACTACATCATTGACTGTATTGACTCATCCATTGATGAGCTCTACTCAGCATCCCCAGCAGACATCAAGCTCTACAGGCTCATTGATACCCTGATATGATTGTTGAGTGGAGATAAGAAAGAAGAAGACATTGCAACAAATCTTTGGTAGGACAACACCTCTCCCTAAAGGACACTTTGGCTCTGCAAATAAGTGTTGTACTTTACAGAGAGGTAGTTTTAAAGTATTTGAAATATATATGTTATGATGCATTAGCACCCCATCTGTCATCAAAATTAGAAACTATTATAGACGTGTAAGATTCTTTTTAGAAATAAACAATTTCTACTGCCCTTACTGTAATGGAAAAATTAATGGGAGGGTTCACCACTGATGAGCCAGGCCCTCCCATTAATTTTTCCATTACAGTAAGGACAGTAGAAATTGTTTATTTTTAAAAGAATCATATGCCTCTATAATAGTTTTGAATTTTGATAAATATATATTAAAATAAAAAAAGGCATATTCTGACCAGGAGCACATGTGCTTTTATATTTTAATATCAACACCCGACCTTTTTATTTTTTCTATGCGTTTTTCATAAATATATATGTATGGGGAGAACACCATTCAATATTTTATTTTGTTACAAAATTCCATAATTTTAGGTTGGAGTGTTAGTCAAGTTGAAGAGACAATAAAATTAAACACAAGGTAATAAGACCAAATAAATAAATAGTGTGTGATGTTTCGGTAACAGCGTTGTTACCATCTTCAGACAAAAGTACTGAATGCTATGATATTCTATCAAGTATCACAATATCAATATTCAGTACTTTTGTCTGAAGATGGTAACAACACTGTTACCAAAACGTCACACACTATTTATTTATTTGAATTTGGTCTTATAACCTGGTGTTTATAATCTATAATCCAAATTGTGCCTTATCAACTAATAAAATTAATTAAAAAAAAAAATTAGGGCATTTATATTTTATTAAAAATGAAGAGACATATTTTACGCTAATTATTCTTATTCAAATAATGAGGAGCTTTCAGAATAGTATTCTTTTTCAACTAAAAAGTACACAAAGCTAATGATTTTGAGTAGATTAAGGAAAATGTTCTGAAAGATTTCATTTTTTAAAATAAAAATAAATAGTGTTAAATATTCTCTTCATTTTAATACTTCATCAATAAGCTACAAGGTAATAAGACCAAATAAATAAATTGTGTGTGACGTTTCAGTAACAGCATTGTTACCATCTTGAGACAAAAGAATTAAAAAAAATATTTTTCATTATTAAAAAAAAATTCTTTTGTCTGATGATGATAACAACGCTGCTACTGAAACGTCACACACTATTAATTTATTTGGATTAGGTCTTATTTTCTTGTAGCTACAATCCAAATCTATAATCCAAATTGTATCTTATTGTTTACTAATAAGCTTTTCACTTTTTTTTCTTAAATGGTGCCAGTGGGTCGCTGAAATAGGACAATATACTTTTATAAAAAGGTACAAAATATTACCAACTAAATTATTTAAAAAAATGCTCCAATGGCCCCCGATTCTTACAAAAGTCCAACCCCAACAGCGAGTGTAAGTAACCAAACGGGGCTCTGGCACATTTTTAAGTGCAAAAGTTGAACTGCTTTTCACATGTGTAGACATGTGGTGCACTTACAGTAAAAGCAGTCGCCTACTTCTACCCACCATGATTATCATGGCCTGTACCATGTGTACTGAGGATAACCAAAAAAAAAAATCAACTGGATTCCATAGTAAAGCCCATGTTTTATTTTGCTGTTGGAGAATTCTATGGGTCAGATGGGGTTGTATAGCCTTGGTCTGACATTTGGTATATATACTTGGATAATTCGAAACCCAAGGGACCAAAAAAAAAAATTCAAAATAAAAATGGAAATTCTATTTATAGGGAATTCTAGGAACCAAGATAAATATTGGAATTAAAGATGTTTTCGAATTACCCAAGTTGTACTGTATTTGAAAACTCATTATCAAATATTGTCATAAGTAACAAACTAACACAAGGTAATAACACCAAATCCAAATAAATAAATATCCAAATTCCAATAAACACACAATTTATTTATTTGGATTTGGTCTTATTACCTTGTGTTTATAATCTACTAGCCGAATGACCCGGGCAACGCCCGTGTTTTACCCGACTGTAGATGTTACAACGGTGATCCTTAGCACGTGACCTCCCTGTGCGCGCGCATCCGTGACAGAGGCGGCCGGCCGATGAGGAAGACGGTCGTGACTATATATATTAATAATCCAAATTGTGCATTATCAAACAAACACAAGGTAATAAGACCAAATAAAAAAATAGTGTGTGATGTTTCAGTAACAGCATTGTTACCATCTTCAGACAAAAGTACAGTCGAACCTCTTTAATTCAACACCCCAAGGGATCAGAGCTTTCGGTTGAATTAAAGGAAGTGTTGAATTAAAGTTAGATGATTAGCTAATCTAACTCGACAAAATAACATTTTTAAAAAATAGCCTTGTAACCTTGATAAATGATATTAATTGAAACCATTGTGTGTACTTTTTAGTATTTATTTTTTATTTTCATAATTAACTTTTAATTTTTTACCGAGTTTTTGATGGAAATTTGTAACACCTTTTTGAAGTATCAGATTGTTGTAGCATCGTAGATTCCCTTGATGTACGTGAACCATCATTCTTCTTGAATTGTCGTCTGTAATTCCAGTGGGAGAGAATTGAGATTACGTGTGGCCAGGTGTTGATCAGTCAATGCTCTCCCAAGATCATTAATAAAATTACTCCTTTCTTTTTTATCCTTTTTATCAATCCGATTACCAATTTTTTTTTTTTTTTTTGAGAGTACATAGGAGACTAAAGTTCCAGAGAAACCAAAAATAGAGGTTCCTGATTCTCTATTAGGGTGAGGTTGAAATTGTGGTGGAATCTGAGGTTTATTCTTTCTCATCCTTCCTAAATATGTAAGGCCATGTTATTTCAACTTATCAACTAATTCTACTGAAGTGAACCAATTGCCTGCTGTAATATTTCTATTACTCTTCCAAAATGGTCGACAAATATTTAAAACAAATATATTTTGGGTTGGCAGGGATAGTTCTCTCTGTTGACTTGATTGATAATAATACTTATCCAAAGAAAGGAGTGTTATTTTATAAAAGGAAGCTAAAAAATAGCGGAAGACAGAGATTCAAGTATGAGCCACGAGCTAACACTGACATGAAAAATTCTCAAGCTCCTGGACGGCCTGGGCCGAATCCACCTTCACATGCAAATTTAACCCTCTTTACAAAACTGATATTTATCAATGATGGATGGACAATGTTTGTATCTCTGTAAAATTTAAATACATGAAAGCTGGTAGCTCTCAGTAAATGAAAAAATATTTTTTTCCTATATTAAGTTTATGCATGGGCGGAATCAACCCGTCCTGTTAAGTAATTGCCTATTGGGATTAGATGAGTAAATTAAGGGACCAGCTTATATAATTGTCTATATGGATATTTTTTACTTCTAAGTAAACATGTCACAGGCCATGATAATCATGGTGTGTAGTTAACTTCAAGTTAATGGTTAGTTAGCTACACTAAAGAGAGTCCATGTGGCACAACCATATTCTATTCAAACAACCATACAAATGATTAATTCAGTACTGATACTGGTCTAGAACAATAGGATATTTTATAATGCCATGATGATAGTTTTATATAAAAGTGGGTTATTTATAAAAATAATAGAATATTTAACATAAAGAGATACCTAATTTCTATATTTTGCTACAACATATCTCTCTGTTCTTTGATGTAAAGATAATTGTGGGGATACAAATGAATTACTTCCTGACCTTTGTCTTTCCTTCTATGTCAGACAATTTATTGTTATAAGGAATAAATTTAACAATTAGAAATGTTGTGTTTGTTACAAAGTATGTATAAGGTCAGTTGATGGTAAATTATATGTGGAGATATAAAATGACTGTTTTTGAAACTCTCTATTGTTGACATAGTGATCCTATTTGTGGTAACTGATAATGGTATTTGTAGGAAATATATCACTGTGGTTTACACAAATATATACCGGTATCAATATAACTGGAGTTACTAAAATGATTTTCCAACTTCTCTGTGTCTATCAGGTAGCGGCAGGTTTGACCAACCAACACAGAGTTGATAATTACATCATCAGTGAGACTAGAACCCCACACATACAAAATACAATATTTATATTGGGCCAGGGTGTTGACACCTCCACCTCTCTGATGGAATGACACCTCAACTTCAGTCTTCTCTCCTCCACCTCTCCACTTGGTCCTAACATTGTACTCAGTGCCATATATATTCTTAATTCTCTCATCTGATCTATCTTGGGATCCTTTAGTCCAATTATACCAATCAAAACCCCTGAGGTATTTCAATTTATCTCTGTGATCTCCATCTCTATACAGATATTTCCTAAGGTCATCCTCCAAGTCAGTACATTCCACACCGGGAGGAAACCAGTTCAGGAAACCAAGTGTAAGGTCAAGCCCCACATCTGCCATTTTCACAGGATTATCCAAATCTTGACATTTGACATCACAGCAGGTGGTGGTAGTAGTTTGGAGCTCTGTTCTCACAGTGGCCAGTTCTTCCTTAGTACCTTGTAGTTCTGTTTTTACACTTTCTAGTTCTTCCTTTATATCTTGTAGATCCTTCTTCAAAGAATCATTTTTTTTTGTCTTTACAATTTACTCCTTTTTTAAAAATTTCTATTTCTTCCTTTTTATGAATTAATTCTATTTGTATAGCTTCCAGTTCTTTTTTATCAACTTGTTGTTTTGTAAGCATAGTTTCTAGTTCTTTTTTGTTAACATGTAATTCAGACTTCACCGCAATCAGTTCTCTTTTAGTGGCTTGTGATTCTGTTTTCATTGTGCTCAGTTCATATATAGTAACTTGAAATCCTGCCTTCACAGTTTCCAGTTCTTCCTTTGTGTTTTTCAAATCTCTCTCCAATCCTTGTAGATGATCTTCACCAAGTGAGGTTGTAGTTGGGCCAGTGGACAATTCTGACCTCACACCCTCTAGTTCAGTCCTGATGTATCCGAGGTCAACAAGATGTTGGTTCGATATATCCTCAATCTTATTAGACAACATGGCAGTCATGTTCTGGAATCCTGTTAGAGATGACCCAGCGGACCTCTGGTTGACCAATATTTGGCTGAGGAAAGCCTGAGAAGTTTCTAGCTGCCGAGTCATAACTGCCATGAGGCCTGACATCTCCCTCTGCCAGGCTTTAAGATCTTCCTTCTCTCCAGATTGAGCCTTCATACTGGAACTGATTTCTTGAAGAAGCTGAATGATAGGAGATTCCAGACTCTCTCCCCTGAACTCACTCCTGACTTTGATCTGGTCCAGGTTTTCTTTCAGCAGGTTTTTGCACTGTGACATTTCCAGTGAAAGGTCCCTCAATGAATCACATATAAGAGGGAGGTAAACATTCAGTAATTTTTCATCTTTTTCTTTTAAACAAACATCTGCCTCATTTCTACATCCCTGGTCCAGCAGCCCACATGACTGAGGATTCTTACTGTCAGAGTGGACACTCTCCCCAGGGCTGACATCAATTTGTCCACACAGAGCCTCATGTTGCTGGAGAGAATCCCGAGTTAGGACTGCCCCACAAAACTGACAACTTCCAAATAGACGTTTGCAGGCTACAGTCAAGTGAGATGCCAGATCTTTTCTCTGTATTTTTGTTCCACAGGTCTGAGGGCAGTCCACCAAACAAAATTGGCACAAGGTACTGTGCAAAATGGCTTCCAGCACATTGATGAAGGTCTGGGAACATCCCTGGAATGGGCAGTTGCTCTCCATGTTCTGGAACATGATCCATACAGTTGGAGAACATTTCTAAGATAAAAGTTGAACAAGCATAAAAAGAAAATTTGGTAGCAAAGAGATAAAGTATTTTATTATTTTTGTGAGAGAAAAAATAAAGAGTCCAAATGTGGTGACATTACTAAAGTAGAATCTACATGAAAGGTCAGTCTCGCTAGAAGCCTCCTCTCTACAAATGACAGTTTTTATTAAACAATTACCATTTATACTAATTACCAACCTTCCAATAAGAGGAGCCTTTTTTCTAATGGTTACTATGGTTCTGAGTGGACGAGAGAAAAAATTCCTTTCAAACTAACAAAAATAGACACAGTCATTTCTTTGGCAAATTGAGTGGCTGGAGTTCATTAAATATGGTCTGGGTTGTCGTGAATGGACCAATTTCTATAATCTTTAAAAATTTTGTGATTAATTTTCAATATACAGTAAAACCCCGCTGATAAGAACCCTGGATATAGCAAACCTTCCTTTATAACGAACCCACGGAGATTCTCAATTCCATTCCATTGAAAATACCATTGTTATAACGAACTTTTTGATTTTAAAAATAACGATCTACCCCTATAATGAACCTATTTTCGGTCCCAAAATGATAAAATCTATTAAAAATATTATATTTATAACGAACTTAAAATTGTGATCAAAAAATTTTTAATACAACAAAATTTTGAACATGTTTCATCTCACGGATCGCGATTTCAAAACAAAAAATTAGCGGCATTGTTTGTTTTCATTTCCATTCTATTTTTGCTATAGGTTGTATAAATTTTTACACATTATACTTTTATTTAATAGAATATCTTTGCATTCTACAATTTTGAAATAGAAGAAAAATACAAATGGCTTCCAAAATAAAAAAAGGAAACAAAGAGTGGCGTTCTAAAAAAAACAAAAAAACAGTGGCAGCATGCCCTTTAAAAGCATTCTGTATCAAGTTTAACCTAGGCTAAAACATAATTCCTGATAATTTAAAAGCCAGAAATGGTTTGAAAACCATTGGTACCAATGGTATAACAAAATTTAATATACACTTCAGAAGAATATATGGAAACTAGAATTGGAAGTAGAAGAAGAAGAAAAAAAAAACAGTTCCCTCAAGTTACCCGTGTCTCATGAGCCACAAAAAAATCTAATTATAAATTCTCAAAAACTACCACTACAGTTCTATTTTTAGAATTGAATTCTTTTTAGGTATATGATTCATTCAGGGTTCGCAGATATTCCCCCTGGCCTGCCGTTTTACTAACGATTTTGTGTCATCAAATTGGCGTTTTTTATTCACAATTTTTTCAAATTTCACTTTTCACTTTCAAACAACAAGGTATTAGAGGCATTTTTTCAAATAAATATAGTATTATATTATTTGAGAAAGATGTTCTAAAATACTCTTATACCTTTTAAATATATAATTAATTATGTTTTGCCTAGGGGATTTGGCTTAATTTTTAAAAAATACATAGGTTTATATATAAATATGTATGCTAATGATAAGAAGAACCTATTAACAAATGACTTCTTTTGATATTCAGCATTACTGTAAAGAAATAGGTCAATTTAGGGAATTAAAACAAAGTGACCATTATTAAGTGGCTGCCTTTTCCTATTTGTATGGTTGTTTTTTAATTAAACAATCTAAAAATTTAGAAAAGTTAAAAAAAATGGCCAAACCGTGGCTATAGTGGCCAAACCAAAAGCTCTGTCCCATTGGGGTTCACTATAGAGGGATTTTACTGTACTTCCAAACCATGTGGAAGTTGAAATTTTTTAAACAAAAGTAAACAACACAAAGGTACTAAATATCAGACTTCTATATGGCAGCTATGGTCTGGAATAGAATTAAAAGTAGAAAATAGCCACAATCATTTGTGGTGTAATGAGCCTTCCATACAAATAAATCAGTGTTAGGAACTAAATAATGGTAAGAACATTGTTAGAAATAACCTTGTTGATTCAACACATGATAATTTGACACTTGTGTTTATTCTACCATATTCTCATGTCCACAACTCAAGCCTGTCAAATAACAAATGTTAATTTGACCAAACAACAATTTGACACCATCAATAAGTTGACAAACTTTCATGGACAATTATTGTTTAAAAAAATAATTTATTACTAAAAACACAACAGGTTGACTCTCAGAACACCATGGCTGTAATTGGCGTATGTGCACCATTCATAAAAGTTACAATGAGACTCGGCACCAACTTTCTTCAATTTTTGTCCATCCTGGACCCAATTTAAACCTAACTGCTAGTTACTGGAATAAGTTGTTTTATAAAGTAACATTTTGTTATTTGAAATAAAATACAGGAAAGACATGAATGTCTAAGAAGATTGAGCAGCTAGAATGTTAACTAAATAGGGTGCTAGCTGGAAGGTAAACAAACACTAAATTTTACCTTTAAAAGATGACATTTTAAATAAATTTTTCTGTCTTTTTTTTATTCTAAAACTTTGTTCACTTTCTTCCTGTTTAATTTATTCACCTATTTAAAATAGTATTTGTAATTTTTCCTTTGTTCCAAAATTTACAAGGCACTTTTATCCATTATTTTAAATGGCAAAATAAAAGGACATTGTAAGAAAACAACCCAAAGTATGCCACACTCTCAAAGAGGTTAAAATTATTTTCTGTTAATTAAATGTTTTTATAATTAAGTACAAAGATATAACACATTAGTTTATTTTATATTGTTTAAAATAATTTATTACACTTATTCTATTTATAATTAGCTAAATATCACAAAAATATAAAATGCTCTTTTTAATTTTGTAAAGTTAAAAATTTATTGTTAAACTTTCTATGATAAAATCGTTTTAGTTACTCGCCATAGGGTTGGTTTATAAAAATGAAAATTTGATTCAAAATGTACACGTAAATTTTATAGTTTAAATTATTGAAACAAAAATTCAATTTTAAAAAAGCTAAAAATTATAAAACGGGGAAAAATATATAAATATAAACACTAATATCTTACCTAAATGCACTTGATGGCAAACCAGAAGTAAAATAATTACAACGTAATTTCCGCAGCACGCAAGCACCTATCGCCATCTATCATCACATTTTGTAACTATTTATAAATTAATGTTTATGTTACTTTGTTTAAAAGTCGGTAGTGTTCCTCAATTTGTTGCACAATTTTATATTGAAAATTAATATTTCATTAAAGCTTAATAATATATCCCATTTAATATTCAATTTTTTTTATTATAAATCTTTGTGTATTTAACTAGAAATAATATGGCTGGAATTTATGGTAGCAAAAAAAGAGTCAATGTTATATCAAGCAATCCTTATAACTAGTGAATAATTATTTTGCAAACTTCACACAAAAAATTTAAAATTTTATAATATTAACATAATAAATAAATAGATTTTTTTTAGGTTTTAGCATGTTTAGAAAACACCTAATCAAGGTTTAAAGAAAAATTTCGAAGAATTTTATAAAATAAAGCCAAAGAAAAATAAAATAACTTACATGTTTCATTCAATTTCACAAAGGCAAAAACAGAAAGTTATCTAGACAGGAAGAGAAACGTGGATTAGTACTGCCATCTATCAATCAATTTTGAAACTATTTATAGTTCTAATTTTCCCCCCGAGTGTGTGTTTTAGCAGATATAATTTAAACCAGAAAGTGAGTTTCTAAAGTTGTATTCACTAAATATTTTTTTGATGAATGTTGCCTTATTTATATTTTAATAATGTATTTCAATAAATATATTTTCTCAAAGTATGTCATATAAAGCAAATGTAAATTATTTATGAGCTCTATAAGGATCTAACCACTAAAAAGGACTTTTATTAGAGCAATATGAACTTATAGGAAATGTGGTAAGTCCTCCCATCCAGATTGTACCAGACTATTGTATCAAAGGTAATTATGTCTCTCAATGAATTGTAGTAACCCAATACAATAGTGGACTGATGAGCCAGGCATTTCCCCATTGTGGTGATAAGACACCAAATTGTTCCATAGGTTACACCTTGTATTTAATGACCTATCTTTTGGCCAACTTTAGATAATTTACAACATTGTGGGAAGATTCTTGTACCAGGCTCCCTTTATATTTGTGTTGTGTGATGTAATATATAAAGTTGTTTTTATGTACTTTTAAAGGGAGAGGTGCCCCTTTCTGGTACAAAGTGTATTTAATATATAGATACAAACTTTATAATAGAAAATTTATTATATTGGCTAATTATAAATGGAATTATGTTAAGACAGAAAGGAAAAATTAATAAAGTTTTGAAGATTATTACACAGAAAATCAATTGAGAAATTATCTTCTAATCACTTTCTTTGGTATTTTTCATATTAAAATATCATTTATTCTTGTCATTTTCTATCTGTAGCTATTTCAGTTGTATTTATGATATTAGTTTTTATATTCTTGGAATGTTCCCTGTCTGTTCCAGTCACCAGTTGTGCACATCTAGCTTTCTTCATCTTTAGGGGTCAGCTCCCTTGTTAATGGAATAAAATGACAGAGGTGTCTTAGAGAGTAATGTTCTGTAGTATAAAATATATATGTTACTGTTTTTAAGTTTGATCAGCTATAATGCACACTCAATATTATGGGGTATATTGTATTTGAAATGGTCTTGAGCATGTCTATGGGGTTATTTTGATTGGAAATCTCTTGTTTTTCTATCATATTTACCAACCTTAGAGGTTCATGCATGGGAGCAGTTTTACAACATGAAAAGACTTATATTGATTGAAATTGACTGTTTGGGATATTAGAAGAGACAAAACTGTCTCATCACTTCAATGATGTTCTACAAGGTTGACTTGGAGGAGTTCAGTAAGTACCAGCAACTGTGACCACCTTTTATCATACAATTTCTCTTCTTCTTTCTTATCTCCACTCAATCATATTAAGGTGTCAAGCTTGTATCAAGGTGTCATTAAGACTGGGAGCACTACTCAGTGGCAGGCTGACTTAGCTCCAAAAAAAATGGCCGCCTCTGACATGAGGAACAGACGCCATGTGCAGCCTCTCCTAATATGGAGTACAGATGCTGCTCATCCTGTATCCCTGGAGTCCTTACAGGGTACTATCAGCCGGGCCAGCTGAGCCCAGGTTTTTTAGTGAGTTTGTTACTGCTCCCCTTCCTCCTTTTTCATCCGGGCTTGAGACTGGCAAAGGCGGAGTTTCTCCTACAGTTTTATTTTATCAACTTATTTCCAGGGCAAAGGATATTTTATGCTAGCTGGACCCCATGGAACTCCAAGCACCACTAACCTTTCCTATTTTTATTTATTATGTTTTATAATTTTTGTCTTTTTGTATTATTCTTTTTTTTTTTAACAAAAATATTTCATGATAAATCCTTATTTAAAATAATCGTAACCTCAATGCCTTGAAGTTGTAAATTAGTTTTGTCATGAATAATGACAATTGAAGGTTGTGATAATTTTATAATAATTGAATAAACCAATTTTGACCCTTTATTTTTGCAGTATATATCGTTTCCCTACCTTTTTAGCAGATTCAGCTGATTTCTCAACTTCTTCCACATCCTATGTTAAATGCTGATAACACAAACCATGGAAGACTATTTGTTTTTATTTTCTAAAATGAGGTTTTTAAAAAGTTACAAAGCTGAATTTTTCAAATTTGCACAGAGATGATCTAGAAATTAAATATCTAATAGAAGGGAGATGTGGCCTCTCTGATATATTCAACATGATAACTTTTTTTTTGCTTATCCCTAGTACACGTGGTACAGGCCATGATAATCTTGGTGGTTAGAGGTTGTGACTGATTTTATTGTAAGTGCACCACATGTAAAAAGCAGTCCAACTTTGCACTTATAAATGTGCCAGAGCACTGTTTTGGTTACTTGTACTCACTGGTGGGGTTTGACTTTTGCAAGAATCAAGGGTCTTTGAAGCTTTTTTTTTTTAATCAGAAAAAAAGTTCCCTATGCAGGAATGGAACTTTAAGTCTAGGACATCTATTCATTTGAAAAAATGCAAGAAGGGCACAAGAAAAACCATAATAATGATGACAATGCATTTAAAATTAACATACTTCTCATTGAAGTAGGTGTCGGAAATTTTGCATATTTACATTGTCATCAGGATTGAGCAAATGTGTTCAAAGCTATCTTCATCCTCAGATTTACTGCTCTGTAATGTTGTAGATGGGAGTTTCTGTGGACGAGTGGGTAACACTCTCGATTCCCGACAGCCATGAACCGGGATTGAATCCTGTGTTAACATTTTGTTTAATATGTGAATAACCTTCACATATTATTCATTGTTGGAATTATCATAAACTAGGTTGTTCTTTTTGAGCGGTGCCTAATAAAGTGATTTTGGAACGGAATTAGGTATTGGGTACTCAGGACTATGAGGAACAATGGATGAAGGAATATCTGGATAAATGATAGCAGGTGTATTCTTGCTTCTTCGCCGTTTAGAAAGGTCTGCCATTCACAAGTAGCAGTTATTTGAGTGGTCAGTGGGATCTCGCCAAATTCTTGGAATAACAAACTTCATAGCTCTCTTTCCACCTCTGTACCAGGCTTCCAGTGTGTTAGTGCAAAGACTGAAGTGGCCAAGACTTGGTCCCCAATTGGCATACTAAATTGGTCCACTTATCTTGACAGCAGAAAGCTATGAGTACTTTTAACTCCTTTCCCAATAATAAGACCATCACCATTGAAAACCATTTCTGAGATTCCATCCTTCAGTGCTGCGTATATAAGCAGAAATATCCAATACAGTATTAGAGCTCTGAGAAGCGGTCTGGTGGATTAAATTGGCGAAACCGCTGGGAGGGTTCACCACTGATGAGCCAAGCCCTCCCAATATATTTTTTCATCGCAGTAAGGACAGTAGAAGTTTGTATTATGTATAAAAGAAACATTCGTGCTTTTAAATCCTTTCATTTTATATATATAAATAAAAAGACCACAGACAAAGCAAATGTCATCCTCTTTTGGCCATGCTAAGTTGTTAGAGTGTATGTCTAAATATATATTTATTTTACATGCAAAACATTTCTTTAAAATTATACACAAATAAATTTACTGGCAATGCGTTTCTTTTTTAAATCTCTACAGACCTTACTGCAATGATATGATTTAATGAATGAGAGGGCTTGGCTCATCAGTAGTGAACCCTCTCAGCGGTTTCGCCAAATTAATCTCTAGACCGCTCTACTATTGTATTGGACTGGTTTTGTTATATACCCTGCATTTTCTATGGAAGGCAGCTAAATGGTGTTTAGTGAACTATGGACATAAGCTTATAGGTCTGTAGAGGTACATACATATAAATTTCAAGGTATTGCATCGAGCAAAGCTCTTCCGCGCAAAACATGTTTTCATAACCATTACATGTACCTCTACAGACCTATAAGCTTATGTCCATAGTTCACTAAACACCATTTAGCTGCCTTCCATAGAAAATGCAGGGTATATAACAAAACCAGTCCAATACAATAGTAGAGCGGTCTAGAGATTAATTTGGCGAAACCGCTGAGAGGGTTCACTACTGATGAGCCAAGCCCTCTCATTCATTAAATCATATCATTGCAGTAAGGTCTGTAGAGATTTAAAAAAGAAACGCATTGCCAGTAAATTTATTTGTGTATAATTTTAACGATAGAGAGCAATAAAATTTAATTTACTAATATATAATGGTTATGAAAACATGTTTTGCGCGGAAGAGCTTTGCTCGATGCAATACCTTGAAATTTATATGTATGTACCTCTACAGACCTATAAGCTTATGTCCATAGTTCACTAAACACCATTTAGCTGCCTTCCATAGAAAATGCAGGGTATATAACAAAACCAGTCCAATACAATAGTAGAGCGGTCTAGAGATTAATTTGGCGAAACCGCTGAGAGGGTTCACTACTGATGAGCCAAGCCCTCTCATTCATTAAATCATATCATTGCAGTAAGGTCTGTAGAGATTTAAAAAAGAAACGCATTGCCAGTAAATTTATTTGTGTATAATTTTAACGATAGAGGGCAATAAAATTTAATTTACTAAAACATTTCTTAAATACCAGAATAGAATTGAACCAGATATTCTGCCCAGGGAATATTTTCCCAACCAATGTTGTTTTAACTAAGGTTAATTCCAGATACAAGAAAATAAGACCTAATCCAAATAATTAAATAGTGTGTGATGTTTCGGCAATAGCGTTGTTACCATCATCAGACAAAATAATAAGAAAATGATTTTATTCTTTTGTCTGATGATGGTAACAATGCTGTTGCCGAAACGTCACACACTATTAAATTATTTGGATTAAGCCTTATTTTCTTATATCTATAATCCAAATTGGGCTTTATCATAAGGTTAATTTCTTTTTATAATTCAATTGCAATTTCTAACAATTATTTTTGGCAATATATTTCTTATCATTTCAAAAATAAAATAAAATATTTACAGACCTCTTACACTGCGATGATTTTAGATGAGTGGGCTTGGCTCATCAGTGGTGAACCCTTTCAGTGGTTTCACCAAATCTCCAATTTCTATCATTGCATCAAAGTATGTAGAGAATTTTTGTCAATAAATATCATAAGAAATACATTGCCAAAAATAATAGTGCCTATGCTGGTCCCAAGCCCGGATGAAAAAGGAGGAGGGGGAGCCTTCATGTCAGAGGCGGCCATTTCTTTTGGAGCTAAGTCGGCCTGCCATTGAGTAGTGCTCCCAGTCTTAATGACAAAGGCAGACGCATTCTACTTCACCCAGTCATGATGGTTGAGATAAGAAAGAAGAAGAAGAGATAGTTATAAAATATATTACAGTTCTTCATGAGAGGACACTCACCTCTCTACAAGGGACAGTTTCCAAAATTACCATTTTCACCATTTAGCTTCTCTCTGGTAGCTGTCCATAAAGGACACTTTTGTTCTACATTTAGGTGTTGTCCTTTACAGAGAGGTAGTTCTACTGTATCAATTGTATTAGGGATGATGATAAAATCATCAATAAACTATCATCATCACCAGGTGTCTTCTTCTTTCTTATCTCCACACTGGGTGAAGTAGAATGCGTCTGCCTTTGTCATTAAGACTGAGAGCACTACTCAGTGGCAGGCCGACTTAGCTCCAAAATAAATGGCCGCCTCTGACAAGAGGAACAGACACCATGTACAGCCACTCCTAACATGGAGTACATCCTGTATCCCTGGAGTCCTTACAGGGTACTATCAGCCGGGCCAGCTGAGCCCAGGTTTTTTAGTGAGCTTGTTACTGCTCCCCCTCCTTCTTTTCATCCAGGCTTGGGACCGGCAAGGGCGAAGTTGATCGTGTAACTAAAAGTTGCTGATGGCTGGTGCCATCTGTCAGAATAAATGTCAAATGATTGTTGATTTTTAATTGTTCCAGAATTGGCCAAATACCATTTCTTGATCAATCAAGTAAAGCTAACTACCTATGTGTTTCTGGCTGTTGGTCATTAAGGTACAGCTTGCCCCATGCCAATGAAGGCCAACAGCCTGAAATACGTACGTGGTTATCTTTTCTTGATTGATCAAGAAATATTATTTGGCCAATTCTGGAATAATTAAAAACCAACAATTATTGGAATATATTCCAACAGAAGCCATCAGCAACATTTAGTTACACACTCCGTAGATGTGTTTTTTTTTCTTACACCAACATTTTTAAAATTAATATGTACTGTAGAACCTCCATGAGAGGACCCTCACCTCTCTACAAAGGACATGTTTAATTACCAAAAATATCACTTTTACTATTTAGCAAATCTCAACACATTATTGACTGTATTGACTCATCCATTGATGAGCTCTACTCTTCCCCGGCAGACACCATCAAAAGTTACAAGCTTGATACCCTAATATGATTGAGTGGAGATAAGAAAGAAGAAGCAAATCTCCAGAAATCTTCCAAAATGGTTGTTTCCCACTATGTATTAAGTGTCAACTCCAAACCACATCATTGACTGTATTGACTCATCCAGTGATGAGTTCTACTCAGTATCCCCAGCAGACACCATCAACAAGCTCTACAGGTTTCTTCTCTTCTTTCTTATCTCCACTCAATCATTAGGGTATCAAGTTGTGACCCTTGATGGTATTTGACAACCATCATGATAGGGTGAAGTAGAATGCGTCTGCCTTTGTCATAAAGACTGGGAGCACTACTCAGTGGCAGGCTGACTTAGCTCCAAAAAAAATGGCCGCCTCTGACAAGAGGAACAGACGCCATGTGCAGCCGCACTCCTAACATGGAGTTCAAACACTGCTCATCCTGTATTCCTAGATTAGGAGCCCTTACAGGGTACTATCAGCCGGGCCAGCTGAACCCAGGTTTTTTAGCGAGCTTGTTACTGCTCTCCCTCCTCCTTTTTCATCCGGGCTTGGGACCGGCAAAGGCGGAGTTTCTACAGGTTTGATACCCTGATATGATTGTTGAGTGGAGATAAGAAAGAAGAAGACATTGCAGCAAGTCTCAGGTAAGAGGACACCCGTCTAAAGGACACTTTGGCTCTGCAAATAGGTGTCCTTTACAGGGAGGTAGTTTTAATGTATGTTGTTGTTTTTTAGCCCCTTGTGTGGGGCTAAAATTACACAAATTCCATGAGTTCATACTCCTCGAGCGTTTTAATGTATTCGAAATACAGTTAAGCCTTTCTATAGCGCCCCTCTTGGGACTCACCAAAGTAGGGTGCTATAAAGATGGGGTGTTATAGACAGGTCACTTTAAATGTAAATCGCATCGTACTACGTATTTAAAATCAGGTGCTATAGAGAGGGAGGTGTTATTTAGAGGGTGCGCTATAGACAGGTCACTTTTAATGTAAATCGCATCGTACTACGTATTTAAAATCAGGCGCTATAGAGAGGGAGGTGCTATTTAGAGGGGGCGCTATAGACAGGTCACTTTTAATGTAAATCGCATCGTACTACGTATTTAAAATCAGGCGCTATAGAGAGGGAGGTGCTATTTAGAGGGGGCGACAGGTTTAACTGTATTTATACATGGTGAGAATAAATAAACCCTATTAAATATCTTATTGTGGTACAAAATGGAGAATTCCATAATTGTAGGTTGGAGTGTCATTCAAGTTGAAGATACTCTTCACTAATACATTAGATTCAAAACTAGCCCATTTATAATAAAATAAAACCTAATCCAAATAATTTATTAGTGTGTGACGGCAACAACATTGTCACCATCATCAGAATAAAATTTTATTCTTTTGTCTGATGATGGTGACAATGTTGTTACCAAAACGTCACACACTAATAAATTATTTGGATTAGGTTTTATTTTATTTTTTATTATAATATATGATGAGCAAAGCCCTCCCAATATATTTTTCATCGCAGTAAGGACAGTAGACGTTTGTATTATGTATAAAATGAACATTCGTGATTTTAAATCCTTTTATTTTATAGCCCATTTATATTATAATGATGTAACATATTAAACCTTATTTATCTATTTCTATTTAAATAATCAGGAGCTTTCGGAATA
>CP092874.1:6542860-6607354 GCA_030710605.1 Cordylochernes scorpioides
TCTTATCCATTATTTCAACGCCCACTTGATAAGATAACTTGTTGCCATTGTCACTTCTCGCTGCCAAGTGCTGAAAGATAGAAACTGAGGTTTGTATGTCTGCATATTACAATTACTAGTGGAATTGATTCCCTACTTTAGTTAGACTACAAGAAAATAAGACCTAATCCAAATAAATGATGTTTGGGCAACAGAGTTTTTACCATCAAATGACCAAAGAATATTAAAATATTTTATTATTTTGTCTGATGGTAACAACGCTGTTGCCGAAACATCACACACTATTAATTTATTTAGATTAGGTCTTATTTTCTTGTGGCTATAATCTATAGTCCAAATTGTGCTTTATCACTTTAATTAGACCTTTGACTCCGTACTGTTGAAGCCAACTCAACACATCTAGGATGTAGAGGAAAATAATTTTGTATGCTTTTTTTAGAGCTCTGGTAATTTAATTTAACATTAATTCGACTAGTTTTTATAAAGAAATTTTGATAGCATTTGATAATTCTTGTTTAAATACAAATATTTGGATGAAATTACGATACTTCGACACTTGTGACACGGCGGCCATAGATAGTGTATGTGCACCAGGCTTAAAAAAAGTTTTTAAAACATTGAGAATATTATAAAATATATTAATCATACCTTTGGTTATCCTTGAAAATTGTCCTCTAGCAGTGAATGTTGTGATGAAATCATTTAAATAACTTTAATTCAACCGAAAGTTCTGATCTCTTAGGTGTTATACAAACCTACTGTACAATTTTATCACTAGAAAATGTACAAAAACAGTACAATTTTATCATTAGAAAATGTACAAATTTTACAATTTCATCTCTATAATTTCAATATTGGAGCACTGGCAGCATTTACCTGAAGGTGTTGAATTGTGGTGTCACAAATGGCGGGGCCGCTATCCCTTGTAAATTATGTGCGTTTAAAATTTTCTAGAGGGAAATATAGGCATCATTGGTCCAATAACCTAACTGAAGAGGACATGGACATTAAGGTATCTTAAAGACTAACATTCAACTATTATTTAAACTTACGGAATCAGCTAAAATGCCATTAAATACAATTCTTGTTATAAACAACCATAAAGTATTTCTTTAAAAGTTCATTATTTTATAATTAAATATTTAGCTTTTCTTTATTCATTTTTTCCAAATGCAATTAAACATTTAGATAAAATGATATTTGTAATTTTTCATTGGTGCCAAGATGCATTTTTGTCCCTCACCAAAAGTTGATCAGAAAATATTCGAAATGAATGAAATAAAATAGATCTAATCGTAACACACACTTTTCATATTAACAAATTTTTATTTAAAAAATATTGCAAAAGAGAGGTTTTTAAAAATATTATTTCAAAGATTTAATATTTGCTTTCCAAGATAAAATGTCCACTAGCAATAAATGCTGTGATGAAATAATCTGTCTTCAATTTATCACAGACTTTAATTCAAAAAACCTCTGATTCCTTGTCATGTTCAATTAAAGAAGTTAAAATGTAATAACTCTACAATCCACATTGTTCCAATTTTATGTTCCCTTTCTGGATAATATTAGGAATTCATTGATCAGGACACATTGCATGATTTTATTTCTCTCAAAAGTTTCTATACAGATTCCAAGAGCAAGTTACTACCAGTTCCTTTTAAAGATCATGTTAACTAAGACTTGTTTTGTTTCTGTAAATATGTAATTAGTTCATTTAAAAAGAAAACATTTGAGCAATAAAGTTTCTTTTACACATAAAACAAACTTCTACTATCCATTGTGGGATTAAAAATATTTGAAAGGCTTGGCTCATCAGTGGTGAACCTCCCAGTGGTTTCGTAAATTTGAACTGCCCTTTTTTAGAGCTATAATACTATATTGGACGATTCTGCTTACTGAAAAGTAGAATCTTACAAACGGTATTCAAGTAAAATATGAAAATAAGTTAGGACTGTACATATTACATCTAAATATTTTCCTTGAGCAATGCTCTTCTCCAAAATAAGGACAAATTGAGGCATTTCCTGATCGTGTAAACTAAAAGTAGGTGATCTGTCAGAATAAATATCAACTAATCCTTGAATTTCAATTATTCCAGAATTGGACCCATTCTTGACTAATCAAGAAAAGCTAACCACATCTGGCTGTTGGCCCTCAGCAGCATGGTGCAAGCTGTACCTTAATGACCAAATACCCATTCTTGACTAATCAAGAAAAGCTAACCACATCTGGCTGTTGTCCCTCAGCAGCATGCTGCAAGCTGTACCTTAATGACCAAATACCCATTCTTGACTAATCAAGAAAAGCTAACCACATCTGGCTGTTGGCCCTCAGCAGCATGGTGCAAGCTGTACCTTAATGACCAAATACCCATTCTTGAATAATCAAGAAAAGCTAACCACATCTGGCTGTTGGCCCTCAGCAGCATGGTGCAAGCTGTACCTTAATGACCAAATACCCATTCTTGACTAATCAAGAAAAGCTAACCACATCTGGCTGTTGGCCCTCAGCAGCATTGTGCAAGCTGTACCTTAATGACCAAATACCCATTCTTGACTAATCAAGAAAAGCTAACCACATCTGGCTGTTGGCCCTCAGTAGCATGGTGCAAGCTGTACCTTAATGACCACAAAAAAACCTTGGACTGACAAGAACATTAGACAGAAACCATTCGCCCCAGGTGGGCACTTAATTTGCCAAAGCGGCAGTTGGGGCTTTGTCATCGACCCTTAATTGGCGGTGATGGCCGATCAATGGCACTTAGTGTTGGTGTCTATTTTGATGGGAGAGGCAACGTTTATATTTATAGATCAATTTCTCTTGAGAGATTTCATCTGAATTTATATAAATATGATTATGGTATAGTTAAACCTGTCTATAGCGCCCCCTCTTGGGACTCAAAAAATAGGGTGCTATAGACAGGTCACTTTTAATGAAAATATTTACATTTTAATGTTTAAAATCGGGCGCTATAGAGGGAAAGGCGCTATTTAGATGGGGCGCTATAGACAGGTTTAACTGTACATAATAATAATAATAATCCTATATGGATTATAATTCATATAGGACACATATCAATATATAAATATGATAATATAAAAAATTACAGATAATCAGAATTCACATTTTTTACCAAACTAAAGAACTGTCTCTTCTGGCATTCATGACACTTCCTATGGATATTCTATAGAAAATTTATTGCAATAGTCAAAACCTTGAGACATTTCTTGCTTTGTTATAGAAGCTTAATGATATATGTAGGAAACAGAGTAGATATAAATGGATTTATTTTAAAGTTTACAATTTAAAAACAAAGTTGAAAAAAAGAGAAAGTAAAAAGTCTTAGTCTTCGGTTGTCATCGTAAGCGCGTCTTCTGCTCTTCTTGATTCCGTGTTGCCAGCTTCTTCCTAATCAAATCTTACATTCGGCCGTCCTGAACTTTATCCGCCTCGGATAGCTCACTAGGATATTCATCTTGGGAGAACCATGGTTTCATCAAGTCAGCACTGCAGCTTGTTCTGTTGGGTCCCTCAAAATGAGCAAATTTCTCAACATTATACCGGTCATTTGGTTTGATCTTAATTACTTTGTACGGACCAATATACTTGGGGTATAATTTAGATTTTGTAGCAAACGGAAACTTCTGAATGACAACTAGGTCTCCTTCCTTATAGACAAATGCCTTTTTTATTTTCTTATTGAACGTGTTCCTATTTTCTTCTTGGATCTTCAATATTTCCTGCTTTGCCTCTTTTCTCTTTTGGTCTCTTTCCTCATCAAATGTTAAAGCTAGATCTACATCTATCATTTCCAAAAGACGTAGATCTTCTTTTCTCATTTTTACTCCGACTAAAAGTTCAAATGGTGACATTCTAATGCTTCTCTGATGCGTACTGTTTAGAGCTTTCTGAAGTTTCCAGTTAACACGTTTATTGCCAATGCCAGATATGAATCTATCATCAGCATCAAAACTTGGTGATCCTATGGCAAGGTACCGGTCAATTCCAATTAAATTCAATTGACTTCCTGTATCTATGAGTGCTTGGAGTTCGTGGTCAATATTTTTATGTCCTTGAACATCCGTCCTTTCTGTGTCGTTTCAGCCAAATAATTTTGTTTTTCATCATGTGGCTTTTTTTGCACTTGCTTTACCAGGGTGTTGACATTACTTCTAGTTGGACACTGATTTGCTATGTGGCCAAAAGAATTACAACTGAAGCACTTTTTCCCCAAATCTTTAAATCTACACTCACGTGAAAGATGACCTCTTTTACCACAGTCGAAGCACTTTGATTCCTTATCATCAATTGGCTTTGGGATCACTTTGCTTGTGGTGCTATTAGTCTTAGATTTAGATTTAATCATTTCATACTTTTTTAATTTAATTTTAAAGTCTGAATAGGATGTAGAGCCATATAATATGGACTTATTGAATTCTTGGTCGGGAATTCCATCAATCACATATTGAATTATGACTGCTTCCTCAAGATTGCCTTGACTTCCAAGTTCTCTCATATTTAAGAAATATTCATAGTAGCTTTCAAATTGTTGCTTTTTTCTTTTAGTTAAAAGAATATGAATATTCCTACTATCAATAGGGTTGTCAAATTCATTGGTGATTGCCTCTTTAAGTTCTGGCCAAGTTGAGAAGGTTGGTTGTGACCTCAACCATAATTTGGCTACTCCAGTCAGCAACTTTTTTTGCAACCACTAAGGTGTGAAGATCTGTCCAACCAAATATGATGCCATTATCATCAATTTCTTGCAGCCATTTTTTAATTGGAACCGTTGAACCATCAAATTCTGAAATGCCTTCAATGGCTTCTTTAAAGAACATAGCATTTCCACTTTGATGCGACTTCTTGACTTGTTCTTTTAAAATATCAATTGCTTGTTTCAAATCTTCTTGAATATCATCTAATTCAGCCTTTACTTTCGCCATTTTAAAAGCTAATATGTCTTCTTTGGTGATAAAATAACTTCAATCAAAAGATCGCGATGTAAACAAATCGCCGTGGGTTTTAAATTTTATAATGAAAATAATACTTATAATCAATTAAAATAAACGTTTAAAATATACTTCTGTTTAATATCCTTAAAAATTACACTTAAGTTTTTTTTTTTATATTATTATTACTTAAACTGAATTATCTTTCTTCTTTCTTTTGTTTTAGCGTCGTCGTTCTTTGTCTTGGCGTCGTTCTTTTAGGCTTAGCGTCGTTTGTTTTTATCGTCGTTTGTAAAACAAAACAAAATCCAAATAATTGACCCTCGACCCCGGACGAGCCCCCAAAAATTTTGTAGGAAACTGAGTAGATATAAATGGATTTATTTTAAAGTTTACAATTTAAAAACAAAGTTAAAAAAAAAAGAGAAAGTAAAAAGTCTGATTCTTTGGTTGTCATCGTAAGCGCGTCTTCTGCTCTTCTTGATTCCGTGTTGCCAGCTTCTTCCTAATCAAATCCTAGATATATGTAATACAATATAAACTCTTATATCCTCTTATTAGTGCTATATATTTTTTTCTCAATTTGTATAATCTATATATATATAAAACTAGCGGATGTACCCGGTTTCGCCCGGGGGTTTTACGCCTGGGGGTTTTACACGAGTAAAGGTTTGTCTAATGAACATTTGTTAAAACAATTCTCTATAAACTTATATAAAAAAAATTATAGATATATTTTGATAATTTGAAACTCGTAAATTTGAATCTCTCGATAAAGTGAAAAAATTTTCCCGGTCCCTGTGTGCCGTGTCATCCTGAATTTTGTCTTTCCTAATTTTCTACATTACAAAATCATCGTTTCATCTAGTGAACATTTTTTCCCGTCCCTTGAAAAATACTCGATAAGTTGAATAAAATCAATATTAATTGGTTCCCTCGGTAATTGGAAGTTAAAGGAATAGTATCTTCGCCTTGGAATTGTATCATTATTCTTGTCTCAAATAAATTGCAGTGTCATCCTGAGATAATCTTCATTTTGATAAATAATCTTTAAGATAATAAACTTAGTGATAATAAAACTTCTAGATAAAAAAAACTTGTTATCATTGTAGTATTCTGTGTTTAAAATATAGAATATATCATCATCAAAAACAATAATAATATGATGTATAATGTAAACAAAGTGTTGATGTAAAAATATGAATATAAAGTGTAATAAACAATTTGTAATAAAATAATTTCATCTGGTGAGTAATGTTTAATTAAATAATAACTATACAACATAAATTGGCGACGAGAATTTGAAAATATAACTGTAGCCCTAAAAAACAAGTATGGCAGCCAATCTGACGCCACCTTTACCCATGAATATGAATGCTAGCAATTTATTTGCGGAATATAAGCAATGGATGGAATCCCATGCCATTTTTGAAATAGCATCTGGAATTTCAAAAAAATCGGATGAAATTAAGAGAGCAACTCTATTGCATTGTTTAGGGCCAAATGTACAACGTATATTTTTCAACTTGCCAGATGAAAAGGAAAATTATGAACAAACTAAAATGGCTTTAGATAAATATTTCACACCTCATAAAAATGTGGTCACTGAGAGATTTAAATTTAGACAAAGAGTCCAGAAAGATGATGAATCGATCGACATCTACCTAATTTCTTTAAGAGAGCTTTCTAAATCTTGTGAATTTGGGAATTTAGAAGCTGATATGATAAGAGACCAAATAATTGAAAAATGTAACAACAAAAAACTTAAAGAAAAATTGTTGCAACAAGAAAATTTGACACTGTCAAAAACCATTGATATTGCTAGAATGTTAGAAATTTCTAGAAAAGAAATTAGACTTCTTGAACCTCAAAATGATCAAACACTAAATAGAGTTCAAATTAAACCTAAAAAGCACTATAATGCTAATAATTTCAACAAAGGTAGATTCACTAATCAAGGTACCCCATCATTTTCAGGTGCCTCAAAGCCTAAATGTTATCGCTGTGGATTAGATACACATTCAGCACAAGAATGTGGTGCTAAAAAAATGACTTGTTCATATTGCAATAAATTAGGACATCTTTTTAGAGCTTGCAGGAACCGCCCAAATCAAAATAATAATAGAAACCACAAAAGTTTCAATCAAACTAAAGTTAAGACCATACAAGAAGAAAATAAGACTGAAGTAGGTGAAAGTTCAGATGAATATACCTACTATACAGGTGCTGAAAATAAATAAAAAGTGCAAATAGATGGTAGTGAAAGCTGTTTTGCCTCCAAGAATTCAAAGATTGAGTTGGAGATTACAACCATATGACTTTGAAATTGAATTCATTCAAGGAAAGCAAAATATTGCAGATATATTTTCAAGACAACCTCTTTCTAACACAAGTGATGAAAAATGGCTGGAGGACTTTGTTCATAAAGTCTTATCCATCACTTCTGAAGAGCTTCAAGCACTGTCTTTGAAAGAGGTAAAAGTTTGTACAGAGCAAGATCCTTTGTTTCAATAACTGAAAGAGATGGTTCAAAAGGGAGTTTGGCCATATCCTTTGAATGAAGAATTCAAATGTTTTTATAAGTTTAAAGATGAACTCTCAATTTTTGATAATATTATCTTAAAAGGAATTAGAATTTTGCTACCTTCAAAACTAATAAAGAGAGTCTTGAGAATTCAACATGAAACACATCAAGGAATGACAAGAACCAAACAACTGTTAAGAGAAAAATATTTTTGGATAAACATGGACTTTGACATTGAAAATTTGATTAGAAACTGTCCAATTTGTGAAACCATTGATAAATGATCAACCATTGCAAATAGTTCCGTTACCATCAAAACCTTGGATGAAACTTGGAATTGACATAGTTGGTCCAATTGGCCATCATTATGTTTGAACAGTGATCGACTACTATTCTTCATATCCTGAAGCAATGATAATAGAAAACATTTCCAGCAAGACAATTATTGAAAAATTGATGGAGATTTTTGCAAGACATGGTTATCCACATGAAGTTGTAACAGATAATGGCTTACAGTTTGTAAGTACATCAATGGAAAAATTTTTAAAAGAATGTGGAATCAGGCACATCAAAGCCTCACCCTATTACCCAAAAAGTAATGGGAAGATAGAAAGATTCCATAGATTTCTAAAAAAACAATCAAAGTCAAGTTCTGAAGAAGGGAAAGATTGGAAAAAAGATTTATCCAGAATTTTAATGTCTTACCGAACTACTCCAAACAGATCTACAGGAAAGACTCCAGCATTCCTATTATTTTCAAGAGAAATCAAAACTAAATTAAGCTCACTTGTTAATGATGCAGAAGAAGATGAATCCAACATCAAAGAATTCAATATGGTCTACAAAGAAAAAATTAAAACATATAATGATATAATTCGGAAAGCTAGTCCTCATAATTTTGAAATTGGAAATTTAGTTTATGTGGCAAATCCAAATGGAAAACTTGATTCAAATTTCAGATCAGAACATCATGTCATTCTTGAAAAAACTTCAATAAATTCTTTTAAATTAGTCAACACTAAAAATGGGAAAATAATTCATAGAAATGCTAAACATTTGAAACATGTTCCTACTCAAGAGACCAATCAAGGCATTTCTGACTTGATTCCAGAAGAGAGCCAGGAAAATCTTAGTTCAGATTCAACAAGAATTGAACACCTCAACTCTTCTGATGTACAAATACCAGATGATAATTCCTCAAACCAAGACAAGGACACTTCTTTAAACCGACCAAGTTCAAGTAGAACAGGGTCTACATTTAACCCAGTTGTTTCAGATAGATTTGATGCCGAGGCTCTTCACCAGTTGCCACCAGAGGTTTCTCCACCCTTGCCGACTACCAAGGAACCCGTGATCACCAGGAGTGGAAGAGTCGTCAAGCCATCATCAAGATATAAAGACATGATTCCTTTCATCTAAAGGAAGGAGGGAATGTAGTATTCTGTGTTTAAAATATAGAATATATCATCATCAAAAACAATAATAATACGATGTATAATGTAAACAACGTGTTGATGTAAAAATATGAATATAAAGTATAATAAACAATTCGTAATAAAATAATTTCATCTGGTGAGTAATGTTTAATTAAATAATAACTATACAACAATCATCGTCGCAATGGTGGCGCTGCTTGCGAGTTAAATCTACAAATCTGCAAATAACTCTAAAGATATTCAAGATATTCAAGAAATTATTTTTCAAAAACCTTCCCGGAGATATACCTAATAATGTCCCAAAATTTCACAGCAATTGGATGTATGGTTTTTGAATCTATAGAGTACAGACAGACATTCAATTTTATATATATATAGATTGAATGTCTGTCTGTCTGTACTCTATAGATTGAAAAACCATACATCCAATCGCCGTGAAATTTTGGGATATTAATAGGTATATCCCTGGGAAGGTTTTCGAAAAATAATTTCTTGAATATCTTGAATATTCTTAGAGTTATTTGTAGATTTAACTTGCAAGCAGCGCCCCCATTGCGACTATGATAACAAGTTTTTTATCTAGAAGTTTTATTATCACTAAGTTTATTATCTTAAAGATTATTTATCAAAAGTAAGATTTCCTACCTATTAATTACGCACAAGTCAAAGTTAGTTTTATCATTTATCTACAATATATATATTGGGAGAATAGATAAAATGATGATTTTGTAATGTAGAAAATTAGGAAAGACAAAATTCAGGATGACACGACAATTTATTTGAGGCAAGAATAATGATACAATTCCAAGGCATGATACTATTCCTTCAACTTCCAATTACCGAGGGAACCAATTAATATTGATTTTATTCAACTTATCAAGTATTTTTCAAAGGAGCGGGGGAAAAAATGTTCACTTTATCGAGAGATTCAAATTTACGTGTTTCAAATTATCAAAATGCTCCTTCGTAACACTTTTGATTCGTTATACAGTTATATCAAAATATATCTTTTTTTTTAAATAAGTTTATAGAGAATTGTTTTAACAAATGTTCGTTAGAAAAACCGTTACTTGGGTAAAAACCGGGCGAAGTCGGGTACATCCGCTAGTAGTTAATATTTTTATATCTATAGAACTTGATAAAATTATGTAAAATAAGATCCCATTATATTTAACTAGTGTTCTATTGGCGAATTATTATACCATGTTTTCTCCTGTAGAAGGGAGTCCGTGCCCGAAAGCTAGAGAACAATAAAAATGTTTTGAAAAGACACCTTTCCCTGGAGGAATGATTAATTCTACTCCATATAGACTGCGTGAAGTAACTCAACCAACAAGACTGTAGGATATCCATTCTCCTATCCTTTGATAACTTGTGTTTACCTGTTGTCTCCCACACTTCTTGCTCTGGGACTGAGGTTGGTCTGCCCACACTCCTTCACAAATTTATGGTTGAACTGGTGTTTTACCTTTTTATTGCCTTATTCTCTTATAGTATTTTGATCTCTAATTTTTCAGGCCTTCCCTATATATTTCCCCTTTCATTAATGGACACTAGAGGGTTTTTCATTTTAAAAACAAACTTTTACATTGTTTTTTTTTTATTTTGAATATATAAAAAATGTGTGAGAGTGCCAAATCTTATATTTAATACATTCCTATGTTTGCAAAAAAAGTGTCCCTGTCCTATATTATATTCCATAAAAAGCATTTATTGAAAAAATTCATTAAAACAATATCATTTGAATATCTCTAAGAAGTCTCAAATTCAGGTCAACAACAATAACACCATTTTTGACAAATTCAATCAAAGACTTACCTATATGCCTAGCTATTACCCAATCAATGTAGGAGTGGCTGTGGTTTCATAACATCCTAAAGGTTATATACTATGATATAAATGTTCCAGCTAGTGATGGCTTTCTTTAGAAAGAATAAATTCTAAAAGTGAAGGGGAATGGTGTTCATGTCCTAAAAAAAAAAAGAGAAAACCTCTCCTTTTTACCAATCTTTCAAGGTGAAAACATCTCAAGGAGGAGTTTCTAATAAATGGAGAGAAATCCACATCATTCTACCTCACTTTGATACAGGAGATTAAATTATTTCCTTATGGTCTAAAATCTCAGCCAAAAATATTCACCCCATTTGAAATACTTCTTTGGTAGATTTAGCCAATTTCATATTTTATTTCTTTGGATGTTAGAAATTTTTACCTCCTCTCCTATTGATCAGGACCATGGCCCAAAACCATGGTATTATGGATAGATATTTTTTCAAAATTGGTATTTTGGCTCATTCATTGGCATGATTCTAAGCATTTTGTTCAGAGAAAAAAAAGGGTGCATTGTTTTGAAGCATTTAAAAGGGGTTTATTTTTGCATAAGTATACTCAATTACACTAAGTTTAGGTGTCAAATATGTAGTAAAGAGACAAAATGAGAATTATACAAGATTCAGAAGTCCAGGTGATGCAGAGAAAGAAAGAACATTGAAACATAATATGTAAATAAAAACTGAGGAAGGGGTGAATTAGAATCCACATTCCTGTTATGGAATAGAATCTCTTTGAAGGCAAAAAACATCATGTTTGCAGCAATTTCTATTTTTTATATAACATATTTGGAATAAACTGTGTTACGCAATGTTTGTTATTTATTTAGAATTCAGAAGATTCTGTCCACATAACAACAACAACAAAAGCCTTTATTGAGGACCTCTCGTCCTATACAGGATTCACCAGTTTATTGTGTCCACATAAAGTCTTGGGTTAATTTTATTTATTTGTTATGGACTTGGAACATTTGCTGAAGATTTCCTTTTTTCAAGAATCTACTTCATAGTGGCAAACCCCCTTGAATATGGGAATTGCAAGGAAAAAAGACCAAATTCCAATTGTATATCTTAATCCTTTATATATGGATGATTAGGTATTTTTAATTGAATGAAGCTGGTTTTACAAATAATAGTGTTCAATTTTTTTACCTTTAGAGATTACCTTTGCCAATATTTTTTCCCATAACAGATATTTTTAACTATGCTTTTTTTTTTCATTTGTGTCACATTGATGGGTGTCCATTATTATAAATCCTTATTGATGATTTAATGCAAGGTTAAGTATAGATGCCAAATAAAAATCCTTATCGACCACTGTGGAACCCTAGTCTTTATTATGTTTTTAAATAGGGGGAAATCAATGAACAAAGATTTATAAATTTTAGCCCTCTTTTAAACATATTTTATTATTATGAAAATAGATTTTTTAGGCTTGCTTTTTTTATTTTGCTCAGAAGAATTATTAATAGATTTTTTTCAGAAATATAAAACATTACAATATAGCCTTATAAATTTGACTAATGATAATTCAACCTTGTCTCAATGTCCTGACTTCCAGCCTATCAAATACCCATTGTTAATTCAACTAAATTATATTTTGACTGATTTTAAAAATATATAATATGACAACATAATGTTTTTTAACGCCTTTGCTGAAAATGCAATACTTCGGTACGCAGGACATGTCAGCCATAGTTAATGTACGCACACCTATCTTAAAGTTAAAAAGAGACGCAAATATTGCTGTCGATGACAGGCCAATTTTTTGTTTCCTCTTGGAAGATTTTTGCCTAACTTAAGTAGCTTCTAATTACCAGCATAAACAATGAGGTGTCTTAGAGTGTAATGTTATCCTATATGAAATAACACACAAAAGAGGAAAGACATCCATGCCTTTTAAACACAAGGTAATAAGACCAAATAAATAAATAGTGTGTTATGTTTCGGTAACAACGCTATTACAGAAACGTCACACTTTATTTTATTGGATTCGGTCTTATTACCTTGTGTTTATAATATGATGCATTAGCGCGCAATTAATTTTTCCATTGCAGTAAGGACAGTAGAAATTGTTTAGTTTTAAAAACAATCATACGCGTCTATAAAGCAAGGTTTTTCCATTTGCATTTAAACTAGTGATTTTATTACATTGTTGTTGTTGTTGTTTATTATCGTTTGTTTATATAAAAAAAAATACATTGTATGTGATGATAATAACAAAAATGAAATTTTAAATTAATATACATAATTCATTGAGAAAAAAAAAGAAATAATTAATTATAAAATTCACAAACGTGACAATATCTTATTTAAAATTTAATATATATTTAAACGCATATAACAATATTTATATTTATATATGTTTATAAATCTATATATAGGTGGACTGGATGTTTTCTAGAATCGTTTTAACAAATGCTCGTTAGGCAAACTTTTAGTCAAGTAAAAACCGGGCGAAGCCGGGAACATAAATGTACTATTTTGAAATTGGTGAATAAATTAAACAGGAAGAAAGTGAACAAAGTTTTAGAATTAAAAAAAGGCAGAATTTTTATTTAAAATATCATCTTTTAAAGGTAGAATTTAGTGTTTGTTTACCTTCCAGCTAGCACCCTATTTAGTTAACATTCTAGCTGCTCAATCTTCTTAGACATTCATGTCTTTCCTGTATTTTATTTCAAATAACAAAACTTTATAAAACAACTCTTTGTTTATTCCAGTAACTAGCAGTTAGGTTTAAATTGGGTCCAGAATGGACAAAAATTGAAGAAAGTTGGTGCCGAGTCTCATTGTAACTTTTAAGAATGGTGCACATTAGCTAACTACAGCCATGGTGTTCTGAGAGTCAACCTGTTGTGTTTTAGTAATAAATTATTTTTTTAAACAAGAATTGTCCATGAAAGTTTGTCAACTTATTGATGGTGTCAAATTGTTGTTCAGTCAAATTAACATTTGTTATTTGATAGGCTTGAGTTGTGGACATGAGAATATGGTAGAATAAACACAAGTGTCAAATTATCATGTGTTGAATCAACAAGGTTATACTATATTTCTAACAATGTTCTTACCATTATTTAGTTCATATTTGTATGGAAGGCTCATTACACCACAAAGGATTGTGGCTATTTTCTACTTTTAATTCTATTCCAGACCAGAGCTTCCATATAGAAGTCTGATATTTAGTACATTTGTGTTATGTACTTTTGTTTAAAATTTTTCAACTTCCACATGGTTGGGAAGTATATTGAAAATTAATCACTAAATTTTTAAATATTATAGAAATTGGTCCATTCACGACAACCCAGACCATATTTAATGAACTCCAGTCACTCAATTTGCCAAAGAAATGACTGTGTCTATTTTTGTTAGTTTGAAAGGAATTTTTTTATCTCGTCCATTCAGAACCATAGTAACCATTAGAAAAAGGCTCCTCTTATTGGAAGGTTGGTAATATAAATGGTAATTGTTTAATAAAAACTGTCATTTGTAGAATGGAGTCTTCTAATGAGACTGACCTTTCATGTAGATTCTACTTTAGTAATGTCACCACATTTGGACTCTTTCTTTTTTCTCTCACAAAAATAATAAAATACTTTATCTCTTTGATACCAAATTATCTGTTTATACTTGTTCAACTTTTAACTTAGAAATGTTCTCCAACTGTATGGATCATGTTCCAGAACATGGAGAACACCTGCCCATTCCAGGGATGTTCCCAGACCTTCAACAATGTGCTGGAAGCCATGTTGCACAGTCCCTTGTGCCAATTTTGTTTGGTGGACTGCCCACTGTCCTGTAGAACAAAAATACAGAGAAAAGATCTGGCATCTCACTTGACTGTAGCCTGCAAACGTCTATTTGGAAGTTGTCAGTTTTGTGGGGCAGTCCTAACTCGGGATTCTCTCCAGCAACATGAGGCTCTGTGTGGACAAATTGGTGTCAACCCTGGGGAGAGTGTCCACTCTGAAAGTAAGAATCCTCAGTCATGTAGTCTGCTGGACCAGGGATGTAGAAATGAGACAGATGTTTGTTTAAAAGAAAAAGATGAAAAATTACTGAATGTTTACCTCCCCCTTATATGTGATTCATTGAGGGACCTTTCACTGGAAATGTCACAGTGCAAAAACCTACTGAAAGAAAACCTGGACCAGATCAAAGTCAGGAATGAGTTCAAGGGAGAGAGTCTGGAATCTCCTATCATTCAGCTCCTTCAAGAAATCAGTTCCAGTATGAAGGCTCAATCTGGAGAGAAGGAAGATCTTAAAGCCTGGCAGAGGGAGATGTCAGGCCTCATGGCAGTTATGACTCGGCAGCTAGAAACTTCTCAGGCTTCCCTCAGCCAAATATTGGTCAACCAGAGGTCCGCTGGGTCATCTCTAGCAGGAGTCCAGAACTTGACTGCCATGTTGTCCAATAAGATTGAGGATATATCGAACCAACATCTTGTTGACCTCGGATACATCAGGACTGAACTAGAGGGTGTGAGGTCAGAATTGTCCACTGGCCCAACTACAACCTCACTTGGTGAAGATCATCTACAAGGATTGGAGAGAGATTTGAAAAACACAAAGGAAGAACTGGAAACTGTGAAGGCAGGATTTCAAGTTACTATAAATGAACTGAGCACAATGAAAACAGAATTACAAGCCACTAAAAGAGAACTGAATGATGTGAAGTCTGAATTACATGTTAACAAAAAAGAACTAGAAACTATGCTGCCAAAACAACAAGTTGATAAAAAAGAACTGGAAGCTATGCAAATAGAATTAATTAATAAAAAGGAAGAAATAGAAATTTTTAAAAAAGGAGTAAATTGTAAAGACAAAAAATTTGATTCTTTGAAGAAAGATCTACAAGATATAAAGGAAGAACTAGAAAGTGTAAAAACAGAACAACAAGGTACTAAGGAAGAACTGGCCACTCTGAGAACAGAGCTCCAAACTATTACCACCACCTGCTGTGATGTCAAATGTCAAGAGTTGGAGAATCCTGTGAAAATGGCTGATGTGGGGCTTGACCTTACACTTGGTGTCCAGAACTGGCTTTCTCCCCGTGTGACATATTCTTACTTGAAGGATGACCTTAAGAAATATCTGTATGGAGATGGAGATCACAGAGATAAATTGAAACACCTCGGCTTATTTATTTGGTATGATTGGACTAAATTCTCCCAAGATAGATTAGAGGAGACAATTGAGAATATAGATGGCACTGAGTACAATGTTAGGACCAAGTGGAGAGCTGGAGGAGAGAAGACTGAAGTTGAGGTGTCATTCCATCAGAGAAGTGGAGGTCTCAACACCCTGGCCCAATATAAATATTTTTTTTTGTTTGTGGTGGGTTCTAATCACAATTGTGAAGTAGTTATCAACTCTGTGTTGGTTGGTCAAACCTGCCGCTACCTGATAGACACAGAGAAGTTGGAAAATCATAGTAAATTCATTTTTATTTATACCGGTATATTTTTGTGTAAACCACAGTGATATATTTCCTACAAATACCATTATTAGTTACCACAAATAGGATCACTATGTCAACAATAGAGTTTTAAAAACAGTCATTTTATATATCTACATATAATTTACCATCAACTGACCTTATACATACTTTGTAACAAACACAACATTTCTAATTGTTAAATTTATTCCTTATAACAATAAATTATATTGTCTGACATAGAAGGAAAGACAAAGGTCAGGAAGTAATTCATTTGTATCCCCACAATTATCTTTACATCAAAGAACAAAGATGCAAAGTTTACCTTGTAGCAAAATATAGAAATTAGGTATCTCTTTATGTTAAATATTCTATTATTTTCATATTATTTTTATAAATAACCCATTTTTATATAAAACTATCATCATGGCATTATAAAATATCCTATTGTTCTAGACCAGTATCAGTACTGAATTAATCACTTGTATGGTTGTTTGAATAAAATATGGTTGTGCCACATGGACTCTCTTTAGTGTAGGTAACTAAACACTAACTTGAAGTTAACTACATACCATGATTATCATGGCCTGTGACATGTTTACTTAGAAGTAAAAAATACCCATATAGAAAATTATATAAGCTGGTCACTTAATTTACTCATCTAATCCTAAAAGCCAATTACTTAACAGGACGGGTTGATTCCGCCCATGCATAAACTTAATATAGGAAATTTTTTTTTTTTTTTTCGTTTATTGAGAGCTACCAGCTTTCATGTATTATAATTTTACAGTGATGCATACATTTTCCATCCATCAATGATAAATATCAGTTTTGTAAAGAGGGTTAAATTTGCTTGTGGGTGAGGATTCGGCCCAGGCCGTCCAGGAGCTTGAGAATTTTTCATGTCAGTGTTAGCTCGTGGCTCATACTTGAGTCGCTATCTTCCGCTATTTTTTAGCTTCCTCTTATAAAATAACACTTCTTTCTTTGGATAAATATAATTATCAATCAAGTCAACAGAGAGAACTATCCCTGCCAACCCAAAATATATTTGTTTTAAATATTTGTCGACCATTTTGGAAGAGTAATAGAAATATTACAGCAGGCAATTGGTTCACTTCAGTAGAATTAGTTGATAAGTTGAAATAACATGGCCTTACATATTTAGGAAGGATTAGAAAGAATAAACCTCAGATTCCACCACAATATCTACCGCACCCTAATAGAGAATCAGGAACATCTTTTTTTGGTTTCTCTGGAACTTTAGTCTCCTAGGTTCCCTCAAAAAAAAAAAAATTTGTTAATCGGATTGATAAAAAGGATAAAAAAAAAAAGGAGTAATTTTATTGGTGATCTTGGGAGAGCATTGACTGATGAACACCTGGCCACACATAATCTCAATTCTCTCCCACTGGAATTACAGAAGAAAATTCAAGAAGAATGATGGTTCATGTATATCAAGGGAATCTATGATGCCACAACAATCTCATACTCCAAAAAGGTGCTACAAATGTCCATCAAAAACTCGGTAAAAAATTAAAACCCTTTGCCTTGTATGTCAATTAAGCCTTTACAAAAATATTTCTTAATAATATGTGAAAATTGTAAATAGATTATATTAGGAATTTTTAAACGTCAAAATCTCTATGTTAACATTTGTATTCATTAAATATTTTTCAAATATTGATTTCAATCATTATTTAGCGCTTATTCCATAAAGTTACATAAGTGGGTTGAATCTACCCAATCCGTCCAGTTACATAACAAAAATTTGCCTGTCTAGTTAAGGGTTAATACAATAAAGCTCTTTGTTATTTAAAAGACATTTCAGAGGAAGAAAGACATTCATGTCTTTTAAAAATAGACCATCTGGAATACTTCCTGAATAGGATTTCAGTGCAAAAACAGGCATCTATAAAGGAATTTTTTAAAAGATCTTCATGATTTTTTAAAATTATTATTTTTAAATTTTTTTATTTTTCATATTCATTTCAACTGCCATATTATTCAATTAGAATAAAATAATATTTGTAATTATTTATGTTTCAAAAATATGTATTAATGCCTTTGTCCCTGATACTAAAAGTTAATTATGAAAATAAAAAAATAAATACAAAAAATACACAAAATGGTTTCAATTAATATCTTTTATCTATGTTACAAGGCTATTTTTTAAAAACGTTATTTTGTCGAGTTAGATTAGCCAATCATCTAACTTTAATTCAACACTTTTCCTTTAATTCAACCGAAAGCTCTGATCCCTTCGGGTGTTGAATTAAAGAGGTTCGACTGTACTTTTGTCTGAAGATGGTAACAATGCTGTTACTGAAACATCACACACTATTTATTTATTTGGTCTTATTACCTTGTGTTTGTTTGATAAGGTACAATTTGGATTATAGATTATAACACAAGGTAATAAGACCAAATCCAAATAAATAAATTGTGTGTTTATTGGAATTTGTATATTTATTTATTTGGATTTGGTCTTATTACCTTGTGTTTGTTTGATAATGCACAATTTGGATTATAGATTATAAACACAAGGTAAAAAGACCAAATAAATAAATAATGTGTTTATTGGAAGTGGAATTTGGATATTTATTAATTTGGATTTGGTCTTATTACCTTGTGTTTGTTTTTTACTTATGACAATATTTGATAATAAGTTTTCAAATACAGTAGAACTTGGGTAATTTGAAAACATCTTTAATTCAAATATTTATCTTGGTTCCTAGAATTCCCTATAAATACAATTTCCATTTTTAATTTGAATTTTTTTTTGGTCCCTTGGGTTTTGAATTATCCAAGTTGGACTGTATATAACAAATATCAGACCAAGGCTATACAACCCCATCTGACCCATAGAATTCTCCAACAGCAAAATAAAACATAGGCTTTACTTTGGAATCCAGTTGTTTTTTTTTGCTTATCCTCAGTGCACGTGGTACAGGCCATGGTAATCATGGTGGGTAGGCAACTGCTTTTACTGTAAATACACCACATGTCTGCACTTACAAATGTGCCAGAGCCCCGTTTGGTTACTTACACTCGCTGGTGGGGTTGGACTTTTGTAAGAATCGGGGGCCATTGGACCATTTTCTTTATAATTTAGTTGGTAGTATTTTGTACCTTTTTATAAAAGTATATTGTCCTATTTCAGCGACCCACTGGCACCATTTAAGAAAAAAAAAGAGTGAAAAGCTTATTAGTAAACAATAAGATACAATTTGGATTATAGATCTGGATTATAGCTACAAGAAAATAAGACCTAATCCAAATAAATTAAGGGTGTGACGTTTCAGTAGCAGTGTTGTTATCATCATCAGACAAAAGAATTTTTTTTTAATGATGAAAAATATTTTTTTTTATTCTTTTGTCTCAAGATGGTAACAATGCTGTTACCGAAACATCACACACTATTTATTTGGTCTTATTACCTTGTGTTTAATTTTATTAGTATTGTCTCCTCAACTTGACTGACTCCAACCTACAATTGAATGGTGTTTGTTTATTCTCTCCAAATATATATTTATCAAAATTCAAAACTATTATAGATGCATACGATTCTTTTAAAAATAAAACAATTTCTACTGTCCTTACTGTAATGGAAAAATTAATGGGAGGGCCTGGCTCATCAGTAGTGAACCCTCCCATTAATTTTTCCATTGCAGTAAGGGCAATAGAAATTGTTTATTTTTAAAAAGAATCATACACGTCTATAATAGTTTTGAATTTTGATAACAGATGGGGTGCTAATGCATCATAACCTATATATTTCAAATACTTTAAAACTACCTCTCTGTAAAGGACAACACTTATTTGCAGAGCCAAAGTGTCCTTTAGGGAGAGGTGTTGTCCTACCAAAGATTTGTTGCAATGTCTTCTTCTTTCTTAGCTCAACTCAACAATCATATCAGGGTATCAAACCTGTAGAGCTTGTTGATGGTGTCTGCTGGGGATGCTGAGTAAAGCTCATCAATGGATGAGTCAATACAGTCAATAATGTGTTTTAGGGTTGCAGGTTGACACTTAGTACATAGTGGGAAACAACCATTTTGGAAGATTTCTGGAGATTTGCTTCTTCTTTCTTATCTCCACCCAATCATATTAAGGTATCAATCTTGTAAAGCTTGAGACATTTGATGGTGTCTGCCAGGGAAGAGTAGAGTTAATCAATAGATGAGTCAATACAGTCAATAATGTTTTTTGGGGTTGCAGGTTGACACTTAGTACATAGTGGGAAACAACCATTTTGGAAGATTTCCGGAGATTTGCTTCTCCTTTCTTATCTCCACTCAATCATATTAGGGTGTCAATCTTGTAAAGCTTGAGACTCTTGATGGTGTCTGTTGGGGATGAGTAGAGCTCATCAAAGGATGAGTGAATACAGTCAATAATATGTTGAGATTTGCTAAATAGTAAAAGTGATATTTTAGGTGATGAAACCTGTCCTTTGTAGAGATGTGAGTGTCCTCTCATGGAGGTTCTACAGTACAAACCTGTCCTTTGTAGAGAGGTGAGTGTCCTCTCATGGAGGTTCTACAGTACAAACCTGTCCTTTGTAGAGAGGTGAGTGTCCTCTCATGGAGGTTCTACAGTACAAACCTATCCTTTGTAGAGAGGTGAGTGTCCTCTCATGGAGGTTCTACAGTACAAACCTGTCCTTTGTAGAGAGGTGAGTGTCCTCTCATGGAGGTTCTACAGTAAAAACCTGTCCTTTGTAGAGAGGTGAGTGTCCTCTCATGGAGGTTCTACAGTACAAACCTATCCTTTGTAGAGAGGTGAGTGTCCTCTCATGGAGGTTCTACAGTACAAACCTGTACTTTGTAGAGAGGTGAGTGTCCTCTCATGGAGGTTCTACAGTACAAACCTGTACTTTGTAGAGAGGTGAGTGTCCTCTCATGGAGGTTCTACAGTACAAACCTGTCCTTTGTAGAGAGGTGAGTGTCCTCTCATGGAGGTTCTACAGTACAAACCTATCCTTTGTAGAGAGGTGAGTGTCCTCTCATGGAGGTTCTTGTTGGAAAGTAACAACGCACCCATAGCAACAACGCCAGCTTCCCCAGACATCACGTGACCTGGCGCCACCTCCGGCCGGCCAATTACCTGTATAATATAGGTTTCAGATTTGCTTGCTTGTTGACTGCCACCGCTTACCTTTTTTTAACTCTCTTGTTCCTTTTGTCATCTTAATATAATCTTTTGATAATTAAACGATACTTTCTGAGATCCAACCTCTGTTTTATTCTTACATGGCAGCAGAGCTTGGTTGGTATCAAATATTTTTGTTTATCTAAGCTGAAATTCGTTTGCTTGCTCAAGATGACAACTGAACTTCCACAAATTCAAAAATTCAACGGCGATAATTTTCATCTATGGAAATTTCAAATAAAGATTATTCTAGAAGCAAAAGATCTTCTCAGTATAACTGATGGCTCTGAGGTAAAACCTGAAATAGAGGATATTGCAAAATTCTCTAACTGGAAAAAGAAAGATGCAAAATCCAAAATGCTGTGATCACTACTGCTCTAGAGTTTAAATATCTTCAACAGATTGTTAATTGCCAGACTTCAGCAGAAATGTGGAAGAAATTATCAACAATATATGAACTGAAATCTGAAACAAACAAATATTTGCTGCAACAAAGATTTTTCGAATATAAAATGAATCCAAATGATAACATTGCTACTCATATTTCCAAAGTTGAAACTCTGGCACAACAAATGAAAGATCTAGGTGAGCCAATCTCTGATGTTGCCCTAATTACAAAGATAATTTGCAGCTTGCTTGATAAATACAAGAATTTCATAACAGCATGGGATTCAGTTTCATCAGAAGAAAAGACACTAGAAAACTTGACGGCAAGATTACTGAAAGAAGAAAGCTTACAGGATCATTGGGATTCTTCAGGAAATTCTAAACCAGATAATGCCTTGATGACTTTTTCAAAGTTCAACAGAAATTCAACAGCTTCCAACAAACAACAGCAGCATCAACAATCCATTAAAGATAAAAAGAAGAACACACACTGTGGATATTGCAAGAAGAAAGGACATTGGTGGAAAGAATGCTATAAAAGAAAGGAAGAACAAAAAGGACAACAGCCAAGTTCTTCATCCAGAGATGATAGCTGTGCTTTTTCAGCTGAGACAAGTGCCTTCCTCGCTGAAACAAAGGATTCCTGGATTGCAGATTCTGGAGCAACGGATCACATGACTTTCAGAAGAGAATGGTTCTCTACGTTCGAAGAAATACCAGAAGGTGTTCATCCTGTGTGCCTTGGAGATGGAAAGAAGATCTATGCAAAAGGTAAGGGAAATATTGATATTCTCTCTTATGTTGATAGTCAGAAAATTAATGCAACTCTTTTGGATGTTCTCTATGTACCTGAATTGGAGACTAATCTTTTCTCAATATCTACTGCAACAAAACATGGTTTGACGCTCATTTGTAAAGGAAATCAGATAAAATTGACTAAAAATTCGAAAGTGCTAGTTACTGGAATAAAGGACAATTCAAATCTTTATAGAATTTTTATTAAAGCAAAGCAATCTTCACAAACTCATGTTGCTCAGTTAAGTCTAGATATATGGCATCAAAGAATGGGTCATGTAAATCCTATAAAATTAACCCAAATGTTTGAAAATAATGTTTTTGAAGACGACATTAAAATTAGAGAAAAGCCTGATTCTTTACTATGTGAAGCATGCATCTATGGAAAACAAAATAGAAAGGTTTTTCACGCGTCAACAAGTCCAAATTCGACCTATCCAGGAGAGCTGATCTATTCAGATGTTTGTGGACCAATGAGTAAAAGATCACCAGGTGGATCATTATATTTTGTATCATTCAAGGATGATTTTTCAAGATTTAGAGTGGCCTACTTCATTAGGCATAAATCAGATGTTCTTGAGAAATTTAAAGAATTTGTAAAAAGAGTTAGGACTGAAACTGGAAATAAAATAAAAAGATTCAGAACAGATAATGGCACAGAATTCTTAAATAAGAATTTTTCTGATTATCTAAAATCTCTAGGAATTGTTCATGAACTCACTGCTCCATATACCCCAGAACAGAATGGAATTGCTGAAAGAGATAACAGAACAATAGTTGAATCAGCTAGATGCTTGTTACATGGAAGAAAAATGCCGCTTGAACTGTGGGCTGAAGCCGTAAACACAGCAGTCTATCTCTTAAATAGATGTACTACTAAAGTATTGGGAAATTCTACACCTTATGAAATATGGTACAAGAGAAAACCCTCCATCTTACATTTGAAAACTTTTGGATGTAACGCTTATGTGCATATACCAAAAGATAACAGAAAGAAATTAGACAAAAAGAGTATTCGTACATTTTTTGTTGGATATACTGAAACTAACAAAAATTATAGAATGTGGGATCCTATTGCTAGAAAAATTATCATAAGCAGAGATGTAATATTTACTGAAGCTAATACATCAGAAAATATTCTGGATAACCAACAAGAGCAGGTAACTATATACAGTGAAGAAAGTGTTGATAACACAAATACCAGTTCCAAACCAGAAGAATCATGTCGATACCCTCTCAGGAATAGAATCAGAGAAAATGAACAAACATCAACCAGCTGTACAAGAGCTATTTCATATGCTTGTTATGTCCATGACCAAGAACCATTGAACTATGAAGATGCAATTGTAGGACAAAACTCAAAACAGTGGAAACTAGCTATGGACGATGAATTCAATTCCTTGATGAAAAATCAAACATGGAGGTATGTGACACTACCATCAGACAGAAAAGCTATTGCATGCAAGTGGGTATACAAAATAAAGCAAAATGCAGATGGATCAAATAAAATGTTTAAGGCTAGACTATAGTTGCGAAAGGTTATTCACAAAAACCAGGACTTGATTATGGTGAAACTTTTACTCCAGTAGTAAAATTCGATTCAATTAGAACAATCTTATCACTTTGTGCATCACTTGATATGGAAATGATTCAGTTAGATGTAAAATCTGCCTTCTTGAATGGTGATTTGGAAGAAGAACTTTACATGGAACAACCCCAAGGTTATGAAAACCCAGATTTTCCAAATCATGTTTGCTCTCTTCAGAAAAGCATCTATGGTCTTAAGCAATCCCCCAGAATGTGGAACAAGAAATTTCCTGAGTTTTTAATTAAGTTTGATCTCAAACCTAGCATATCAGATTCATGTGTCTATACAATGAAATGTAAACAGGCTTACATATTACTTGCAATATATGTAGATGATTGCTTAATCTGCAGTGTAAATAAACAACATTTAGATGATATAGTACAGTACTTAAATTCCAATTTTGAAATAAAAACTTTTACTGCCGATTATTTCCTTGGCCTACAAATATATCGAGATAGAACAACTAAAATGTTATTTCTGCATCAAGCCTCATACATTGAAAGAACACTTGAACATTACAACCTTCTTGATATTAAGTTACAATCTGTACCTTCTGATCCTTACTCAAAACTAACAAAAGAGATGTGCCCAAAGGATGATCAGGAAATTGAAGAAATGAACAAGATTCCATATAGACAGACAATTGGTAGTTTAATGTACCTCATGACTGGAACTAGACCTGATATTGCCTACGCAGTCAGCAGGGTTAGCCAATTTATGAACAACCCAGGACCTTCACATTGGACCGCAGTAAAGAAAATATTTGGATACTTAAAAGCTACGAAAAACATCGGTATTTGTTTTGGTGGGAGTTCCTGCACTACATCTCTGATAGGTTTTTCCGATGCTGATTTTGGTGGAGACCTAGACACAAGAAAATCAACCACCGGATATGTGTTCATGTTGAATAATGGACCTATTTCTTGGTGCAGTCAAAAACAGAATTGTGTGTCTCTGTCAACAACAGAATCTGAATATATTGCGGCTTCCAAAGCAACAAAAGAAGCAATTTGGCTGAGACATCTTCTACGCGAGCTACATCAAGAACAAGTAAAGCCTACAACAATTTTTTGTGACAATCAAAGTTGCATAAGACTTGTTCACAACCCAGAATACCACAAAAGAACTAAACATATTGATATTTCGTATCACTTTATCAGAGATCATTTTCAAAACCATGCAATTGACCTTCTTTATGTCTGCTCTAATGATCAAGCTGCAGACATATTTACGAAAGCTCTACATCCAGAAAGGTTTAGAAGACTAAGAAGCCAACTTGGACTGTTTGAAACAACGGAGTGCACGTTAGGTGGGAGTGTTGGAAAGTAACGACGCACCCATAGCAACAACGCCAGCTTCCCCAGACATCACGTGACCTGGCGCCACCTCCGGCCGGCCAATTACCTGTATAATATAGGTTTCAGATTTGCTTGCTTGTTGACTGCCACCGCTTACCTTTTTTTAACTCTCTTGTTCCTTTTGTCATCTTAATATAATCTTTTGATAATTAAACGATACTTTCTGAGATCCAACCTCTGTTTTATTCTTACAGTTCTACAGTACAAACCTGTACTTTGTAGAGAGGTGAGTGTCCTCTCATGGAGGTTCTACAGTACAAACCTGTCCTTTGTAGAGAGGTGAGTGTCTTCTCATGGAGGTTCTACAGTACAAACCTGTCCTTTGTAGAGAGGTGAGTGTCCTCTCATGGAGGTTCTACAGTACATACCTGTCCTTTGTAGAGAGGTGAGTGTCCTCTCATGGAGGTTCTACAGTACAAACCTGTCCTTTGTAGAGAGGTGAGTGTCCTCTCATGGAGGTTCTACAGTACAAACCTGTCCTTTGTAGAGAGGTGAGTGTCCTCTCATGGAGGTTCTACAGTACAAACCTGTCCTTTGTAGAGAGGTGAGTGTCCTCTCATGGAGGTTCTACAGTACAAACCTGTCCTTTGTAGAGAGGTGAGTGTCCTCTCATGGAGGTTCTACAGTACAAACCTGTCCTTTGTAGAGAGGTGAGTGTCCTCTCATGGAGGTTCTACAGTACAAACCTGTCCTTTGTAGAGAGGTGAGTGTCCTCTCATGGAGGTTCTACAGTACAAACCTGTCCTTTGTAGAGAGGTGAGTGTCCTCTCATGGAGGTTCTACAGTACAAACCTGTCCTTTGTAGAGAGGTGAGTGTCCTCTCATGGAGGTTCTACAGTACAAACCTGTCCTTTGTAGAGAGGTGAGTGTCCTCTCATGGAGGTTCTACAGTACAAACCTGTCCTTTGTAGAGAGGTGAGTGTCCTCTCATGGAGGTTCTACAGTACAAACCTGTACTTTGTAGAGAGGTGAGTGTCCTCTCATGGAGGTTCTACAGTACAAACCTGTCCTTTGTAGAGAGGTGAGTGTCCTCTCATGGAGGTTCTACAGTACAAACCTGTACTTTGTAGAGAGGTGAGTGTCCTCTCATGGAGGTTCTACAGTACAAACCTGTACTTTGTAGAGAGGTGAGTGTCCTCTCATGGAGGTTCTACAGTACAAACCTGTACTTTGTAGAGAGGTGAGTGTCCTCTCATGGAGGTTCTACAGTACAAACCTGTCCTTTGTAGAGAGGTGAGTGTCCTCTCATGGAGGTTCTACAGTACAAACCTGTCCTTTGTAGAGAGGTGAGTGTCCTCTCATGGAGGTTCTACAGTACAAACCTGTCCTTTGTAGAGAGGTGAGTGTCCTCTCATGGAGGTTCTACAGTACAAACCTGTCCTTTGTAGAGAGGTGAGTGTCCTCTCATGGAGGTTCTACAGTACAAACCTGTCCTTTGTAGAGAGGTGAGTGTCCTCTCATGGAGGTTCTACAGTACATATTAATTAAAAAATCTTTGTTAGTGTAAGAAAAAAAGACATCTCCTGATCATGCAACTAAATATTGCTGATGGCTTGCTCCATCTTTTGGAATAAATATCAAATGATTGTTGATTTTTAATTATTCCAGAATTGTCCAAATAATATTTTTTGATTCATCAAGAAAAGAACCACGTACATGTGCATGGGGCAAGCTGTACCTCCATGACCAACAGCCCGAAACACATAGGTAGTTATCTTTTCTTGATTAATCAAGTAATTGTATTTGGCCAATTCTGGAATAATTAAAAATCAACAATTTGTTGATATTTATTCCGACAGATGGCACAAGCCATCAGCAACTTTTAGTTACACAATCAGGAAATGCCTTTTTCTTAATTTACCAACCTGATCCCCCAGTACAATTTCACTTTTGTTCTGTTTTATTCAACAGGACCTGTATTCCAACCCTACCAAGATTGTGAATTTGATCTATGAATATAATCTCCATGACAATGTACAATTATAGAATGAGATAATAATTTAAAAAAAAAAACAATTTTTTCACAATGTTATCATAAGGCACAATTTGGATTATAAACACAAGGTAATAAGACACCAAATAAATAAATAGTGTGTGACGTTTCGGTAACAACACTGTTACTTTCACACACTATTTGTTTATTTGGATTTGGTCTTATTACCTTGTGTTTATAATGTTATTTGTTCATCCAGTTTCCACCACACTACTATCAGGATGATGAAACAGAGCTATCATCATCAATTCTACCTCCATCCCTTCTTATCTCCACTCAATCATATTAGGGTGTCAAGCTTGTAAAGCTTGAGATTTTGATGGTGTCTGTTTGACAACCATCATGACTGGCTGAAGTAGAATGTCTTTGTCATTAAGACCAGGAGCACTACTTAGTGGCAGGCCAACTTAGCTATAAAATAAATGGCCGCCTCTGACATGAGGAACAGACGCCATGTGCAGCTGCTCCTAACATGGAGTACAAACGCTGCTCATCCTGTATCCCTGGAGCCCTTACAGGGTACTATCAGCCAGGCCAGCTGAGCCCAGGTTTTTTAGTGAGCTTGTTACTGCTCCCCCTCCTCCATCTGGGCTTGGGACCGGCAAAGGCGGAGTTCCACCATATGATCAATTATTTCTTTTATTCCTATATTTTCTTTATACACAAACTTTTCTAAATTCTCTTAGTGACAAAAAGTCAAAGAAATAATGGAGCCATTTTATTAAAAATAAAGTTTCTACATTGTTCTTGGAATTTTTGCTATATATAGGTATCAGAGTAGAAGTTTATGATAAGGTACAATTTGGATTATAGATTATAAACACAAGGTAATAAGACAAAATCCAATGATAAGGTACAATTTGGATTATAGATTATAAACACAAGGTAATAAGACAAAATCCAATGATAAGGTACAATTTGGATTATAGATTATAAACACAAGGTAATAAGACAAAATCCAATGATAAGGTACAATTTGGATTATAGATTATAAACACAAGGTAATAAGACCAAATCCAATGATAAGGTACAATTTGGATTATAGATTATAAACACAAGGTAATAAGACAAAATCCAATGATAAGGTACAATTTGGATTATAGATTATAAACACAAGGTAATAAGACCAAATCCAATGATAAGGTACAATTTGGATTATAGATTATAAACACAAGGTAATAAGACCAAATCCAATGATAAGGTACAATTTGGATTATAGATTATAAACACAAGGTAATAAGACCAAATCCAATGATAAGGTACAATTTGGATTATAGATTATCAACACAAGGTAATAAGACAAAATCCAATGATAAGGTACAATTTGGATTATAGATTATAAACACAAGGTAATAAGACCAAATCCAATGATAAGGTACAATTTGGATTATAGATTATAAACACAAGGTAATAAGACCAAATCCAATGATAAGGTACAATTTGGATTATAGATTATAAACACAAGGTAATAAGACCAAATCCAATGATAAGGTACAATTTGGATAATAGATTATAAACACAAGGTAATAAGACCAAATCCAATGATAAGGTACAATTTGGATTATAGATTATAAACACAAGGTAATAAGACCAAATCCAATGATAAGGCATAATTTGGATTATAGATTACAGTATACTTAGTCTAGCCATAAATATTGTTACAAAACCAAATCAGTGATAAAAAATTAATTTGACCTCGTTAAGTATTCAAAATACAGTTGTTGTTATTTGAATATCTCGTGCACACGTGCTCAGAAAAAATCGAAATATATTGTTTTTTTGATAATGGGTTTGGGTATTAAAGAAAACCCTATAGTTGTAATAGCCTTACACAAGGTAGGCCAAAATCTTTCACCCTTTTTAAACTTTTACAAAATTTGAATATTATGCGTCAATTTGTTTATCGAATCATTGAAAGGTTCAACAAGGCTTGCACTATTGATGACCTTGAAAGATCTGGTCGACCTCGCATGCAACGAACGCAAGCAGCTATAAAAGCCATTCGCGAAAGAATTCAATTCGCGTCGAAATTCACACTGCAAACAAAAGATCTTAGCAAAGCAGATATATTTAGCTCCAAGATAGTTTCAAGGATAATCAACGAAGATCTTGGACTGAGAGCTTTCAAACGACGCACAGGTCATTTGATAACCCCTGCTCTTAGAGATATTAGAAGGGTTATATCAAAAATGTTGTTCGCGCAGCATGATGGTCAGTGGCATGAGAGAATCCTTTTCACAGACGAGAAATTTTTCACTGTCGAGGAAAAGATTAATCGTCAGAATGATAGGATATATGCTCGTAGCTCTCTAGAAGCTTCTTTGAAAGTCAGAAGACTTGAAAAGTCCCCATCCTTCTTCTGTCATGGTTTGGTGGGGAGTTAGCTACCAAGGTGTAACAGATCTCCACTTCTGTACCAAAGGGGTAAAAATTACAGCTAAAAACTATAAATAAGACATTTTTTAACAAATAGTAAAGCCTCTGAATACAAAAATGTTTAATGGAGAACATTGGATATTTCAACAAGATTCAAAGCTAAGTCAACTCAACAATGGTTGGAGACGAATGTTCCGGAGTTCATAAAGGCCAATGAATGGCCCTCTGGAAGCCCTGATTTAAACCCCCTTGATTACAGTTTGTGGGCATATTTAGAGGAGAATGTGTGCTATAAAAGATATCATAATTTGGATAAATTGAAATCAGCATTGGTGAGAGCAATGAAAGAAATACCCTTAGAAAAGGTGTGTGCCACCATAGATCAGTGGCCCGAACGTTTGAGATCCTGTGTCAAAAATAAGGGAGAACATTTTGAAAGCTTGTATATATTTAAAATCTATGTCCTATTGGCTAATAAAATATGTATTTATATTCCATTAGTTTTTGTTCTTAATCATTTAATTTATAAAATTGTTTGTAACAGAATTTATGGCTAGACTGTGTATATACGCTTACAGTAAAAAGCAGTCGCTAACTGATGGTAACAATGCTGTAACCGAAACGTCACACACTATTTATTTATTTGGTCTTATTACCTTGTGTAGAAGTTTATGTTTAAAAGAAACATTCATGTTTTGATATGTCCATTTCTTTTATAAGCTTGTACAGTATAACCTCGTTAATTCGACACACCCCAATTCGACACTCGGCGATAATTCGACCATGTTCCGATGTCCCGACCTCCGGCCTATCAAATAACAAACCGTAATTCGACAGTATCGATAATACGACAGTTCCGATAGTTCGACCATTTTAAAATTCGAATTTCGACAGTTGAATGTTATTTTACATGCAACTTTACCGCTAAACGGTATTACGGCGGAGACGATCGGCATCGGCGGGCGGCGACGATCGGCAACAGCGGGCGTCGATACGATCGCGCCTGCGCACTTTTGGTTTCTGGTTAGTTTAAGTTTCACTTTGCAGTGCCGTTGCGCAATTTCGCGGATGTTATTGTTGTTTTTTTTACGCGGGAATTTCGGCATCATGCGCTAACTAATAATAATTTTTATTTTTTTATTTTTAACATTGAAATATTTTAGCTATTTTTAAATTTATAAATAATTTCTTTTTAAATAAATAAATCTTTATAAAATGATCCAACAATGATTATGATAACATTTTATTTCAATATTCCATTTCTGTGTTATTATAAAAGATTTAAACACAAAATCAATAACACCTGCAGCAGCAGTGGATGCCTTTAATACATTAAAATTTATTTATTAAAAGACATTTCAGAGGAAGAAAGGCATGCATGTTTTTACAAAATGCCATCTGGAATACATCCTGAATAGGATTTCAGTGCAAAAACAGATATCTATAAAGGAATTTTTTAAAAGATCTTCATGATTATTTTAAAATAATATTTTAAAATTTTCTTTTATTTACCATATTTATTTCCTTTCAACTGCTATATTTTTCAATTAGAATAAAATATTATTTAATATATTATATTTAACATTTTAATGTCTGTAGAGTTAATATTTGATTATATTACTGAAAAGAAACACATTGCCAATAAATTTATTTGTTACAATTATTTATGTTTCTAAAATATGTATTAATGCCATTTTGTCACTGATACTAAAAGTTAATCATGAAAATAATATAAAAACACACAATGGTTTCAATTAATATCATTAATTTATATTACAAAGCTATTAAAAAATATATATTTTAGCGAGTTAGATGATTACCTAATCATATAACCATATAACCTTAATTCAACACTTCCTTTAATTCAACCGAAAGCTCTGATCCCTTGGGGTGTTGAATTAAAGAGGTTCGACTGTATATAATTAAAGCTATTTCTACAGAACTGCAATGACATTGAATGAGGGAAGGTAAAACTGCTGTTTGTGCTGACTACACTGATGAGCCATGCCCATCCTCATTCAAGTTTTATTCATTACAGGGCTGTAGAAATAGCTTTTAATTATATACAGTTAAACCTGTCTATAGCGCCCCCCTCTTGGCACTCACCAAAATAGGGTGCTATAGAGAGTGGTTGTTATAGACAGGTCACTTTTAATGTTAAATGTTTACATTTTAATGTTCAAAATTGGGCGCTATAGAGAGGAAGGCGCTATTTGGAGGGGATGCTATAGACAGGTTTAACTCTGTATATATATACTTTTGAAAATAACGTTTTAAAAAATTAATAATTTTCAGATAAAGAGTTAGGTGTTGAAAGAATTCCTGTCAGAATGAAACAGCATATAAAGAAGTTAGTGGGTAACACCCTCGATTCCCGACAGCCATGAATCTGGATCCCACGTTGGACAATTTGTTTTAATATGTGAATATTTTGTGAATAATTTTTTTGCCTATCCCTAGTACACGTGGTACAGGCCATGATAATCATGGTGGGTAGTTAGCAACTGCTTTTATTGTAAGCGCACCACATGTCTACACATGTGCAAAGCGACTTTGCACTTACAAATGTGCCAGAGCACTGTTTGGTTACTTGCACTCGCTGGTGGGGTTGGGCTTTTGCAAGAATCGGGGGCCATTGGAACATTTTTTTTTTTTTTTTAAGAAAAAAGTGTCCAATGCGGGAATCGAACCCGGGTCGTAGGGGTCGAAAACCAAACGGTTTAACCAGTCTTTCACCGACCCCCTGTGAAAAACTAAATATGATAAGTTAGGTTGTTATTTTGAGTGGCACCTAGTAAAGTTATTTTGGAACCAGGAACAAAACATCACAACCTCAGGAACAATATCAAAATTATCAGTGAAAAAATAATTAAACAATCATTTAAGTAAATTTGAAAACCACACTTTGAAGGAAGACACAAACTACAAATGTAGTATATGAAATAAATTCTTCAACAACTAAGTCAAAATTATGAAAAGTGGAAAAATAACCCCATCTTGAATATCAAACAAGCCAGAAAAGCCTCCTCAAGAACAAGGACCCACAAAGACGTCAATATAAAATATAATTGAACCCTTGTATATAACCACATTGCAAATATGATTTTTTTTTTTGCTTATCCCTAGTACACGTGGTACAAACCATGATAATCATGGTGGGTAGAAGTAGGCGACTGCGTTTTACTGAAGTGCACCACATGTCTACACATGTGAAAAGCAGTTTGACTTTGCACTATATGATGATCTAAGTTGTTCTTTTTTGAGCGGTAGCTAATAAAAATATTTGGAACTGGAAAGAGGTCCTGTCTTAAATTTAACACCTGGTGATAACTCCGCCCTTGCCGGTCCAAAGCCCGGATGGAGGAGGGGGAGCAGTAACAAGCTCACTATAAAACCTGGGCTCAGCTGGCCTGGCTGATAGTACCCTGTAAGGGCTCCAGGGATACAGGATGAGCAGCATTTGTACTCCATGTTAGGAACAGCTGCACATGGTGTCTGTTCCTCATGTCAGAGGTGGCCATTTATTTTGGAGCTTAGTCGGCCTGCCACTTGAGTAGTGCTCCCAGTCTTAATAACAAAGGCAGACACATTCTACTTCACCCAGTGTGAGAATAAGAAAGAAGACACCTGGTGATGATGATAGTTTATTGATGATTTTATCATAATTTCTAATTCCATTATATATAAAAGTCAGTGTATGTATGTGGGTATCTATGTCGGCTATACACGTCCATAATAAGTAACTAATCTGACTGAAATTTTAACAGTATATAGAGTAGAATCTGGAAAAACTTATAGTGAAAATTTCAGGTCTCTATCCCGAATATTCTTCGAGTTATTTGCAAATTGCGTTGCAAATTTGCCTTTTCGCTCGCAAGCAGCGCCTCTAGCAGTGAAGATGGGAGGTAATATCAGCTGACCTAATGTACATGTTTTGACAGGACATGTATATAATACTGTATTGGACGATTCTGCTTATATACGCAGCACTGAAGGATGGAAACTCAGAAATGGTTTTCAATGGTGATGGTCTTATTATTGGGAAAGGAGTTAAAAATACTAATTGCTTTCTGCTGTCAAGATAAGTGGACCAATTCAGCGTGCCAATTGGGGACCAAGACAAACCTTGGCCACTTCAGTCTTTGCTCTAACACCCTGGAAGCCTGGTACAGAGGTGGAAAGAGAGCTATGAGGTTTGTTATTCCAAGAATTTGGCGAGATCCCACTGACCACTAGAATAACTGCTACTTTTGATTTGCAGACCTTTCTAAACGGCGAAGCAGCAAGAATACACCTGCTATCATTTATCCAGATATTCCTTCATCCATTGTTTCTCTCAGTCCTGAGTACCCAATACCTAATTCAGTTCCAAAATCATTTTATTAGGTACCGCTCAACAAGAGCAACCTAGTTTATGATAATTCCAACAATGAATAATATGTGAAGGTTATTCATATATTAAACAAAATGTTAACTCTGGATTCAATCCTGGTTCATGGCTGTCGGGAATCGAGAGTGTTACCCACTCGTCCACAGAAACTCCCATCTACAATATCACAGAGCAGTAAATCAGAAGATGAAGACAACTTTGAACACACTTGCTCATTCCTAATGACAATGTTGTGCAGAGTATTAGGCTCATAGATTGTTGAGCTCTGGAAACCAAAAGGAATAATACTCCGCTAGTGATCTCTTTTGACTTGTATATAATAATATATAATAGGAAATAAACTAATGCTTAGCTAATCTTGCCTCGTCTTGGATAACAACACATGGTGGCAGCGTTAAACTGAATTCATAAAGAAGGTCGTTGTTCGAAGAAAATTTGAAATTCGACATCAAGCAACCTTAGAAGCGGTAAACTGAATTCATAAAGAAGGTCGTTGTTCGAAGAAAATTTGATATTCGACATCAAGCAAGCTTAGAAGCAGTAAACTGAATTCATAAAGAAGGTCGTTGTTCGAAGAAAATTTGAAATTCGACATCAAGCAAGCTTAGAAGCGGTAAACTGAATTCATAAAGAAAGTCGTTGTTCGAAGAAAATTTGAAACTTGACGTCAAGCAAATTTTTTGGTAAGTTATATTATATTATAAGTAAATCTTTATAATGTCCCAAAATTATAATTGTGTAGCCCCAGAACCTTTCAATTTTTCAAATCCAGGTGATTGGCCAAAATGGATTAGGAGATTTGAACGTTTTAGGCAGGCAAGCGGGTTAATTAATAACCCAGAAAATGAGCAAGTTAATATGCTCGTGTACTGCATGGGTGATAATGCAGATGACATTTTGTTGTCATGTAAAATAGCAAGTGACCAACTAGAAAATTATGGTAAAGTTATTGAATGCTTTGAATTTGCTTTCCAAGACGTAATATAATTTATGAAAGGGCAAGATTTAATCAAAGATGTCAGCAGGAAGGGGAAAAGGTGAATGAATTTATCACAGCACTCCATAGCCTAGCTGAGCACTGCAATTTTGGGATGTTACATGATGAGTTGATTAGGGATAGGATAGTTGTTGGAGTAAGGGATAGAGCATTATCTGAAAGAATGCAACTTGATACAGACTTGACCTTAGTAAAAGCCACACTAATGGCAAAGCAATTAGAAAGTGTCAAAGAACAGCAGTCTAGCCTTTACCAACAAGATTCTATAGATCAAATAAAGAAAATGCCTAATCACATAAAAGAAACAAAAAGGCACGAACAAAAAATAAGACAATTCAAGTCAAACCAGTTGGGAGGGTCATCACCTGGATGCACCAGGTGTGGCAATTCAAATAATCATGATTGGAAAAATTGTCCAGCTATGAACTCGTATTGTAGAAAATGCAAGAAAAAGGGCCATTATGCCAAAGTATGTAGATCAGAAGCCATAAATGAAATAAAATCAGAGATAGCTTTTCTGGGATCTGTAGAAGATAATTCCAAGAAATGGATAGTACCAATTAAGGTAAATAATAGACAAATTAATTTTAAAATTGACACCGGAGCTGATGTCAATGTGCTTCCCCTACAATATTATTATCAAAGTTTCCAAAGAATAAAACTGGAAAAATCTGATAAAATATTACAAGGTCCAAATGAAATACCCTTGGAAACAGTTGGAATGATCCACATAAAACTTCAAAATAAAGGCCAGCACTTAAACTCGAAAATATACATTGTTGATAAACTAAAGCAGCCACTTCTCTCTGGGGAGACAAGTGAAAAATTAAACATTGTGAGAATGATTCAGCAATTATCATCAGGAGGCCGCAGCGGACAGCGTGGTAGATTCGGAAGTGGAGATAACAGAGGCTGCTACAACTGCGGGGAAGAAGGCCACCGCAAGTTTGAATGTACCAAACCTGCCCGTGGTGGTGGACGTGGCCGTGGACAGAGCCGTGATGGAGGCAGCAACAACACCTGCTACAACTGCGGAGAAGTTGGCCACCGTAAATATGAGTGCACCAACAACACGGCTGAAGATGGAGGACAGGAGGAGAACCAGCGCAAGTCCAAGAATGCTTGCTACACCTGTGGGGAGTTTGGCCATAAGAAGGACGACTGCCCCAAATCTGGAACTCAAGAGTCCGGAGATGAGGAGGAGTCCTCTGACAATGAGGAGGAAGAGACTCCCCAGAAGAGGAAGCAAGCTGAGGACAGTGAGGAGGAGGAAGTAGAAGCTGAAGAACCTCCCAAGAAGAAATCTAAGAAGCCCAAGTCCAAGAAGAAAGAAGAAGATTGCTATCTGACTCTTCAAGCACATAGGACGATGCCCCTGGAAAGCGCCAGGAGCAGAGAAATGAGGAGACCCCCACTTCGACATCAACCTGGCTCTCAAGGAGATGCAAGGATGACCAGGAGCAAGAGACCGAGGAGGATTGCCCTACACCAACGGCTTCATCTACAAGAGATGGAAGGATGGAGAGGGACAACCAAGACCAGGATCCAGAGAAGAGCCTCCCTTCAATGCCAGCCGTGCATACAAGATGGAAGGGCAGTCAAGATACCTCGAAGGTCCCTGTAAAGTTAAGGGAGGAGATGTGCAGAGTATTAGGCTCATAGATTGTTGAGCTCTGGAAACCAAAAGGAATAATACTCCGCTAGTGATCTCTTTTGACTTGTATATCTACTATATATATAAAAATGAATGTTTGTATGTTTGTTTGTCTGTGTCTTTGTTTGTATGACTCCTATACAAATTCGCAGTAGATCACTAATTCAAACCAAAATTTCCATACATAGGTAAAAAATAACGAGGATGACGATAGGCTATTTTAAAATATATATAAATCATTTATTAAAACTATATATTCAAATTATTCAACTTAGCTCACGAGCAGCGCCCTCTAGAACACTCAGGCGGGCGATGGCGGCGCGCGACGATTGGCTGCCGGCGCAGCACGTGACTTCCCTTCCCCATGCCCCCCCCCCCCCCCCGCCGAGTAAATGAGATCTCCCGGCTGACGGCCGGTTGAGCTCACGAACAGCGCCCTCTAGAACGCGTGATGATTTTGACGGCGCGGGGCGCTCCCAGTTGGACAGTTGCGCGGGGGCAGAGTGACCTCGCGGGTGCCCTCCGGGAACTACGTCCATCTTCCATATGTAATATACATTTAATCGTGTAAACCCGGGCGTTGCCCGGGTCATTCGTCTACAAATTCTCAGTAGTTCACTAATTCAAACCAAAATTTCCATACATAGGTAAAAGAATACTGGGAAGACGATAGGCTATTTTAAAATTTTTGCTTTTTAAAAATTTTGCTGTATCATGTTTGATTATCAGATACAAAATTATATCTGGAAAAATTCCAAAAAACAGAGACCACGGGTGAAACAGGGTACATTTAATAGGGTAAAACCCGGGCGTTGCCCGGGTCATTCGGCTAGTAATAATATATAATAGGAAATAAACTAATGCTTAGTTAATCTTGCCTCGTCTTGGATAACAACACAAATGTAACTATGCAAAATTTCCGACACCTATATCAATGAGAAGTATGTTAATTTAAAAAAAAATGTTAATACATTGTCATTATTAAAAATAAAGAAGGCATCTCCTGACCACAAGCACATGTGCTTTTTAGATGACAGAGCGCCATCTAGTGGAGTAAAAATAAACTAAACGTTTATTTAGCTTACTCCGAGATATTTGGCCAACCCAATTTCTTGATAAATCAAGAAAAGCCATCCACGAACGCGTTTCGCGCTGTTGGCGCTCGTCAGCGTGGAGAAGGCTGTAACCATTGCGACCAAAAATATTTTTTGGACCCAATGGCTTCCCGAGAAATCAAGAAATGGGTATTTAAGGCCAAATTTGCGTAAAGACGCTTAACATGAGCCTAATACTCTGCACATCTCCTCCCTTAACTTTACAGGGACCTTCGAGGTATCTTGACTGCCCTTCCATCTTGTATGCACGGCTGGCATTGAAGGGAGGCTCTTCTCTGGATCCTGGTCTTGGTTGTCCCTCTGCATCCTTCCATCTCTTGTAGATGAGGCCGTTGGTGTAGGGCAATCCTCCTCGGTCTCTTGCTCCTGGTCATCCTTGCATCTCCTTGAGAAAAAAATAAAAGATAAGTGGGTCAAGTGTTGATATTAAAAATAAAGAAGGCATCTCCTGACCACAAGCACATGTGCTTTTTAGATGGCAGAGCGCCATCTAGTTTAGTTTATTTTTACTCCACTAGATGGCGCTCTGCCATCTAAAAAGCACATGTGCTTGTGGTCAGGAGATGCCTTCTTTATTTTTAATATCAACACTTGACCCACTTATCTTTTATTTTTTCTATTGTTTTTTCATGTGTTAAGCGTCTTTACGCAAATTTGGCCTTAAATACCCATTTCTTGATTTCTCGGGAAGCCATTGGGTCCAAAAAAATCTTTTTGGTCGCAATGGTTACAGCCTTTTCCACGCTGACGAGCGCCAACAGTGCGAAACGCGTTCGTGGATGGCTTTTCTTGATTTATCAAGAAATTGGGTTGGCCAAATATCTCGGAGTAAGCTAAATAAACGTTTAGTTTATTTTTACTCCACTAGATGGCGCTCTGCCATCTAAAAAGCACATGTGCTTGTGGTCAGGAGATGCCTTCTTTATTTTTAATATCAACACCTGACCCACTTATCTTTTATTTTTTCTATTGTTTTTTTCATGTGTTAAGCGTCTTTACGCAAATTTGGCCTTAAATACCCATTTCTTGATTTCTCTGGAAGCCATTGGGTCCAAAAAATCTTTTTGGTCGCAATGGTTACAGCCTTCTCCACGCTGACGAGCGCCAACAGCGCGAAACGCGTTCGTGGATGGCTTTTCTTGATTTATCAAGAAATTGGGTTGGCCAAATATCTCGGAGTAAGCTAAATAAACGTTTAGTTTATTTTTACTCCACTAGATGGCGCTCTGCCATCTAAAAAGCACATGTGCTTGTGGTCAGGAGATGCCTTCTTTATTTTTAATATCAACACCTGACCCACTTATCTTTTATTTTTTTCTATTGTTTTTTCATTGTCATTATTATGTCTTTTCTTGTGTCCTTTTTTTTTTTAACTTATCCTTTTAGTCTAAATTAGACAATATCTTGGAGGTCGTGATCGTAAAGAAGCTCAAGAACTCTTCTTGGTTCTCTGTACAGGGATCTCTTGTCCATTCCAATACAATTTAGTATATGTTGGGGAGTGGCCTCTTCGGTTTTGCACCTAGTGCACATGGGGAAGGTTTTGGTTCCCTCTTTATAGACTAGAGGGCGCAGGTCACCAGATTTCCATCTGGCCAACTGTGTCCATTCCCTTCTGTTTAGTTGGAGGGTTTGTTTTTTGGGGTTTTTTACCTGGTACCAAGAATTGTGCCCTTCTTGAATTTTTCAAATGAATAGATGTCCTAGACTCAAAGTTTAAGTGTAAAATGGTGTTTTTCAACTGTGCATGTCCTCATACAACAGAAAAACACAAACAAAGAAAATAATACAAAAAGACAAAAATTATAAAACATAATAAATAAAAACAAGAAAGGTTAGTGGTGCTTGGAGTTCCATGGGGTCCAGCTACCATAAAATATTCAGCTCCTTTGCCCTGAAAATAAGTAAATAAAATAAAACTGCAGGAGTCATGTATGATAAAAGGTGGTCACAGTTGCTGGTACTTGCTGAACTCCTCAACCTTGTAGAACATCATTGAAGTGATGAGACAGTTTTTTCTCTTCTAATATCCCAAACAGTCAATTTCAATCAATATAAGTCTTTTCATGTCGTAAAACTGCTCCCATGCATGAACCTCTAAGGTTGGTAAATATGATAGAAAATCAAGAGATTTCCAATCAAAATATCCCCATAGACATGAACATGCTCAAGACCATTTCAAATACAATATACCCCATAATATTGAGTGTGCATTATAGCTGATCCAACTTAAAAACAGTAACATATATAATTAACTAGCCGAATGGCCTGGGCAACACCCGGGGTTTTCCTGATTAAATGCTTTTATTCAAATAATATTTGTTACAATTATAAATTGGCGCCTGTGGATGTCATTCTTGTATAATATATAAATGAGTTTTAAAAATTGTAAAAAAAAAATGCATCGGCCAGGAATCGAACCCGGGCCGCCCGCGTGGCAGGCGAGCATTCTACCATTGAACCACCGATGGTTATGAGAAATGGCCATATTTGGGTATTTATTCCATTCACAAAAGCAAACGGTGACAGAATTGATTAAGAAAGAATTGATTAAGACGCTGATAACTGTATTACAGAACATTACTCTCTAAGACACCTCTGTTATTTTATTCCATTAACAAGGGAGCTGACCCCTAAAGATGAAGAAAGCTAGATGTGCACAACTGGTGACTGGAACAGACAGGGAACATTCCAAGAATATAAAAAATAATATCAGAAATACAACTGAAATAGCTACAGATAGAAAATGACAAGAATAAATTATATTTTCAATATGAAAAATACCAAGGAAAGTGATTAGAAGATAATTTTTCAATTGATTTTCTGTGTAAAAATCTTAAAAGTCTTCAAAACTTTATTAATTTTTTCTTTTTGTCTTAACATAATTTATAATTAGCCAATATAATAAATTTTCTATTATAAAGTTTGTATCTATATATTAAATACACTTTGTACCAGAAAGGGGCACCTCTCCCTTTAAAAGTACATAAAAACAACTATATATATTACATCACACAACACAAATATAAAGGGAGCCTGATACAAGAATCTTCCCACAATGTTGTAAATTATATAAAGTTGGCCAAAAGATAGGTCATTAAATACAAGGTGTAACCTATGGAACAATTTGGTGTCTTATCACCACAATGGGTAGTTGGAAATGCCTGGCTCATCAGTCCACTATTGTATTGGGTTGTTTCTACTACAATTCATTGAGAGACAGTTCCATAATTACCTTTGAACCCTGATACAATAGTCTGGTACAATCTGGATGGGAGGACTTACCACATTTCCTATAAGTTCATATTGCTGTAATAAAAGTCCTTTTTAGTGGTTAAATTCTTATAGAGCTCATAAATAATTTACATTTGCTTTATAGGACATACTTTGAGAAAATATATTTATTGAAATACATTATTAAAATATAAAAAAGGCAACATTCATCAAAAAAATATTTAGTGAATACAACTATAGAAACTCACTTTCTGGTTTAAATTATATCTGCTAAAACTCGGGGGAAAATTAGAACTATAAATAGTTTCAAAATTGATTGATAGATGGCGGTACAAATCCACATTTCTTTTTCTGTCTAGATAACTTTCTGTTTTTGCTATTGTAAAATTGGATGAAACAAGTAAGTTTATTTTATTTTTCTTTGGCTTTATTTTATAAAATTCTTCGAAATTTTTCTTTAAACCTTGATTAGGTGTTTTCTAAACATGCTAAAACCTAAAGAAAATCTATTTATTTATTATGTTAATATTATAAAATTTTAAATTTTATGTGTGATGTTTGCAAAATAATTATTCACTAGTTATAAAGATTGCTTGATATAACATTGACTCTTTTTTTGCTACCATATATAATTGTGCAACAAATTGAGGAACACTACCGACTTTTAAACAAAGTAACATAAACATTAATTTATAAATAGTTACAATAGTTTACTTCTGGTTTGCCATTAAGTACATTTAGGTAAGATATTAGTGTTTATATTTATACTAGACGAATGACCCGGGCAACGCCCGTGTTTTACCCGATTGAATGTTTTTATTCAAATACTATTTGTTACAATTATAAATTGGAGCCGTGGATGTCACTCTTGTGAAACGTCCCGCTCCAAACTTTACATGTACATTAGGTCAGCTGGTATTACCCCTCATTTTCACCGCTAGAGGCGCGAGCGAATTGACTTTTTGTAAATATACATAATTATAAAGATAGAAGCTTCTATAGAAGATAATGATCATAATGATGATGCGCGCGCATCCGTGACAGCGATGAGGAATTAAGTAAAGACGGTCGTGACTATATATGTTGATGAAACGTCCCGCTGCAAACTTTGTGTCTGAGAAGCGATATTTTTATAGAAAGATGATCTGGCTTTTGTTTTCTGCTCGAATGAATGTTTTCTGTTAGAATTTTGTTCCTGCGTACAAAATAAGGAACTGGTTTCACCCGTGGTCTCTGCTTTTTGAAATTTTTCCCGATATAATTTTGTATCTGATAATCAAACATGATACAGCAATATCGTCATCATCATTTTCTGACTAAAAATATATAGTTTTAATAATTGATTTATATATATTTTTAAATAGCCTATCGTCTTCCCCGTATTTTTTACCTATGTATGGAAATTTTGGTTTGAATTAGTGAACTACTGCAAATTTGTATACCGGACATACAAACAAACATACAAACATTCATTTTTATATATATAGAGATTTACTCTTCATTGTTGGCTTTTTATATTATATTTACTCTTCATTGTTGGCTTTTTATCTTACATTCACTCTTCATTGTTGGCTTTTTATATTATATTTACTCTTCATTGTTGACTTTTTATCTTACATTCATTCTTCAAAGTTGGCTTTTTATATTACATTCACTCTTCATTGTTGGCTTTTTATCTTACATTCACTCTTCATTGTTGGCTTTTTATATTATATTTACTCTTCATTGTTGGCTTTTTATCTTACATTCATTCTTCAAGGTTGGCTTTTTATATTACATTCACTCTTCATTGTTGGCTTTTTATTATACATTCACTCTGTTGGCTTTTTATATTACATTTACTCTTCATTGTTGACTTTTTATCTTACATTCACTCTTCATTGTTGGATTTTTATATTATATTTACTCTTCATTGTTGGCTTTTTATCTTACATTCATTCTTCATTTTAGGCTTTTTATATTACATTTACTATTCATTGTTGGCTTTTTATCTTACATTCACTCTTCATTGTTGGCTTTATATCTTACATTCATTCTTCATTGTTGGCTTTTTATATTACATTCATTCTTCATTGTTGGCTTTTTATCTTACATTCATTCTTCATTGTTGGCTTTTTATATTACATTTACTCTTCATTGTTGGCTTTTTATCTTACATTCACTCTTCATTGTTGGCTTTTTATATTATATTTACTCTTCATTGTTGGCTTTTTATCTTACATTCATTCTTCATTTTTGGCTTTTTATATTACATTTACTATTAATTGTTGGCTTTTTATCTTACATTCACTCTTCATTGTTGGCTTTATATCTTACATTCATTCTTCATTGTTGGCTTTTTATATTACATTCATTCTTCATTGTTGGCTTTTTATCTTACATTCATTCTTCATTGTTGGCTTTTTATATCATATTTACTCTTCATTGTTGGCTTTTTATCTGACATTCATTCTTCATTGTTGGCTTTTCATATTATATTTACTCTTCATTGTTGGCTTTTTATCTTACATTTATTCTTCATTGTTGGCTTTTTATATTATATTTACTCTTCATTGTTGGCTTTTTATCTTACATTTATTCTTCATTGTTGGCTTTTTATATTAAATTTACTCTTTATTGTTGGCTTTTTATCTTACATTCATTCTTCATTGTTGGCTTTTTATATCATATTTACTCTTCATTGTTGGCTTTTTATCTTACATTCATTCTTCATTGTTGGCTTTTTATATTATACTAATGATGATGCGCGCGCATCCGTGACATGAGGAATTGACGGTGGAAAGACGGTCGTGACTATATATATTAATTTTTTTCCCCGTTTTTTATAATTTTTAGCTTTTTAAAATTGAATTTTTGTTTCAATAATTTTAACTATAAAATTTACGTGTACATTTTGAATAAAATTTTCATTTTTATAAACCAACCCGGGAGACACCGTAGGTTTTGGCCAGATCTGACCTATAATGTCTCGATGAAGTCGCGATGTAAACAAAGGTTACGACTGGGTCATTGTTTTTTTTAAATACGATTTAATTATTTATATTTTAAATACCTGCGACTAATTTATAGTGTCAATATATTTATAAAGGATTTTTTATTTTAATAATTTTCTATTAGCAATTTTTTAATTATTTTTTTAGCGCCAACGTAAACAAAGAAATACTGGCATAATACGTTCCAATGGTGCCAAAGGTTATATTTATAAATAGGAATATACAAAAAAAAAAATAATATTATTATTAATATTATATATTTATAATAATAAAATTATTAATAAATTACATTAACCTAACCTAAACCTAACCTAACCTGAACCTAACCTAACCTAACCTAAGCGAACCTAACCTAACCTAACCTTACCTGAACGAACCTTAACCTAACCTAAACCTAACTTAAACTAACCTAAATTAACAACGAAATTTTATATTAATTAATAATTAATTTTATAATAATTTTAAATATCGACACCATTGCTCTCAAGGTGCATTCACATCATACACGTGTTTACAATTGCGCTAAATATTTAAAAAAAAAATCTATTTAAAAATAGAAGGCCATTTAGAAAAATATATATATACATTGAAACTATAAATTAATCGCAGGTATTTAAAATATTAATAATTAAATCGTGTTTAAAAAAAAAACAATGACCCAGTTGTAACCTTTGTTTACATCGTGACATCATAGGTCAGATCTGGCCAGATCTAGGACACCATTGCTCTCAAGGTGTATTCACAACATACACGTGTTTACAATTGCGCTAAATATTTTCAAAAAAAAAATCTATTTAAAAATAGAAGGCCATTTAGAAAAAAATATCTATATATACATTGAAACTATAAATTAATCGCAGGTATTTAAAATTATTAATAATTAAATCTTGTTTAAAAAAAACAATGAGCACGATGAAGACAGAATTACAAGCCACTAAAAGAGAACTGAATGCTGTGAAGTCTGAATTATATGTTAACAAAAAAGAACTGGAAGCTATGCAAATAGAATTAATTCATAAAAAAAAAGAAATAGAAATTTTAAAAAAAGGATTAAATTGTAAAGACAAAAAGGATCTACAAGATATTAAGAAAGAACTGGCCACTCTGAGAAGAGAGCTCCAAACTACTACCACCACCTGCTGTAATGTCAAATGTCAAGAGTTGGAGAATCCTGTGAAAATGGCAAATGTGGGGCTTAACCTTACACTTGGTGTCCAGAACTGGGTTCCTCCCGGTGTGAGATTTTTTGACTTGGAGTATGACCTTAAGAAATATCTGTATGGAGATGGAGCTCACAGAGATAAATTGGAATACTTCAGGTTATTTGGATGTAAAAATTGGACTGAAGTCTCCCAAGATAGATCAAAGGTGTCAATTGAGAATATAGATGGCACTGAGTACAATGTTAGGACCAAGAGGAAAGTTGGAGGAGAGAAGACTAAAGTTGAGGTGTCATTCCATCAGAGTGGTGGAGGTGTCAACACCCTGGCCCAATATAAATATTTTATTTTGGTTGTGATTGGTTTTATTGCCCCTGGTGGAGTAATTATCAACTCTGTGTTGGTTGGTCAAACCTGCCGCTACCTGATAGACACAGAGAAGTTGAAAAAAATATTATAGTAAATCCAAAAGAATTTATGCCGGTATATATTTGTGTAAACCACAGTGATATATTTCCTACAAATACCATTATCAGTTACCACAAATAGGATCACTATGTCAACAATAGAGAGTTTTAAAAACAGTCATTTTATATCTCCACATATAAATTACCATCAACTGACCTTATTCTCCCAACATACATTGTAACAAACACATTTCTAATTGTTAAATTTATTCCTTATAACAATAAATTGTCTGACATAGAAGGAAAGACAAAGGTCAGGAAGTAATTCATTTGTATCCCCACAATTATCTTTACATCAAAGAACAGAGAGATATGTTGTAGCAAAATATAGAAATTAGGTATCTCTTTATGTTAAATATTCTGTTATTTCCATTATGTTTATAAATAACCCACTTTTATATATCATCATGGCATTATAAAATATCCTATTGTTCTAGACCAGTATCTACTGAATTAATCACTTGTATGGTTGTTTGAATAAAATATGGTTGTGCCACATGGACTCTCTTTATGTACCACTAACTTGAAGTTAACTACACCCCATGATTATCATGGCCTGTAACATGTTTACTTCGAAGTAAAAAATATCCATATAGACAAATTTAAACGCAGGTCACTTAATTTACTCATCTAATCCCAATAACCAAATACTTAACAGGACGGGTTGATTCCGCACATGCATAAACTTAATATAGGAAAAATATTTTTTTTTGTTTACTGAGAGCTACCAGCTTTCATGTATTTAAATTTTACAGAGATACAAACATTGTCCATCCATCATTGATAAATATTATTGGTGAAGTATTAAAATGAAGAGAATATTCAACACTATTTTTATTTTAAAAAATGAGGAGCTTTTGGAACATTTTCCTTCATCTACTCAAAATCATTAGCTTTGTGTACTTTTGAGTAGAAAAAGAATACTATTCCGAAAGCTCTTCATTATATAAATTGAAATAATTAGCGTAAAATGTGTCTCTTCATTTTTAATCTACTTATATATTTGCCTTATTCTGTCTGTCTGTAAGTCTGAAGCTCACGGATAGAATGAGCGCCCATTGGCTGCCAGCAAACACGTGACCTCCCTGCCCGCCCCCCTCTAGACAACCCTGTTATCAGCTGTGTGATACATACACCTGTCTATAGCGGCCATTCTAGACAACCCTGTTATCAGCAGTGTGTTACATCCACCTGTCTATACAGACCACCCTGTCTATAGCGGTCACCTTAGACAACCCTGTTATCAGCTGTGTGATACATACACCTGTCTATACAGACCACCCTGTCTATAGCGACCACTCTAGACAACCCTGTTATCAGCCGTGTGATACATCCACCTGTCTATACAGACCACCCTAGACAACACTGTTATCAGCTGCGTGATACATCCACCTGTCTATACAGACCACCCTGTATATAGCGGTCATTCTAGACAACACTGTTATCAGCTGCGTGATACATCCACCTGTCTATACAGACCACCCTGTCTATAGCGACCACTCTAGACAACCCTGTTATCAGCCGTGTGATACATCCACCTGTCTATACAGACCACCCTAGACAACACTGTTATCAGCTGTGTAATACATCCACCTGTCTATACAGACCACCCTGTCTATAGCGGTCACTCTAGGCAACCCTGTTAACAGCAGTGTGATACATACACCTGTCTATACAGACCACCCTGACTATAGCGACCACTCTAGACAACCCTGTTATCAGCTGCCTGTCTATACAGACCACCCTGTCTATAGCGGTCACCCTAGGCAACCCTGTTATCATCAGTGTGTTACATTCACCTGTCTATACAGACCACCCTGTCTATAGCGGTCACCTTAAGCAACCCTATTATCAGCAGTGTGATACATCCACCTGTCTATACAGACCACCCTGTCTATAGCGAACACTCTAGACAACCCTGTTATCAGCTGTGTGATACATCCACCTGTCTATACAGACCACCCTGTCAATAGCGACCACCCAAGACAACGTTTTTAAAATATATTCGCACTCGGGTAAACCCCGGGCGTTGCCCGGGCCTTTTTTTCGTCTAGTAATATATAAATGCCCTAATTTTTTTTAAAATTAAATTTATTAGTGTTGTCTTCAACTTAACTGACTCCAACCAACAAATATGGAATTTTGTAACAAAATAAAATATTGAATGGTGTTTATTTATTCTCTCCAAAAATATATATTTATGAAAAAACAATAGAAAAAATAAAAAGGTCGGGTGTTGATATTAAAATAAAAAAGCACATGTGCTCCTGGTCAGGATATGCCTTTTTTTATTTTAATATATATTTATCAAAGTTCAAAACTATTATAGAGCCATATGATTCTTTTTAAAATTAAACAATTTCTACTGCCCTTACTATAATGGAAAAATTAATGGGAGGGCCTGGCTCATCAGTGGTGAACCCTCCCATTAATTTTTCCATTACAGTAAGGGCAGTAGAAATTGTTTATTTTTTAAAAGAATTATACACGTCTATAATAGTTTTGAATTTTGATAACAGATGGTGCGCTAATGCATCATAACATATATATTTCAAATACTTTAAAACTACCTCTCTGTAAAGGACAACACCTATTTGCAGAGCCAAAGTGTCCTTTAGGGAGAGGTGTTGTCCTACCAAAGATTTGTTGCAATGTCTTCTTTCTTATCTCCACTCAACAATCATATCAGGGTATCAAACCTATAAAGCTTGTTAATGGTGTCTGCTGGGGAAGCTGAGTAAAGCTCATCAATGGATGAGTCAATACAGTCAATGATGTGTTTTGGGGTTGAAACTTAGTACATAGTGGGAAACAACCATTTTGGAAGATTTCCGGAGATTTTCCTCTTTTCTTTTTTCTTATCTCCACTCAATCATATTAAGGTATCAAGCTTTTAAAGTTTGAGACTCTTGATGGTGTCTGCCAGGAAAGAGTAGAGCTCATCAATGGATGAGTCAATACAGTCAATGATGTGTTTTGGGGTTGAAACTTAGTACATAGTGGGAAACAACCATTTTGGAAGATTTCCGGAGATTTTCCTCTTTTCTTTTTTCTTATCTCCACTCAATCATATTAAGGTATCAAGCTTGTAAAGCTTGTTGATGGTGTCTGTTGGGGAAGAGTAGAGCTCATCAACGGATGAGTCAATACAGTCAATAATATGTTGAGATTTGCTAAATAGTAAAAATTATATTTTTGGTGATGAAACCTGTACTTTGTAGAAAGGTGAGTGTCCTCTCATGGAGGTTCTACAGTACATATTAATTTAAAAATCAATGTTAGTGGAAGAAAAAAAAGCCATTTCCTGATCATGTAACGAAATATTGCTGATGGCTTGCGCCATCTTTCGGAATAAATATCAATAATTGTTGATTTTTAATTATTCCAGAATTGTCCAAATAATATTTCTTGATTCATCAAGAAAAGAACCACGTACAAGTGCATGGGCCAAGCTGTACCTCAATGACCAACAGACTGAAACACATAGGTAGTTATTTTTCTTGGTTAATCAAGTAATTGTATTTGGCCAATTCTGGAATAATTAAAAATCAAAAATTTGAGTATAATTATTGCACAATTAGGAGATGCCTTATTCATAATTGACCAACCTGATCCCAGTACAATTTCACTTTTGTTCTGTTTTACTCAACACAACCTGTATTCCAACCCTAGATTGTGTACTGTTTTACTCAACACAACCTGTATTCCAACCCTAGATTGTGTACTGTTTTACTCAACACAACCTGTATTCCAACCCTAGATTGTGTACTGTTTTACTCAACACAACCTGTATTCCAACCCTAGATTGTGTACTGTTTTACTCAACACAACCTGTATTCCAACCCTAGATTGTGTACTGTTTTACTCAACACAACCTGTATTCCAACCCTAGATTGTGTACTGTTTTACTCAACACAACCTGTATTCCAACCCTAGATTGTGTACTGTTTTACTCAACACAACCTGTATTCCAACCCTAGATTGTGTACTGTTTTACTCAACACAACCTGTATTCCAACCCTAGATTGTGATCTATGAATTTAGTCTCCATGACCTTGTATAATTATACAATGGGATAATAATTTAAAAAAACACAATTTTTTTCGCAATGTTATGATAAGGCACAATTTGGATTATAGATTATAAACACAAGGTAATAAGATCAAATCCAAATAAATAAATAGTGTGTGACGTTTTGGTAACAACACTGGTACTGAAATGTCACACACTAATTATTTATTTGGTCTTATTACCTTGGGTTTATAATGTTATTTGTCCATCCAGTTTCCACCACACTACTATCAGGATGATGAAACAGAGATATCATCATCAATTCTACCACCATCCCTTCTTCTTATCTCCACTCAATCATATTAGGGTATCAAGTTGTGACCCTTGATGGTGTCTGTTTGACAACCACCATGACTGGGTGAAGTAGAATGCCTTTGTCATTAAGACTGGGGGCACTACTCAGTGCCAGGCCGACTTAGCTCCAAAAGAAATGGCCGCCTCTGACATGAGGAACAGACGCCATGTGCAGCCGCTCCTAACATGGAGTACAAATGCTGCTCATCCTGTATCCCTGGAGCCGTTACAGAGTACTATCAGCCGGGCCAGCTGAACCCAGGTTTTTTAGTGAGCTTGTTACTGCTCCCCCTCCTCTATCTGGGCTTGGGACCGGCAAAGGCGGAGTTCCACCATATGATCAATTATTTCTTTTATTCCTACTTTTTCTTTATACACAAACTTTTCTAAATTCTCTTAGTGACAAAAAGTCAAAGAAATAATGGAGCCATTTTATTAAAAATAAAGTTTCTACATTGTTCTTGGAATTTTTGCTATATATAGGTATTAGAGTAGAAGTTTAAACACAAGGTAATAAGACCAAATCCAAATAAATAAATAGTGTGTGACGTTTCGGTAACAGCGTTGTTACCATCTTCAGACAAAAGTACAGAATGAGAAATTTTATGCTGTGGTAAAATTTCTCATTCAGTACTTTTGTCTGAAGATGGTAACAACGCTGTTACTGAAACGTCACACAGTATTTATATATTTGGATTTGGTCTTATTACCTTGTGTTTATAATCTATAATCCAAATTGTGCTTTATCAGAGTAGAAGTTTATGTTTAAAAGAAACATTCAAGCTTTGATATGTCCATTTCTTATATAAGCTTGTATATAATTAAAGCTATTTCTACAGAACTGCAATGACATTGAATGAGGGAAGGTAAAACTGCTGTTTGTGCTGACTACATTGATGAGCCATGCCCATCCTCATTCAAGTTTTATTCATTACAGGGCTGTAGAAATAACTTTTGATTATATACAGTTAAACCTGTCTATAGCGCCTCCTATTGGGACTCACCAAAATAGGGTGCTATAGAGAGGGGGTGCTGTAGACAGGTCACTTTTAATGTAAAATGTTTACATTTTAAAGTTCAAAATTGGGCGCTATAGAGAGGAAGGCGCTATTTAGAGGGGGCACTATAGAGAGGTTTAACTGTATAAATATACTTTTGAAAATAATGTTTTAAAAAATTTAATAATTTTCAGATAAAGAGTTAGGTGTTGAAAGAATTCCTGTCAGAATGAAACAGGATATAAAGAAGTTAGTGGGTAACACCCTCGATTCCCGACAGCCATGAACCGGGATCCCACGTTGGACAATTTGTTTTAATATGTGAATATTTTGTGAATAATTTTTTTGCCTATCCCTAGTACACGTGGTACAGGCCATGATAATCTTGGTGGGTAGTTAGCGACTGCTTTTATTGTAAGCGCACCACATGTGAAAAGCAGTTGGACTTTACACTTACAAATGTGCCAGAGCCCCTTTTGGTTACTTACACTCGCTGGTGGGGTTGAACTTTTGCAAGAATCGGGGGCCATTGAACCATTTTTTTTTTTTTAACAGAAAAAAAGTGTCCAAAGCGGGAATCGAACCCGGGTCGTCGGGGTCGAAAACCAAACGGTTTAACCAGCCTTCCACCGACCCCCTGTGAATAACTAAATATCATAAGTTAAGTTGCTGAGTGGCACCTAGTAAAGTTATCTTGGAATCAGGAACAAAACATCACAACCTCAGGAACAACATCAGAATATTATCAGTATGGAAGTTCGTTTTGTGTATAAAAGAGACATTCGCGCTTTTAAATCCTTTTATTTTATATTATCAATGAATAAATAATTAAACAATCATTTAAGTTCTATGAAAACCGCACTTTGAAGGAAGCCACAAACTACAAATGTCGATCAAGGAAAAAAAAGAAATTTAAACAACCCTACCAGCGAGTGTAAGTAACCAAATGGGGATCTAGCACATTTGTAAGTGCAAAGTCGAACTGCTTTTCACATGTGTAGACATGTGGTGCACTTACAGTAAAAGCAGTCGCCTACTTCTACCCACCATGATTATCATGGCCTGTACCACATGTACTAGGGATAAGCAAAAAAAAAAAAGAAAGAAATTTAAACCTGAAATAAATTCTTCAACAACTAAGTCAAAATTATGAAAAGTGGAAAAATAACCCCATCTTGAATATCAAACAAGCCAGAACAAACCTTCTCAAGAACAAGATCTCCAAGGACCCACAAAGACATCAATATAAAATATAATTGTACCCTTATATATAACCACATTGCAAATATGATTTTTTTTTTGCTTATCCCTAGTACATGTGGTACAAACCATGATAATCATGGTGGGTAGAAGTAGGCAACTGCTTTTTACTGTAAGTGCACCACATGTCTACACATGTGAAAAGCAGTTTGACTTTGCACTATATGATGATCTAGGTTGTTCTTTTTTGACCAGTAGCTGAAAAACTTATTTTGTAACTTGAAAGTCTTAGATTTGTAGGATGGTTGTTGATGTGCTGTGTTGGTGTGGCTTGTGGAAAGGCTGCTGATAAAATTATAATTAAAATTAATTTATTTAAAGCAAGAAATTATAAGAGAAAAGAAGCAACGGTTGCAGTAACGGCCGTTGGAGTTTTTAGCCCTAGATGTTTACCGCTAAATCCCAGCGTCTCTGATGACGTCCCACGCGCATGCGTAGTGAAGTGTTGACGCCCGCGGCTCGCTCAAGCAAAGTGTAGTCGCCACACTACTGGAGGGGTCCAGTAGGATCTTTCCAGCGATCCTATGCAATCTTATTGGCTTGTTAAGTTCGGGTCTTGGGAAAACATCGGTCCTTCTGATGTGAAAGCAGGCTTGAGGCGGTCGATTGACACCCACGTGGATCTCTTTTTAATTTTCAGTTTGTAAATTTTGGGTTTCCTAAAAAGGACTTCAAAGCTTCGATTTGCGTATGCAGGTCTTGGATTTGCGTCATCAGCTGTTGGTGGGCTTCCGCGCTATGACCTGTGCTAGTTGGTCCACTGCTGAGACCGTTGGCAGTATGGCTTCGTGTATGTTGTCTGCCATTTCCGCCAGCTTACTCAAACTTGTTTCAGAGGATGCTGCGAGAGCGGCCCTTATGTCCTGAGGTAGGCGTCGAGTCCACAGCATTTTCAGTGCTGTATCGGAGAAATTTATTCCTGCCTGATGTTGCATCGCCGCAAGGACTGTTGATGGCTTCTGATCTCCCATGGGACGCCCATCCAGAACCTGTAAGATTTTAGTTTGTTTTGATTGACCGAGTCGTTGGAGAAGGCCTGCCTTCAGCGCATCGTATTTACCAGAGGGTGGGGGGGCCGTTACGATGTCCGCGACGTAAGTAAGGGTTGGCTGGTCTAGGCTCGTTACCGTTGCTTGGAATTTAGTTTCGTCGCGGGAGATCTCGGCTAGACCGAAAGTGGCTTCTAGCTGGCTTATCCACATTTCAACGTTGTTGGGCCAGAATGGTGGTGCACGGAAAACCAATCTTTATATTTGGGAGGGTGCCGTGGATGTTGGCCCTTCCGGATGTTCCGTAGTTGCGTCTTGCATTCTGGGGCTGTTGAAAGTTTTGTGGATGAAATAAAAAAATATATAGAAGTGTGATTGAAATAACTTTTGCATCACGTCCGCTCACCAATTTGTAGGATGGTTGTTGATGTGCTGTGTTGGTGTGGCTTGTGGAAAGGCTGCTGATAAAATTATAATTAAAATTAATTTATTTAAAGCAAAAAATTATAAAGAGAAAAGAAGCAACGGTTGCAGTAACGGCCGTTGGAGTTTTTAGCCCTAGATGTTTACCGCTAAATCCCAGCGTCTCTGATGACGTCCCACGCGCATGCGTAGTGAAATGTTGACGCCCGCGGCTCGCTCAAGCAAAGTGTAGTCGCCACAGATTCAACACCTGGTGATGATGAAAGTTTATTGATTATTTCATCATCAACTCTAATACTATCAATACAGTAGAACTACCTCTCTGTGAAGGACAACACTTAATTGCAGAGCTAAAGTGTCCTTTAGGGAGAGATGTTCTCTTACTGAAAAGTTACTAAATAGTAAAAATGGTAATTTTGGAGATGGAAACTGTCCTTTGTAGAGAGGTGTCCTCTCATGAAGTACTGTAATATAAAAATACAGTCAAACCTGTCTATAGCTCCCCCTTTTGGGACTCACCAAAATAGGGTGCTATAGAGAGGGGGTGTATAGACAGGTCACTTTTAATGTAAATCACATCATACTACATATTTATAATCGGGCGCTATAGAGAGGGAGGTGCTATTTAGAGGGGGCACTATAGACAGGTTTAACTGTAATTAAAATTTATACTATTATTTCTGGTAATGTATTTCTTATGATATTTATTGACAAATATTCTCAACAGACTTTGATGCAATGATAAAAATTGGAGATTTGGTGAAACCACTGAAAGGGTTCACCACTGATGAGCCAAGCCCACTCATCTAAAATCATCGCAGTGTAAGAGGTCTGTAAATATTTCATTTTTGAAATGATAAGAAATATATTGCCAAAAATAATTGCTAGAAATGGCAATTGAATTATAAAAAGAAATTAACCTTATGATAAAGCCCAATTTGGATTATAGATACAAGAAAATAAGGCTTAATCCAAATAATTTAATAGTGTGTGACGTTTTGACAACAGCATTGTTACCATCATCAGACAAAAGAATAAAATCATTTTCTTATTCTTTTGTCTGTTGATGGCAACAATGCTATTGCCGAAACATCACACACTATTAAATTATTTGGATTAGGTCTTATTTTCTTGTATCTGGAATTAACCTTTGTTAAAACAACATTGGTTGGGAAAACATTCCCTGGGCAGAATATCTGGTTCAACTCTATGCTGGTATTTAAGAAATGTTTTGCATGTAAAATAAATATAGACATACCCTAACAACTTAGCATATGGCCAAAAGAGGATGACATTTGCTTTGTCTGCGGTCTTTTTATTGGGAAAGGAGTTGAAAATACTCATTGCTTTCTGTTGTCAAGATAAGTGGTACCAATTCAGCATGCCAATTGGGGACCAAGACTTGGCCACTTCAGTCTTTGCACTAACACCCTGGTAGCCTGGTACAGAGGTGGAAAGAGAGCTATGAGGTTTGCTATTCCATGAATTTGGTGAGAGCCCACTGACCACTCAAATAACTGCTACTTGTGAATGGTGGACCTTCTAAACGGCGAAGAAGCAAGAATACACCTGCTATCATTTATCCAGATATTGCATCATCCATTGTTCCTCATAGTTCTGACTACCCAATACCTAATTCGGTTCCAAAATCACTTTATTAGGTACCGCTCAACAAGAGCAACCTAGTTTATGATAATTACAACAATAAATACTATTGTCGCGTTCCCGTTTTTAGACCAATGGGAATGGAGCATGTAAGATGTGACTTAGTAAAATTTCCTTATTAAGATATACAAGTGTGTCATAGAAATAGACAAATATAGGACTCAAACAGCTAAGGTTATACTTGAGGAGATAGAATATCAGATAATATATAGGGTACAGAAGGATTCGAGGACTACGCGACTCCAAGTAAGAACTTTCTTCCATGTCAGGCGTGGGAGGGACCCCCCAAAGGGGGCACAGATGGGGGAGGACCGTTGATGGATTCCTTCCTGGAATGTATAGAGCGTCGGGAAGGTCTATGGAATGTGAAGTTCCAACGTCCACCCCCCTCTTTCTCCTTCTTCTTCTACGAAAGAGATAATGGCGGGCCCCCCAAAGAGGGCTCAGCTATCCCTTTAAGAGACTTCTGGAATAATGTCCTTCCTTGACTTTATTTGCGAAAGCTAGTACGACTTATTCTTTACTATCCTCCCTCAATACCCTTGTCTAGCACCAATCTCTTCCAGAATTATCCATAGTCAATTTGTGGCATATACTGTGCAACATCCATGAAGTCATTATTGATTAGACAATCTATAAAGACACCTTCTGGCGATTTAGCAACCCACTGGAGACGCTGGGAACTATTTCAGAGAGTGAAATCATAGCAATAGATCTCTATAATTTCTACAGATCAATTGTAAATAGATTCATACACAAAAGATATAGTGCGGAAAGTTTAGGACAGATGTGTAAAGAGATTCCTCATTAAACTACGGCTCACATGTACTTGGGAAGAAAGGAGGGAAACATTGAATTATTCTCGTTCATACATTAAATTAAATGATATATGAAATAATGGTCGGCTCTCCCATCAAAATAGACGCTGGAATTGATCGCCATCTATTGGCCGCCTCTACAGACCAACGGACTCGGGTCAGTGACACTCCCATTTTGTGTCAAATTCTCTGAGATCATCCAACAACTTTAAGGGATCTCAGATAGAGATGAACATGTTATTATTAGAAACTATAAACCTGAATATAAGACCAAATTAACAATTTCTATAGAAGTATAATATGTTGGAATCATTATTTCAAAATTAGATATCAAGAAGTACCAGGTTTAGATTTTTATTAGTAACTAGCGGACGTACCCGGCTTCGCCCGGGTTTTACGCGAGTAAAAGTTTGTCTAACGAATCTCTCGATAAAGTGAACATTTTTTTCTCGGTCCCTTGAAAAATACTCGATAAGTTGAATAAAATCAATATTAATTGGTTCCCTCGGTAATTGGAAGTTAAAGGAATAGTATCTTGCCTTGGAATTGTATCATTATTCTTGTATGGATGTACCCGGCTTCGCCCAGGTTTTACCCGAGTAAAGGTTTGTCTAACGAATCTCTCGATAAAGTGAACATTTTTTCCCGGTCCCATGAAAAATACTCGATAAGTTGAATAAAATCAATATTAATTGGTTCCCTCGGTAATTGGAAGTTAAAGGAATAGTATCTTGCCTTTGAATTGTATCATTATTCTTGTCTCAAATAAATTGCCGTGTCATCCTGAATTTTGTCTTTCCTAATTTTCTACATTACAAAATCATCGTATCATCATGATAATATTTAGAGCAGATTGTTGAATTATAACAGATAAATTAGAATATTTATCTTGATTATTTCTAGGCGAAAAGTTATTTCAAAAATTTTATTTGCTAGAAACCTTCCCAGTACTATACTAAATAACTTCCCTAAGTTTCATGGCGATCTAATGAGTGGTTTGGTCAGGCATAAAGGACAAACAAACAGACATACATTCATTTTTATATATATAGATAAAATCTGCTTAAACATACAGGTATCCTTTTAATTCCGATTTTTATAACAAAGATTCAACAAAATGCGTTGAATTAGGTTACTATCTGGATATATGGAAAGGACTCTATTTGTATAGATTATACCAAAATCCAACAAATAAGCTATAAAAACAAGCAAGACTATAGACTTATACTATTGACATTAACATTTGTAATATATTTAAAACAAAAAAAAAAGGTTTCAATAATATCATGAGGGGAACAAAACCAATGAGTGATAAGGCAACATGGGTCTTTACTAAGATTAAGTCAACGAATAATATAATGGTAAGTATGATGGAAAAACACACTGAAACACAGGCAGGAGAACTGGCTTATTTGATCACTGTGGGCATGACAGACACTCGCGACAATGCATGTGGCCAGCAATTTATTGGAAGACTTGATTGTTAGTAACATTCCCTCCAAATAGGTAATAATCATACAATATTTCATTTAAACAGTGAAAGAAGGGCAAATTCCTCATATGAAAATACATACTACTAAAACCTGACAAAGAGATACCCTCAAAGCGGGTAGAATCGTATTTACCGCTGTTTCTGTGTTAAAGTATCACAATAAGTACAATACACAACTCCATTCCATTAGAGCCGGAAGTTCTATACTTCAGTACAATTTGTAATAATAAGATGTGGGGGGTAGTACCATAAAACAAAAGAATGAAATATATATGAGGGGAAACAAAACTCTCCATATAAGTTGTATACTAGATATTTATTCAGATTAGATAAAATTTTGGGGACATTTCCATACTAGCGAGATATGCTATTTACATAATGATCTAGATAGAGGTGACTTGAAGTTACAAATTTGCCTTTATAAAGGGGAGAGCCAAGATCTCCATCTATTCTGGCGGGACAAAATATAAGATCCCTATCATTCCTTTTAAGTTACTTAAAGCCCTTTAGGGCCCATGCGAAATCTACGTTAGTTTCTGCTCGAAAAAGGGGGTGCTAAGCCATAATGGCGAGGGGCTTGCCTTCTCTCGAAAGCGGTGGCAAGGTCTGCGTCTCAGGCCCGACTGTCGACTCTGGTTGAATCTCTCCTCTCCTTACTGAGCGACCCTGTGTATATCCTGATTTAGCAAAGAAAGCCTCTTTTATCCTTGCCTCCATTTTCATTCGCTGCTCACGCCAAAGTTTCTATTGGCTGGCATTTTCATTCGTCGAAAGCCAACACGCACGTGATCATGACCACGCCTCCAATTTACCGTGTTGCCGCGCGAAAAAAAAAAAATTGTATATTGAAAAACAAATTAATTCCTTTAGGAAATTAAATAATATATATATCCCGAGTATTTAAAAAAAAAAAGGTTATTGATTTAAATGTTTATATGACAAATTGTTTTCCTTTGGTCACCTCTATTTAAAATGAGGGGGATATATGTACATATGGTACAGCAGCTCCCAGCACGGATGTCTCTGGATGTCACTCGTGTCTTCCTCTCCACCAGGCATCAGCTTTCGGCATGGAAGTCTGGTGTCCTCAAGTGTCTAGTTTTATTTGTACATGTGCTCTTTGTACATCCTTCGTCTCGGCCCTTCTGCAGCGGGCTTTGGGTCTTTAGAGCATCGTCGACCATCGTTGGGAGTTCTCCACCTAGGCAACAAACACTTCGGCGAGACACTGCATATATATTTATATGATGTAAACGTTTACATCTTTGTTGGGTCTTGTCTGGTGGAAAATCTGACCCAACAATTCCTCCCCTGCCAGAGTGAAAGAATGTGTTTACTCCAATTCATATCTGTTCATACTCTATGAGAAATATGAAATTGGGGGAAAATGCATTCTTTTACGATATCAGTATGCAATCACTGACACTCGGGCAAAGGAGGAACACACGGGCCATGAACCTGGAACATGTTAGCTCAACGTAGTATATTGGGGGAAATCTCATCCTACCATTTAGTGGGCAAAGTACTAGCCCGTCTTTCACTGTCTGTACTTCAGAGGGTCTTGACCCAGGTGTGAGGTGAGTCCACATGTTCCCAGCCATAGTCCCTATGGTGGAGGTGTGGGATGGTCTAAGCACCGATTCTATACAAACAAATTCTTAGTACCTTCTAGGTAAACATAATTATTAAGGGCGCCAAGGAATTGTGCGTGTAAACATAGATATGTACAATTCCTAAAACATATCTAAGAAAAAAAATAAAATAAAAACTTTATTAACTCTATATGATACATATGACAGCAAAGGAATGGCTATACATGGTCACAATGATAATGATAATAATAAAAAAAAAAAAACTAAAATTGCAACTCCTATCAATGACATTAATAATAGGGCAAAACAGAAACGCGGGAAGTGAATATACATATTAAAGTTGCACGGATACGATGTATGCCAAAATGGAGCAATGTAGATATACGCGATGTTAAATTTAAAAAAAAAAAATCTTAAAATGGATATTTACTATAAGTAGGAAGGGAATGGTTTGATATATATATATATAGGATATACTATGGTAAACAGATGAATATATAAATTGTGATTAAAATCTTCATTCGGTACATTTGTCCGAAGATGGCAACAATGCTGTTACTAAAATGTCACACATATTAATTATTTGTTCGGGAATCGGTCTCGTTATCTTTATCCTTTTGTAGTCTATGGCTCAAACTGTGTCTTATCTATATATGAATATTCGTGCAGGTAATTAGGGAAAAGGGTAAACATGGTGGATAATACATTAAATGAGAAGATATCACCTCTGTATGATAAATATGCCAAACTTCTTGAAAAATATGATATATGGGAAGGAAATAACATTGATATGGGAATGTATTATAATAACACTGATATGGGAATATATATTATGGTAAATAAACAAAAAAATATATATATGCTGTGTTTAAAACTTGTTTAATGCATTTTATCTGAAGATGGTAACAACGCTGCTACCAAAATGTCACACATTTATAATCCGAATCGTGCTTTCTATATATACAAATATACATGAATATAATAAAGGAATGATACATGATATATAGAAATAATGAGTATATAATGATAATAAAACGGACAGATATGCACTGAGGGTCTAGGTCATTTCACTAGCATTTCAAAATCTACATGTAATATCTTAAAACTTGTTCTTACCAACTCGTCACAGGGAGTGTTTGTCTGGTGTGTTCCCCGCTTCTCTTAAATCAGGGAAAATATATAGGAAGGAAATCATGGTAGTCAATACGTCCCCAAACCAGACTATTTCCAAATTACCTTATCTGTGGTGGCAATCTCGCCTATCTTTGTTCTTAGCTGAACATTGTTGTTAACCTCTACTATACATTGTTTAGCTTGTCTATAGAATGTGTACTCATATTTTTGACCAACAAATCCACTTTAATAAAAAAAAATACGTAAATTAATCCCTGAAAATAAATTATGATGAATAATAAACTAGGTCTAACCCATATCTTGTGATATATTTTCCCACTTGAGTTCTTAGTACCTCTCTGAAAATTTTGACTCTTTATCCAAAATAAAACAAAATAACCCATTGCTCTAGGCCATTTTACTGTCAAAACAAAAAAAAAGATTGATATTCGATCTTCCCCAAAAAAAAAAAATTATTCCTTTTCAAATCTGGAACGCTATATTGGCTTGTTCTGGCAATCTGCCTCAGAAGTTCATTTAGGTGGCCTACTAATTTAAAATTTATCTTAACATAGAACGAGTTATTCACGTGAAAAAAAAAATTCTACATCCTAATTGATGTTTAGACTTAAATTCGTTCCAAATAAACGTATGGTAGACTGATAGTCTTTAATTAGGTGGTTAACTTTTGCTAGCCTGGGGCGATATAAAACGCAAAGAATCTGGACAGTCCATCTGTCACTTTGCTAATTGGTACCTAAACTCTGTAGACGGAATCGCTTCGTCTAATCATAACTTGTTTCTTACATGCTCAATTGTTAACCCTCATTAGAAAACCCCTTTAGACTTTGACTTAGAGACAAGGAGTTACAGGGAATTCGATTTCTTTACCCACCACATGTTTCTAAGCTCGGCCATCGGGGATTGGTTCCAGGCTGCGCAATATATAGAAGAGCATCCAACGTGCCGATCCTTTCCAACCTCCCGACTGAATCACCCTCATTTCAGCCACGCTTAAAGCGTCGTAGACTACGATGTCAGATCGGTTATCCGAGGTTTGTCGTTAAGCACCTTGCTTACGACATCGGCTACTAAATCCCCCACCTAGCACAAAGTTCACCTGATACCTTTCCGTTCCCTCTAAAGAGGAGAAGTTTTGTGGGCTTTCTGGTCTGATCATAACCTCCCACAACCTTCCAGTCTGAGAATCAAGACATGATCATAGTCTACGACTCTTAAAATTCAAGTTGATATAAATGACAAAGAGTACTTGAGTACTCCAATAAGAGAAATCATGCTCATACCCCTTTAAAAAAAAAAGGAGACCTACCAAAATGGAGCGAATATTTTCCTAACAATAGAGTTGTACAGCCCTGTGAGGCCATTCGATCCTAACAAATAAAGAAATCAAAATTGAAAATTGAACCTATTAGTTCCCTAACGCTATTCTAATGTATTTTGGGCTCACAATATAATAGTTTTTAACCTTCTACACATTCATTAAACCAATCCATTCATACACCCTCCCCCCCAACATTCACGGTTTGCATACAAACTAAAGTTAAAAGCTGCTACAAAGGCCAAAATACTCATTTATCATTATCGATAGATCCTAACTAATAATAACATCTTTCAGGGCACAATGAGAAATCAAATGAATAATCAAATTAAAACAAATTGGGGACTAAATGTCCCAATTTACTCGAAGGAAATTGCCTCTTACAAACTCTAATATAAATTATCTATACATAGATAAATATTATTTATATTTAACAAGTTAATAAAAATTTGATTATTAACAATCAAATGTTGAAACCTAACTTATCTTTAAAAAATGTGCGTCTAACAGTTTGAAAACCTTCTTCTTATCTTGACACAAGGTGTCTAAACAAAACGAATCGTCAAAACCAGCACTTAAATGGAGCGAACTGAACTTCAAGCATTTACCTCATTGCCAGATATGATAGTTCTACAAGTGTTTTTCCTACCCTATTTCTTATATAGGTCATTGGCATTCCTTTTTCTCTGCTATTCAGCTAGACTCTTTCTTTGGACTTATAGGGCTTTCAGTACCCAGCTCGTTCTGGAGTTTAACAACAGAGATGACTTGCTATCCTATCATATCAATCCTTAGACCGCAACTGCCTTACACACCCTCATTAGAATTCTCTTTGGACTGTATTTCGGATATAAGGGATTACAGGGTGTCAAGTTTAAACCCAACGCAAATTCCGAGCCCGCCCAGAGTGGTTACGAGCACAGCAGTTAACTAATGCGTCTAAGTCCCTTAGTTATTCTTAAAGTTGAACCACTGTTCAGAACCTTCAATAAAAAAGATTAAAACAAAAGAAACTGTTGAACTCACACGACTTAAATCACAACTTGCTATCAACACGGAATAGCCCTTTCAATTAAAAAAAAAACTGAAAACTCCTTACAATGAACATTTAATACAAACACAAGGTTGTAATCAAAAAAGGAAAACTGAAATTCTTTAAAACCACAGTCTAGGGCCTTTAACTCACGTTCTAACACTCCTTACTATGATCAAAATTTAACTAAACTCTAGTACACATTCCATAGGTTTAATCATTGGCAACCTGGACACAACCTGCACTCAGTGGGCTTCTTGACCCTGGTCGAACGGCGTATTTCAGGGCCGTCAACATTGCCACCAATTGTCCTATTCACTACCTCTAGCGGGTTTCCTAAGATTGCTGTTTCTCGTGGTCCCTCTGATCGAAAGTTGGACGAAATTGTAGCATAAAACAAAAATTAAAAAAACTAAAATTTTCCTAAATCATATCCTGACAAGTTTGCGAAAGCTCTTCAAAACGATGTGTTATATTAAAACAAGGTTGTGACACAACTCTTAAAGATGACAAACTATCATTAAAACAAGGTTGTATAGACTCTTTTAACTATGTACTACACTATGGGAGGTTGTGACAATTCTACACTAGGAGAGGACGAAAAACTCAAGGTATCGTCCATGTAGTGAGCATGAAGCCCTACCACGACCCCGAAGTACAAGAACAGATTGCCCAAGGTCATGTGACCGACTAGTAAACAGCGGGACGCTGTTTCTCGTGTGGAGGGAGCGGTGTCAGGAGGACAGAGTTTCCTGGTATTCCCTCTTATCTGGAACGACCGGTCGGGGTAGACAGTGGTGTCACGTGGAAGGAGGAAACATCTGAGTCCCTCCCTCTTGCTCTAACTGCTGGGTCGATTTGGCTCATGTAAATAGTAACTCTTAATTTATATCTAAAATCTCTCATATAAGTCATCAAATAAAACGGTGTAAAAACGGTGTTCTATACAAGGATAAGGTTGTGACAATTTTCTCTAAATGACACACTAATATTAAAATAAATTGTGAAGATCTTTAAAGATGGCAACAAACACTACAGCAAGGTTGTGAGACGATATACTGCACAAAAACAAGGTTGAGATAAATAACACACAAACACTGAAATAGGGTGTTAAAGCTCCTTTCAACGGTCACCTAACACTAGAACACACGTTATGGTTTAAAAATAAAAGGAAGAACTATAAACTATTTAAAGTTCACTATGACACTAAGACAAAATTGATAACATAAAATAAAGTAGGAAAAACTGGAAGTTTAGAACACACGTTATAGTTTAAAATAAGAAGAAAAACTGCAAACTCTTCAAAGTTCACCACAACACTAAGACAAAATTGTTAGCTTAAAATAAAAAAAAATTGAAATTTTAAGATTCATTACAACACTAAAACAAACTCGTAGCTAGAAAATAAAAGAAAGCTGGAACTCTTTAAATCACAGCCTATCACTAAGAACAAAGTGTTGTTAATTAAAAAATAACTGAGTAACTCTTAAATATCATATATCAACATTAAAGCCAAGATTGCAGCCAATAAAAAAAATTGTTTCTTAACAGGAGAATACATATTTG
>CP092874.1:6607454-6742484 GCA_030710605.1 Cordylochernes scorpioides
CAAAAACGTTACATTAAATTTTGGCGCAGCTACGAAAGGATACCATACAAAACGCTACGATGCAAGAAAGGTAGAATGGTGGCGGGGGTTAACAAATTAAGAAAAATTTAGCAGTGAGAAAGGTTCAATTCGCCCTAAATCTTGGCTTAAACTATATGAATTAGAAACTATCAAGCTAGATGTGTGAAAGTGAAAGAATCAATAGTTTAATTTATTATTCATCAAAAGATGCCTTGGTATATAATGGTATAATTTTTTTCTTGCATCACTTGGCAATTTATGTTCTTTATATCCCGGGTTTGTATTAGTAGAGTTTTACTTATAAAAGAAATATGTTTCAATTAAAAGAAAATTGATAAGGCACAATTTGGATTATAGATTATAAACACAAGGTAATAAGACCAAATAATTTAATAGTGTGTGACGTTTCGGTAACAGCTGTGGTAAAATTTCTCATTCAGTACTTTTGTCTGAAGATGATAATACTGTTACCGAAACGTCACTCACTATTTATTTGGATTTGGTTTTATTACCTTGTGTTTATAATCTACTAGCCGAATGACCCGGGCAACGCCCGTGTTTTACCCGATAAATTGGCGCCTTAAATAAATGCATATCCTAATCGATCAGTCATAGGCCGCCTCTGTTACGAATGGCCGGCGCCCTCCTATTGGACGGCTACGATCACGTGTCATCGTTGGCGCGTAGGTGACCTTGAGTGACGTAATGCCCCCCACCCCTGCCGGCGGCGCGGCCCGTTGGCTGCCGGCGAGCACGTGACCTCCCTGTGCATCCGTGACAGAGGCGGCCGGCCAATGACTGACTGATCAGGAAAGACTCTCGTGACTATATATAGTAATAATAATAAAAAGGCATATATATTGAATTGATAAGAGATGTATTTGCCAATATTTGCCTTTTTTTTTAAGATTTTAAATTTGGATTGTTCTATTTTCAAAATATAAATATATCTATATTAATATGTGAGAAATGATACAGTGGACCCTCGGTTTACGAGCACCTTGGAGTACGAGCTTTTCGCAGTACGAGCAAAATTTCGCATTACGAGCAACTCGTGATGGTTGCCCGTAATCGTGATGGATGAAAATTCACTGGGATCCCTCCCTTCAGATCAGATTCGGGAAATATGTAAAATGTGGGAAACTGTGCAATTGTTCGTAGCAAGAAGAATTGCCCGAGTTTCAATTATTAAAAATAAGAAATTAGTTTCGCACTACGAGCGTTTTGGAGTACGAGCATGGCTCTGGAACGGATTATGCTCGCAAACCGAGGGTCCACTGTATAAGTATTTGTTCAAAATCTTAATTTATTAGTTAGGTATGAGTACATTTTGTGTAGAAATAGGATTAGTTGACTTTATAAGGTAAACTTATTCATCGGTTTGTATCCCTCGATAGCTCAGTTGGCAGAGCGGAGGACTGTAGATGTAATTAAGCGGTGATCCTTAGGTCGCTGGTTCAAATCTGGCTCGACTGAGTTTTTTTTTGGTAGATGCGCGCTTCCGTGACAGAGGCGGCCGATGAGGAAAGACGGTCGTGACTATATATAGTAATAAGTCAATGTCTGTCTGTTTCGCGATAAACTCAAAAACTACTGAACCAATTGGTACCAAATTTTGCATGTCACTTTTTATAAACCTGAGGAAAATTTTCAGCTACATTTTGATTAGTATTTTTGGCTATTTCTTTTTTTTTTTTTTCATTTGAATAACTACCCAAATAAATACCCATATATGAATAAATACCCAAATATGGCCATTTCTTATAAGCATCGGTGGTTCAGTGGCAGAATGCTCGCCTGCCACGCGGGCGGCCCAGGTTCGATTCCCAACTGATGTATTTTTTTTTTTTACAATTTTTAAAATTCATTTATATTATTATCTTATATATAAAAGTCAATGTCTGTTGTCTGTTTCGCGATAAACTCAAAACTACTGAACCAATTGGTACCAAATTTTGCATGTCGCTTTTTATAAACCCTTATAGCTATTCTATGGCACTTCTATCATTTATTATTGATGTTATTTCAGTATGAAGGAAATAGCATTGGGGGGGGGGGGGAATTCTCGGGCGAAGCCGGGGTCATTCGTCTAGTATTTGATAATTATAAAATATTTAGTCTCTTTACAGACCTTACTGAATTGACGTTTATGAAACAATGTGGATTGACTGGCTTGCATATCATCAATAGAGTGAGCTTTTCAGATCCGTCCATATTTGTACCAACCAGAAGAGTGACTCTCTCTTTGCTTAGTTTCCCCCCTGTGACATTTTTCATGCTTAAATGCTAGCCTTTTGTCAGGGGTGCATTTAACAAAAAAGACCTGTTTTATCAATATTGGAGACGTCTCTATCCTGGCTCATCTCCCATAAATTCCATTGTTCGGCTACTTGTACATTAACACAAATTGTTTTGAACGAAATTTTGTTGCATTCTTTGAAACCATCTAGCCAACCTGAACTTGTCTTAAAATCGTTTTTCCCCATTTCAGTAGCAAAATTGTCAGTTTTTCTTCTTATAAAGTGACCACTCACACGGGAATCGTACACACACACAAGCCTTTATTAAGACATTCCGTCTTATACAGACGATTCTCCTGTGAGAAATGGATCCAAAAAGAAATGAGAAACAGGGGAAGAAATGGAATCCTCGCTCAGAAAAGAGGAAAAGAAGAAGAAAAAAAGAGGATGAAGGAAATTTTAAATAGAAAAAGAAAAACAAGGAAAGAATATCTATGTACAAAAGACTATATACATCGTGCATAGAACACAGTGAGGAATTAGACTATTCAGTGAATGGTTGCATCTTGTGACGAAGAAAATACTCACGGGAATCTATCTTCTTATATCTTGCTTGTTTGAAGCCATTTTAAAACATATTTGTTCAAATCTGGATTTTTACGACACCTTTGTGCTGTCTGATCTACGAGAATTTGTATATTAAGTTTACTGTGCAATAAATTGATAAAGAGTAAGCAATCTCTCGAAATATTTTGAGAGAAAATTTTTTTTTTCTTTACTAGGTATATTATATTAAATATATTAAACCTGTTTATAGCGTCCCCTCTTGGGACTCACCAAAATAGGGTGCTATAGAGAGGGGGTGCTATAGACAGGTCACTTTTAATGTAAATCGAATCGTACTATGTATTTAAAATCGGGTGCTATAGAGAGGGAGGCGCTATTTAGAGGGGGCGCTATAGACAGGTTTAACTGTATATATATATAACATATTTGATGGGTCGCCTATTGAACAATCTATATACACTCTGTACCAGTTATAATATCTTATACAACCATAAGTAACAATCATGCTTATGATAACTCCGCCTTTGCCGGTCCCAAGCCCGGATGAAAAAGGAGGAGGGGAGGCTGTAACAAGCTCACTAAAAAAGTGAGGACCCGATTTGTACCTTCTGTAATTCAAAACTAAAAAATGAAATCACTCACTATATTTTTGATTGCTCTGCTCTGAAAGAAGAAAGAAGAACCCTTATGCTCAAAACTGGGCAACTCTGTGCTTCACTTCCATCAATAATTGACAATATGACACAGAATAAGTATATTGCTACGGCGTTTTATTATTTCCACAAGTCCATATCTGAGAAGAAGGCCAAGTGACACTCACTCCTCATTTTCTTACTTCTACTCTTTTTGTGTTGTTTTTCTTGCTTCCCTCTTTCTCTTTCTTGTTTTTTTTCTTCTTTTTCTTCTATATATATCGTTATTTCCTTTGTCTCACTGCTTTGTTCTTATGCATACCTCTGGTGAATCCTGTATAGGGTCAGTGACCCTAAATAAAGGCTTTTTGTTGTTGTTGTTGAACATAAACAATTTACAGTAGAAATTGCTTATTTAAAGAATAGGTCCTAAAAATAGTTTATAATTTTAAATGCAGAAGGCATTTTACATCATATATTTAATTACTTTTTGTATCTTCATTTTTAATCTTCTCTCAAATATATAATTATGAATAAATAGTCAATTTTTCAATGAGAAATTTAATCTTTTTATGAGAGATGAAAATATACCTTGAAAAAAAAAAAAGATAAGAAATTATTATATATTGGATTTGTAGGGGATATGTAAAAATATTGTTTTGTATTTTTATTTATGTAAAATTTATTTGCTTTTAAAAAATCTTATTTATTTGTTGCAAATATGCAAAAATTTTATTTCTATATATAGTTTCCTTTTTGATTAAATAGTTAGTTTAGTTTTTAGTAGTATTGTTATTCTGACTCTCATGCTGTTGGTTGCCTGTATAACAAACCAGCCATAGCGGCATAGCCATAAGCGATTCGAATAAAGGCTTGATTTTTGCAAGAGGTTATTATGTGAGTGCAATTGCTTTACCACTACATAAATTAGTAAGCCGGACAAAGAATCTCTACATAAATTAGTAAGCCGGACAAAGAATCTCTACATAAAGTGGTGAGCCGAACAGAAGAACTAGCACGAAGAACATTGATAAAATGAAAAGTGAAGAATCTGAAATAATTGAGACCTATAAGGTGAACATCAAACTTCCACCTTTCTGGATTGAAAGATCAGATATATGGTTCCATCAAGTAGAAGCTCAGTTCTTGATAAACAATATAAAGTCCGAAAATACGAAATTCAATTATTTGATCGCTCAATTGGAGCTGAAGTATGTCGAGAACCTCTGGGATATAATTACCTCTAAAGAAACAAATAAATATTCAGAGGCAAAAGAGAGACTTCTGAGAATATTCAAAGATGGCGAATCTAAAAGAATTCGAAAACTGTTATCAGGAATCGAACTAGGTGATCTAAAGCCTAGCCAGCTGTTGCAGAAATTGAGGTCATTAGCAACAGAGGACTTATCCAATAAATTTATAAAAACGCTATGGCTCGAAAAACTTCCACAGGCAATTCAACAAATTTTGATAATTAGCGAGGAAGAGCTCGACAAATTGGCAGTAATGGCAGATAGAATAGCCGAATTAAACCCCAAGACGGAGATCTATGAGGCAGCTAAGCCGGAGAATGAAACACAAATGTTGTTAAAGAAAATAGAATCTCTGGAACAAAAAATAGAAAGTATGGATATAAGGGCGGATATAATCCAAGTGGAAAATTCTGCTATTTCCACTATAGGTATGGAAAAAAATGCCTACCTGGAAAATGTAAAAAGCCATGTGAATGGGTAAATTCGGAAAACTCCAACCAGCAGTAAGTGGTGCGACGCACTCTGCTGCTGGACAGAACATACGTCGCAATAGCCGTTTATTCGTAAGTGACAAAAAAACTGGCATGCGATTCTTGGTGGATAGTGGAGCCGATGTTTCCTTAATACCTTACAAAGGAAAACTTGGGACTACCCTGAACGATTTCAAGCTCTATGCAGCCAATGGAACGGAAATTTCCACGTATGGTACTCAAATATTATCTTTAGATCTTGGTCTATGGCGACAATTCCAATGGCCATTTGTAATAGCTAAAACCAACAGGGGTATACTCGGAGCCGATTTTCTAAATAATTTCAAATTAATCCTCGATATTAATAGAAGACAATTGATTGACAGTATAACAAACCTGACAATAAAAGGTGATATCTGCTCAATCTCTGAAGAGACTTTTAGCTCTTATAGAACAACATCAAATTTTTCTAAACTATTGGCTAATTACCCAGATATTACGAGGCCCAACTTAGGAATGATGAAGGCTAATCATGATGTGAAGCACTTCATAATAACAAAAGGACCGCCAGTGTTCTCTAGAGCTCGACCATTGGATCCAAAAAGATTTAATGAAGCTAAACAAGAGTTCGAATTTATGCTCGAGCATGGAATAATCAGGCCATCCAAATCACAATGGGCTAGTCCATTTCACCTGGTCACCAAAAAAGACGGCACATTAAGGCTTTGTGGTGACTACAGAAAACTAAATTCTCAAACCTTGCCTGATCGCTACCCAATACCTAGATTGGAGGACTTTCAGCATATTTTAAGTGGAAAGTTGATTTTTTCTAGGCTTGATTTGTTTAAAGCCTATTTCCAGATCCCCATTGCCGAGGAAGACAAGCCTAAAACAGCCATAATAACTCCATTTGGACTTTATGAATTCAACTTCATGAGCTTTGGCCTTAGAAACGCACCAGCTACGTTTCAGCGTTTTATTCATGAAGTACTTCGTGGCTTGGATTTTACATTTCCTTATTTGGACGATATACTAGTGGCTTCAGAAACTTATGAGGAACATGAAACTCATTTAAATTGGTTCTCGAGAACTACAAAACTATGGATTGCGCATAAACATCGCTAAATCTATCTTAGGAGTTGACCAATTGGAATTTCTAGGGCACTGGATAACAAATGGAGGGTCTCAACCGCTTCCATCAAAGGTTCAAACAATTTTAGATTATAAATTGCCAACGACGAAACAGGAATTGCGTACCTTCCTAGGTATGGTAAATTTTTATCGTAGATATCTTGAGAATGCAGCTTCTACGCAGGCTCTTCTTCATGATTATCTAAAAGATTCTAAAAAGAATGATAAAAGAAAAATAGATTGGACAGAAGAAACCAAGTTGCAATTTGAAAGATGTAAACAAGACTTAGCAAGTGCTGCATTATTGTCCCTACCCCAACCCTGCACTTCCATTATCACTCTGTACAGACTCATCTAATAATGCCATTGGTTCAGTGTTGCAGCAATGTGAAATAGTTGTTGGAAACCAATAGCATTCTTTCGAAGAAGTTAAATAATGCTCAAAAGGTATACAGTACCTATGATAGGGAATTACTTGGAATTTATTTTGAGTATTAAAAAATTTAAATTAATGTTGGAAGGGAGAGAATTCTATATATTCACTGATCATAAGCCATTGGTATATGCTTTCAAACAAAATAACGAAAAAGCTTCGCCAAGACAACAGAGACAGCTTCAATATATTTCACAATTTTCCACAGACATCCGGCATATTAGTGGTAAAGAAAACATTGTTGCAGATACGTTGTCTAGAATGGGAACACTAGATCAACCTGCCAGCAGTGAAGATCCCATCATACCATACTGGGTATCTTCCCCGGCTTTGGTCTTTAGAGCATCGTCGGCCATCGTTATGGATTCTCCACCTAGACAACAAACATTTTGGCGAGACACTGTGCATATATGATGTAAATGTTTACATCATTGTTGGGTCTGTTTTTGTGAAAATCTGGCCCAACACTTTTTCCTGCGGCGTGAAGAGCGGCTTTCTCGTCATGTCGTCTTTAGGGACATCGTCATTTTGGAAGGAAGTCTTTGACACGGCGGTGGAATCCTGGAGTCAGTCTCTGGAAATGTATATCACAGCACCCATTGCCTCTAGGGTTTCTCGGCGATCTTCAGTTTGTCTTCCCTAATTTATCCAGCATCTCCACCAAAATGTAGGGTAGAGAATTAGGAAAGACAAACTTCAGGATGACAAAACAATTTATTTAAGGCAAGAGAGAATATATTAAAATATATAAAATAAAAGAGAGGCAATAAGGCACGTTTTTGTTGTTGCTTATTCCTCAAGTCGTTTAAATAATCTCCATTAGGTTCCATTGTCTCAGCTTTTCTATTATAGTCCTGGGATTTTCCCATAATTCTTTTTTGGAGGATTTGATACAATTCAATAGATGTTCAGGACAGGCTGGTTGGGAATCGCATTTGGGGCATTTCGGGAATGTTTTGATTTCTCCATTTAATTTGAGCATTCTAAGATGTCTTGTTCGTAATCTTGAAATCACCGTTTGTTATTCAATGAGGCACGTTTACAGAGTAAGAAAATATCAAATTAATAATCTGTTCATAAAAAAATAAATATTTCACTACAATATATTTTGATCTCCCAACTATACAAGATATTCTTCAAAATATCCATCCCCGACGTCCTGACGCTTAGTTAGGAGCTCCAACAGCTGCAAGGTCTCTACTCCACAAACTTCCCATGTGTAAATAGCCAGGACAAGGTGACTCGCGATCTGTACTCGAATGTAACACCTGTAAAATGAGACGGAATAAATAATACCTCTTTATTTTATAATAATTTACTTTCTGTAACAATTGATTAGAAGATACAATGTTTGTTTAAATTGTCAATAATGGAGAAGACACAATCAGGAGATGACTTTGTCTTATCAACACCTGTTGATTATGGTACAATTCCACCTTGTAACATTGTGTCACCTAGTTTAGTGTCAATGGAGATTTCACCGGGAGGAAATTGATATATAAAATTGACGTTTTGTCGCAATTGATACATTGACGTCTATTTTGACGGGAGAGGTGACCTTTGTCTGTATAGATTAATATCCTCCCGGCAAAATTTCCATCTATATTTTAGCCATAGATTTGGCCTAGCACTTTGCCGGTTAAATATCTCTTTGGCAGATTGTGAAGATTCCATTAGATCCTGTTTAGATCTCATGAAATACTGACGAGGGCCATTAGCCCGAAACCATGGTCTCTAGGCGTATGCTTCTCAGTTTGCCAAAGCTGGTGTTGTGGCTTTGTCACCGACCTGAGGCCGCTAGTTTGCGGCGACGGTCAATAGATGGTATCTAGTTTTGAGGTCTATTTTGACAGGAGAGGTGCCATATGTTTTAATTGTTAAGTGACATTCAGAAACGCCTGCTACTTACCCCGTATCACTCCTAGCTTTCACCAACTTCACATAATCTCGCTCCCAGGTACGCGGGACGAATCTGACGCAAGTGTTGTTGTGGAACTGGTCCATGGCGTCGAGGATAACTTTCTCCACCAGCTCTGTAACATACCGGCTCTGTGGGAATAACATCGCAGCACCATTGGTATGCAAATCACACTCTCCTCTCCTAGAGTTAAGCATGCAAAGTCAAATATTACTATATTTTCAATTAAATAACTTAAATTGAATTCAAATCATAGAGAGAGCAAGGTTTTAGATACCTACTAGGTAACTCGTGGACAAAACCTGAGAAAGTTGAAAGTCTTTGGTGTCGCCGGTAGAGTCTTATTTTTTTTAATGAGACAGTGGCAATTTTGTTCACAATTGTTTATCTCATGTGTCTTCAATTAAGGTCATTGTAATATCTTTCAGAGTTATGGTCTCAATCCCGATATACATGCTAAAAAGCACAAGTTCCTTAAGTTTTGTCTATGAGTGTATATATATGGAAATTTTGCTGGGAAGAGAGATAATGATCTCTATCTATAAAAATAAAAGTCACCTCACCCGTCAAAATAGACGCTGATAGATTACAAACACACAGAAAGTCTTATAGGCGATTCTTAAAAAGAACTTCGCCTGAGGTTTAACCCGAGTAAAGGTTTGTCTAGCGAACATTTGTTAAAACAATTCTCTAAAACTTATTTAAAAAAAAGATATATTTTGATAATTTGAAACTCGTAAATTTGAATCTCTCGATAAAGTGAAAATTTTTTTCCCGGTCCCTGTGTGCCGTGTCATCCTGAATTTTGTCTTTCCTAATTTTCTACCTTAGAAAATCATAGTTTTATCTAGTGAACATTTTTTCCCGTGTCACATTGCCGTGTCATCCTGAGATAATCTTACTTTTGATAAATAATATTTAAGATAACAAACTTAGTGATAAGAAAACCTGTTATCATCGTCACAATGGGGGCGCTGCTTGCGAGTAAAATCTAGAAATCTGCAAATAACTCTAAGGATATTCAAGATATTCATGAAATTATTTTTCAAAAACCTTCCCGGTGATATACCTAATAATATCCCAAAATTTCACGGCGATTGGATGTATGGTTTTTGAATCTATAGAGTACAGACAAACAGACAGACAGACATTCAATTTTATATATATAGATTATATTTATTTCTGATTTAAAGATAATTTCGTCAATTTTACTCCATTCTTTTTGTATAAATTTCTAATGTAATAGAAATTTATTTTTGTTTTTTTAATTTCCCATTCCACCGCTTCGTATTAGATTTGTATTTAATATTATTTCATTTAACTTCAAATGATGCAGCATATGCTACCTCAGTAATTATCTCCAATTATTTCCTAACTAATCTGTGTCAATATTGATCGTTTAAAACTTGGAGTTCTATAATTATAACATATATCTTGGAGTTACCTTAGACTCCAAGTTGAAATTCAACATGCATGTCAAAAATATCATAAAGAAAGCAAAAATCTCAAAAATAACATTATCAAGTCTGTTCAACTATAGAAGCAAATTGACTACAAAACAAAAGTTTACCTTATACAGAAGTTGTATCCTCCCGATAGTAACATACGCACTCCCAGTTTGGTGCAAATATATTACAACCACAGACAAAAATAGGATAAACGCATTCATGAGAATCTGCCTTCGGACAAGTATAGGAGCTCCATTCAACCTATCAAACAAGATACTGAAGGAGGACTTGAAACAACCTGATCTAGAAGATATGTACCAAACTTCTGTTTTAAGAAATTATACCTTCGAATGCAAAATTCAAATAATCCAACCATACAAGATATTCTACAAAATAAAGGAGATATCAATCCCCGATTCCGACGACCCGGCCCTGACGCTTAGGTAAGAGCTCATCGCCCAACAGCTGCCCTCCTGCAAGGCCTAGGGGGACCCCCTCCACTCCACCAACTCGCCATGTGTAAATATCCAGGACATGGTGACTCGAATGTAACACCTGTAAATTGAGACGAAATTAAAAAATATATATATAACATATCTCTAAATCTTTGGTAAAGATTGTGAGCATGCGCAGCATTTATTTTCTTCCAAACGATATACCGCTTTCAATGAATAATAATTTATTTCTAGTTTATTTACATATTTAAAAATAGAGATAGAGAGTATATATTTGAGAAAGTTATTTATTAAATTGAAAACTTTATACGTCTGATATACGTTGTTATCTTAATGAACAATTACATATAAAATTGCTTGGTGTTAATGAACAATTAAAAATACAATAACAAAAAAAAGTTTTATTAAGACCTTTGGTCTTATACAGATTATCCGAGTAGAAAAGGATATAAAAATAAAAGAAATAATCAGCAATGTTATTTATAATGTATCAAATAAGGGGAAAGAAGAAAGAAATTGCTTGGTATAAACGTATATACAAGCAAACAATAACAAGCAATTCCTTTCCTTAATAAACACAAATAAAAATACGCAGCTATATCTATATAGATATAAGTCCTCATCTATAAATTATTAGAATATTTAAAAAAAAAATTGGTTTTAAAACTTCCTCTATTTTCCATTAGTTTTCCTAAAAGAAGTTTGGAACCAAGGTCCTGTGGCCTAACGGATAAGGCATTGGCCTCCGGAGCCAAAGATTGTGGGTTCGAATCCCATCAGGATCGTCTTTTTTTAAATAAATTTTTTATTTACAGATTTTTTTTTTTATTATTATTATTTTAAAAATCATTCGATGGTTGAGTATTTAATATCCTTTCCTTTTATATCTATAAAAATGAAATCTAAAATCGATGTTTGTTATCGCGTTGCGCAAAATCTACAGAATAAATCATTATGAAATTTCGCATAGGCTATTCAAAAAACTAAAAAGGCTAATGTGCTTTTTAAAAAAAATGTATAACCAAAAAGCGTTAGTTCTAGCCTTATACCGCTTGGGCGCAGCACTGGTCGCGACGATAAATGAATTTGATTGGTTTATAATTTTACACGTTGTTTGTTTACACGATGAATGTTTTTAAAAGGTAAGATTATATATATATATAAACTCTTTGGAGATAATATATAAATCGACATTAATCAAATTTATACGCCCCCCTAACCTGGGTTAATTAAAACCCATCTTCCTTATCGCCTTGTTCATTTCAAAATTAAAACTGTATTGTGAAATTTCGCACGTAGGTAGCTGAGGTTTTGGTTTAGCATTTAGGCTAAAAGTGCAAAAATTGCATTTCGAATATTTTTTTTCCTTTTTAGAAGGTAAGGTTTTAAACGATAAGAACTCTTAAAATTTGGTTAAAGGAAAAAGTATAAAAAGACTAAGAGGAGCTTCTTTCAAAATTTATTCCGCAAGCTTTTGGGCTAAACCTCCTTCTACAGGCAAAGGATAGCTGTAAAAACTAACGCATATAAACGATCATTGAGCCATTATAAAGATGACAATATTTACATCCCTATATCTGTAAAACTAACATAATAAAAACTTTATGAATAAGAATTTTGCATGTACAAAATTGGAGAATTTTAAAATTAAAATTACAAATATGACAAATAATTTAAAAGGGTATAATCTAAAATTAACTATTAAATAAATACGGAGATTAAAACATATAGAAGTTAGAGATCAATAAAATTGGGCTAAATACCAAGATACACAAGACAGGGGGGTCCCACCTTCTTATGTTTGAGTTGAAACGGAATATTAATATGACTATTAGTAAAGAACCTGGTATATGTCTGGGATATCTATTTTTCTATTAGTGCTATTGGTTTGATTGGATATGACTGATTCTAAATAAAGTCTATTGTACTTATTGTGTATATTACGGTATAAGATTTTTGGGTGATCTAAGTTAAACTGGTGACCTGTTTGTGCTGTATGTTGATATATTAACGATTTGGGATCTTTGTTACGGATATTTCGTTTGTGTTCGGTTAGTCTGATATGTGTCGTTCTGCCTGTCTCACCCACATATGTGGACGAGCAATCTTGGCATGAGACGACATATACTGCTCCTGTAGAATGTATGGGAAGGTTAGGACTATCAGATTTGGTGATTGGATGTCTTAATATGGTGGACAGACTAGGAGAACTGTTGTAGTGTACTTTAATTCCAAAAGGACGGAGGATTCTGGATATTGAAATTGATGAGACCGAATATGGAAGAAAACAGGTAGCTCTGTGTAAGGTGGTGGTCTTTGGAACAGATGGATCATAGAAATGCCTCTGAATAAAGGGCCTGGGATAACCTGCTTTAGTTAAAGTGGATACTATTCTTGCTTTCTCTATTGTTTTAAATAACAACAACAACAACAAAAAAGCCTTTATTCAGGGTCACTGACCCTATACAGGATTCATCAGAGGTATGCATAAGAACAAAGCAGTGAGATAAAGGAAATAGCGATATATACAGAAGAAAAGGAAAAAAAACAAAAAGAGTAGCAGTAAGAAAGTGAGGAGTGAGTGTCACTTGGCCTTCTTCTGAGATATGGACCTTGTGGAAACCATAAAACGCCGTAGCAATATACTTATTCTGGGTCATATTGTCAATTATTGATGGAAGTGAAGCACAGAGTTGCCCAGTTTTGAGCATAAGGGTTCTTCTTTCAGAGCATAGCAATCAAAAATATAGTGAGTGATTTCATTTTTTAGTTTTGAATTACAGAAGGTACAAATCGGGTCCTCACCGCAGAGCATCTTGGTGTGGTTTTCTCTAAAAAAATTTCATCTGCTATTTGCTTTTGAATATATGGAGACAGTTTATCTAAGTTATGCAGCTGTATTTGGTTTGGAGGAAGGTATACAAATATCAAACAGATAACATGTTGGAGGGCTCTTGTGTTTGTTGATAAGAAAATAGATAACCAAGTGCCATCCTTTTCTGAATTTTCAGGCACCATGTTTCAAGTAGAGCAAAAAATTTCGTAATTCTTTATGTGCTCGAGGAGTGGAAATATCGAAAGAATCCTATAGAAACCATTTATATTCCAACATATTATTTTTTCCGCGATGTCTCGCGAATTTTCAGAAAAATTTGCATTGTCATCGTCTTGAAAATCGAATTTACATGTATTTGTGTCGAAGTAACTTTCCGTTATTTGATTGTTGGGTGGAGAATTAATGTGATTTTGATGTCGTATTTCTTCTATTTACACAATTGTTTCTACGAGGTTGTTGCTATATAGCAGCTCCTGTGCTATCAACAACTTGGCCATTCATCACTTTACAGACTTTATCATTTACAAAAAGCTTGTTATCTCTCAACATCGATTTTATTCCCCTTTCACCCAATTCTTTCCTTTTTGCAATTAGGATGCGCCGTTGCTCTCTAACATTTTTACTATAATCTTTACTTATCGAAATTTTAGTATCTCTGAGTTTGTAGGCATTTTTAAATATTTTTGCTCTATCAGCATAATCAGGCACCACAACAAGAACTGGTGCATTGGATCCGCGTGAAAGTCGGTGACATTTTGTTATTTTTAAATCATCTCCGATTTCCATTTATCTCTAATTACGTTTTGAATCTTTAAGTTACAATCTGCCTGGTTTTCGTCACCCTCCCTCTCAATACCATAGAACACTAGATTGGGGCTCACGCAGTCTCGTCTAAAAAAAATTCGACTCTAGCCTCCAGTTCATTTACCTTTAACGAATTACATGAAGCCAATTTTTCGGTAGCTTGTTGAGACTCTGTACATTTAGTTAGCTTCTCCTCCATATTGCAGAATCGCATATCCCAATCGTCCATTTGAGTCTCTATTTTGGTAAGTCTGATGTCAATTCTCTCTCCTAGACTCTTTATTTCCGCCGCCATGTTTAAGATTAGCATTTTTAGCTCGCCATCTATTGATTCTCTCTCTCCTGAGTGCACTGGCGCAGTCAATGTAGTTTGCCTTTTGGTTGGGGGGCCTGGGTTTTGTTCAATGCCTGAGATAAATAATAGAGCCAGAATGATACATAGCAGTCTTTTTTGGTTACCAGATATATTCCCAGATGGTAAGTTTATATTTTGACCACATTGTCCATCATTATCCCTTCGTACTGAGATTTTTGCATGGTGCGTTACCTTGAGTAAATTTACATATTTAGTGTTGCATACCACAAGTATTAAGAGTAACCGTATTATCCCTTTCATAGTATAAGGCAAATATACACTGAAATATTAGTAATATAACTATATTTACCGGAGCGGTGCTGCACGGGCTGTTTATTGTCCGGCCACCTAGCGGCGAATCCTATTGTTTTAAATATGGGTAGGGAACAATGAGTGAAAATTCTTTTTGATAATGTCCTGACTGTATTAATTTTATATGCAATCGGGCTATTGGAGGAGAAATGGGTATACTGCGGTGGAATGGTCTTCTTATAATATACTGTAGAGTAGAACTTATGTGGAGTACGAATAATTAAAATATCTAAAAAAAGGTAAAACAATATTTTGTTCTGTTTCGTATGTGAACTTTATATGGGAGTTGAAACTATGTAGGGTGTTATGAATGAGAGATGTAAACTGTCAGATTTGATGATACAAAAGATATCATCCACATATCTCCTCCAATAGTATATATCCAAAGGAAGGGTAAGGTTAATCCATCTGTCCAAGAAACCCAAGACTATTTCTGAAATGACTGAAGAGAGTGGGCTACCCATAGGGGTTCCTCTAATTTGCCTATAATATTGCCCTTGAAAGGTAAAAATACCCATTGATAAACAAAGCTTGGTAAGCTGTAATATTATGTCCATGGTTTGGCCATCTGTACCTGCTGTACTAAGGAAGGATTGTAGGCTATCTGTAATAAGAGCATGGGGCAATGATAAATATAAAGAAGTGATATCAAAGGAGGCCATAGTATGATGTGGTGGAGGTGGTAGTGATGAAATCTCATCTATGAAATTAGGGGGGTTTGTTATACTGTAAATGTTTGGACTATTATTTCTAATGGGGGATAGGATACTCACCAGGTATTTAGCCATCGGGAATGCCGGAGATAAATGATATGCTATTATAGGTCTGAGCGGGACTCCTGGCTTGTGCATCTTGGGAGAGCCATAAATGTATGCGTTTTTATCTAAGGAGCCGGTAAACTGGGCAAACTGGTCGGAAGTGATAGTCTTGGAGTTTTTTAAACTAATAAGGGATTTTTTAAAAGATTTTATCAGAAGGGTTTTTTCTTTCTCAGAAATGGGCTTGAAAGTGTCTTCATCTGTGAGTATATCCATCATCTTCTTTTTATAATCCGCACTATCAAGAATCACGGTCTGATTGCCTTTGTCTGACTTGGTGATAACAATCGATCCATATTTCCTAAGCCTGTTTATAGTGGAATGATATCTGTTGGATGGAACTATCTGTTGGTTGGATCTGTGTAAAACTTGCGTAACTGCATTCCTGATTTTAAGTGTTTCCACATGGTTCAATGACCTAATGGCTCCTTCAACGCCTGCTATGATCATGGGTATGTAGGGGGTGGATTTTTTCAGAGGGATGAATCGTAAACCCAGGGACAACATCCTCTCTTCCTCCACATGTCCTCTACCAAATTATCTGTGGAGGAAGAGAGGATGTTGTCCCTGGGTTTACGATTCATCCCTCCGAAAAAATCCACCCCCGACATACCCATGATCATAGCAGGCGTTGAAGGAGCCATTAGGTCATTGAACCATGTGGAAACACTTAAAATCAGGAATGCAGTTACGCAAGTTTTACACAGATCCAACCAACAGATAGTTCCATCCAACAGATATCATTCCACTATAAACAGGCTTAGGAAATATGGATCGATTGTTATCACCAAGTCAGACAAAGGCAATCAGACCATGATTCTTGATAGTGCGGATTATAAAAAGAAGATGATGGATATACTCACAGATGAAGACACTTTCAAGCCCATTTCTGAGAAAGAAAAAACCCTTCTGATAAAATCTTTTAAAAATCCTTATTAGTTTAAAAAACTCCAAGACTATCACTTCCGACCAGTTTGCCCAGTTTACCGGCTCCTTAGATAAAAACGCATACATTTATGGCTCTCCCAAGATGCACAAGCCAGGAGTCCTGCTCAGACCTATAATAGCATATCATTTATCTCCGGCATTCCCGATGGCTAAATACCTGGTGAGTATCCTATCCCCCATTAGAAATAATAGTCCAAACATTTACAGTATAACAAACTCCCCTAATTTCATAGATGAGATTTCTTCACTACCACCTCCACCACATCATACTATGGCCTCCTTTGATATCACTTCTTTATATTTATCATTGCCCCATGCTCTTATTACAGATAGCCTACAATCCTTCCTTAGTACAGCAGGTACAGATGGCCAAACCATGGACATAATATTACAGCTTACCAAGCTTTGTTTATCAATGGGTATTTTTACCTTTCAAGGGCAATATTATAGGCAAATTAGAGGAACCCCTATGGGTACCCCACTCTCTTCAGTCATTTCAGAAATAGTCTTGGGTTTCTTGGACAGATGGATTAACCTTACCCTTCCTTTGGATATATACTATTGGAGGAGATATGTGGATGATATCTTTTGTATCATCAAATCTGACAGTTTACATCTCATTCACAACACCCTACACAGTTTCAACTCCATATAAAGTTCACATACGAAACAGAAAAAAATATTGTTTTACCTTTTTTAGATATTTTAATTATTCGTACTCCACATAAGTTCCACTCTACAGTATATTATAAGAAGACCATTCCACCGCAGTATACCCATTTCTCCTCCAATAGCCCGATTGCATATAAAATTAATACAGTCAGGACATTATCAAAAAGAATTTTCACTCATTGTTCCCTACCCATATTTAAAACAATAGAGAAAGCAAGAATAGTATCCACTTTAACTAAAGCAGGTTATCCCAGGCCCTTTATTCAGAGGCATTTCTATGATCCATCTGTTCCAAAGACCACCACCTTACACAGAGCTACCTGTTTTCTTCCATATTCGGTCTCATCAATTTCAATATCCAGAATCCTCCGTCCTTTTGGAATTAAAGTACACTACAACAGTTCTCCTAGTCTGTCCACCATATTAAGACATCCAATCACCAAATCTGATAGTCCTAACCTTCCCATACATTCTACAGGAGCAGTATATGTCGTCTCATGCCAAGATTGCTCGTCCACATATGTGGGTGAGACAGGCAGAACGACACATATCAGACTAACCGAACACAAACGAAATATCCGTAACAAAGATCCCAAATCGTTAATATATCAACATACAGCACAAACAGGTCACCAGTTTAACTTAGATCACCCAAAAATCTTATACCGTAATATACACAATAAGTACAATAGACTTTATTTAGAATCAGTCATATCCAATCAAACCAATAGCATTAATAGAAAAATAGATATCCCAGACATATACCAGGTTCTTTACTAATAGTCATATAATATTCCGTTTCAACTCAAACATAAGACGGTGGGACCCCCTGTCTTGTGTATCTTGGTATTTAGCCCAATTTTATTGATCTCTAACTTCTATATGTTTTAATCTCCGTATTTATTTAATAGTTAATTTTAGATTATACCTTTTAAATTATTTGTCATATTTGTAATTTTAATTTTAAAATTCTCCAATTTTGTACATGCAAAATTCTTATTCATAAAGTTTTTATTATGTTAGTTTTACAGATATAGGGATGTAAATATTGCCATCTTTATAATGGCTCAATGATCGTTTATATGCGTTAGTTTTTACAACTATCCTTTGCCTGTAGAAGGACGTTTAGTCCGAAAGCTTGCGGAATAAATTTTGAAAGAAGCTCCTCTTAGTCTTTTTATACTTATTCCTTTAAGGTAAGGTTTTATTTAGTAATATTTTTCAAATTAAATTAATTGGAAATATTATTTATTTCACAGCTTATTCATATCTTTTTGTGACGATGCTATTTTTTCTTTGTTTAATTTTAATTAGTGTAAATATATCGAACTACATTTTTAAGATAAGGTTTACTATTTGATTCTCATAAGGAATATTCCTATTTTAAGACAAATTGAGATTTAGAACAGTATTCAATTATTTTTCTTTCTTATATTTAGAGTAAGTATAAATTCTATTGAAATTGAAAAAGGGCAGAGTACAGAGTAAAAAAAAAGGCATTTATTTCGTAGAATAAATTCGGAAAATAAAATAAAAATTATTCTTTGAAAAAAAATTAATCTTAAATTAATAATAAAAAATAATAAACTATATCAGGTCGATTCCCTGAAATTTTAATTTAGTGTTTCTTCTTAAAAATTTTATTGTTATCTTTAAAATACCTAATCTATCTAGAGTATATATTTAATTTATTTATTTAATCTAGTATTTCTTCTTAAAATTTTATTGTTACCTTTGAAATACCTAATCTATCTAGAGTATATATTTAATTTATTTACTCTATGTATTTGGGGGGGCGGTGGAAGGCTGGTTAAACCGTTTGGTTTACGACCACTACGACCCGGGTTCGATCCCCACCAGCGAGTGCAAGTAACCAAACGGGGCTCTGGCACATTTGTAAGTGCAAAGTCGAACTGCTTTCACATGTGGAGACATGTGGTGCGCTTACAGTAAAAAGCAGTCGCTAACTACCCACCATGATTATCATGGCCTGTACCACGTGTACTAGGGATAAGCAAAAAAAAAAAAAGCTCTATGTATTTAAATTTCAATGTGGTAATAAAAATAAATTTAGACCTTTCACCATGTATATAAAGGAAGGGATTGGTTATAATACATATAATTACATATGTACATTGTGCACCTTACTGCAGCGGGCCTCGGAATACAAGAAGCCTAGAGCTTGTCCAGGTCCTCCATCTGGACCTTACTGCAGCGGGCCTCGGAATACAAGAAGCCCAGAGCTTGTCCAGGTCCTCCATATTTTGTACACCTTACTGCAGCGGGCCTCGGAATACAAGAAGCCCAGAGCTTGTCCAGGTCCTCCATCTTACTGCAGCGGGCCTCGGAATACAAGAAGCTCAGAGCTCATCCAGGTCCTCCATCTGGACAGCAAACACTTCGACAAGACACTGTACATATATGATGTAATATGTTTACATCATTGTTGGGTTCGTTTTGTGAAAAAATGGCCCAACAAAGTGAACATTTTTTCCCGGTCCCTTGAAAAATACTCGATAAGTTGAATAAAATCAATATTTATTGGTTCCCTCGGTAATTGGAAGTTAAAGGAATAGTATCTTGCCTTGAAATTGTATCATTATTCTTGTCTCAAATAAATTGCCGTGTCATCCTGAATTTTGTCTTTCCTAATTTTCTACATTACAAAATCATCATTTTATCTAGTGAACATTTTTTCCTGGTCCCTTGAAAAATACTAGATAAGTTGAATAAAATCAATATTAATTGGTTCCCTCGGTAATTGGAAGTTAAAGGAATAGTATATTAGTATATATATATATATAAAAATGAATGTTTGTATGTTTGTATGTTTGTCTGTTGGTCTGTTGGTATGCCCGGTATACAAATTCGCAGTAGTTCACTAATTCAAACCAAAATTTCCTACATAGGTAAAAAAATAACGGGGATGACGATAGGCTATTTTAAAAAATATATAAATCAATTATTAAAACTATATATTCAAATTATTCTACTTAGCTCACGAGCAGCGCCCTCTAGAACGTGTGGCGTTTTGACGGCGGGGGCGCCCATTGGCTGCCGGCGACCACATGACTTCCCTGCGGGCGTTGCCCGGGTCATTCGTCTAGTATATATATATATCTTACTTTTGATAACTAATCTTTAAGATGAAAAACTTAGTGATAATAAAACTTATAGATAAAAAACTTGTTACCATCGTCGCCATGGTGGCGCTGCTTGCGAGTTAAATCTACAAATCTGCAAATAACTCTAAGGATATTCAAGATATTTAAGAAAATATTTTTCAGAAACCTTCCCAGTACTATACTAAATAACTTCCCAAAGTTTCATGGCGTTCCAATGAGTGGTTTGGTCAGGCATAAAGGACACACACACACATACATTCATTTATATATATATAGAAGATGCAAGTTTTCAAGCGATAATCGCTTTTCAACGGCTTGATTAAAACAATTGACTAGTACTTACAAGAAGTGTTTACAAATTTACCCTTTTAATTGTAAATATTTCAAGTAAGATATAGTCGATTATTGTTTCAATTAAGCCCGTTGAAGAGAGATTATCGCTTGAAGGCTTGCATTTTAAAATAAAAGAAACTCATTATTGTGAGAAAAAAAATATACATGTGTAGTTTTTAATAAAAAAGTTCATATTGTAGCAAAGTATTTTTTATATTTTATATACAGATTATTAATTCTGATATTATATTTTGCTACTTTGGAAATTTCCCTATTGCTTATCTTATATTTTGTAACTGTTGATGTTAGTTTTGTTTTGGCCCTAAATAAATTGCGTATCAATTTTTAGTTTACCTCTCCTAATTTTCTACATGTGAAAATATGTTTAATTTTTATATACAGTAAAACCCCGCTATAACGAACCCTGGATATAACGAACCTTCCCTTATAACGAACCCACGCCGATTCCCAATTCCATTCCATTGAAAATACCATCGTTATAACGAACTTTGCGATTTTTAGAATAACGAACTACCCCTATAACGAACCTATTTCGGGTCCCAAATTGATAAAATCTATTAAAAATACTATGCTTATAACGAACTTAGAATTGTAATTTAAAAAAAAAATTAAAAAACAAAATTTTGAGCATGTTTAAAGCTCGCGGATCGCGATTTCAAAACAATAAATTTAGCGGCATTGTTTGTCTGATTTTTGCACTTTATTTTTGCTGTATGTTGTATAAATTTTTACACATTATACTTTTTATTAATTAGAATATCTTTGCATCCATTAAATTTGAAATATAAAAATGCAAATGGCTTCCAAAATGAAGAAAACAAAGGCATTTTAAAAACAAAAGCATTATTTCATTTTAAAAAAAAGGCCATTTTCAGAACTTTTCAAAGTGAAACAACATAGGCAAAATGTTAAGAACATATTAAAATAAGAGAATATAACTTTTCTATTATAAAAGATAAAATATAAAGTTATTAAAAATTGTTACAAAGAGGAATCAACTTCAACTTTTGCCGCGATCGCGATCGTACGTTTTAGGGCTAAAAAAAAAAAAGTCCAAATAAACGGTCCCGTGATGAAACAAAAATTATTTTTATGCCATTAACTATGGTGATTTTAAAGTCAGCAATGTTTTGCATGGCAGGTTAAAAAAAACGAAATCTAGACCTAGAAGAATATGGGGAAACATGAAATGGAAGAAAAACACTAACTTTATTTGAATGGTGCAATGCTTGGAAGAATGCTTTGAAACAACAAGGTATTAGAGCCATTTTTTCAAGTAAAAATTGTATTATATAATGTGATAATGATGTTTTAAAATCATTTCATATCTTTGAATATATATTTAATAAAACTTTGCCTAGGATTTGTCTTGATTTTTAACTTAGACATAGAGGTACATGTATGTTAATCATAAGAAGAACCTATTATCTAATGATTTCTATTATTATTCAGTATTAATATAAGGAAATTAGTCAATTAAGGGAATTAAAATAAAGTGACCATTATTAAGAGGCAGCCTCTTCTTGTGTGTATGGCTGTTTTTTAATTATACGGTCTAAAATTTTTGAAAAGTAAAAAAAAATAGCCAAACCGTGGCTATAGTGAACCGTGGCTATAGTGAACCAAAAGCTCTGTCCCATTGGGGTTCACTATAGAGGGGTTTTACTGTATACTGTTATTTTGTAGTTTGTTTAACACATAAATATACTACAAATTAAGATAATATCTTATTTTATTATCTTTACCAAGATTGCAAACATATTAATTAGAGAATTATTTACAACTAACTAAAAGGTAAGCATTAGGGCTATTCACTTTCCTTTGTTCTGTACTGCCAGGGTTGCTGAAACACATTTATTTCAACACCCCCCTCAATTGGCATTTTCACAAATGTCAATTGCACAATTTTCACCCCATGTTGGAAAGTTTCATGAATTTGTTCAACATGTCTTTACATAAGGGTTTAGATAACATGTCTGCTATGTTTCTGCATCCCTCAATGTAGTCTATTTTGATTATGCCTTTGGCCAATAAATCCTTTTTGTATCAATTGGTTTGATATTTGATTTTTCTCCCAATTTTATTGAAGACCATGTTTTCAATTCTTCATGAGATCGAATTTCTTTATCAATAGCTTCTTTCCATTCTTTTTGCTTAATTGCTTGATTGTAAGAAACTGGATCTTCACCATTTGTAAACAAGCAATATACTGAATTTAGTTCATAATCTTCTTGATACTTTGGTGGTTTGATTATTCGACCCGATCTTGTAGTTACACTTTCTTCTTTGTCTGATTGTTCAGATGTTCGTGGGGTTTCTTCCTCATCTTGAGATTCAGTTATTATTCTTTTAGGTTCTGTTTGGTCTGAGATGATTTCCTTATCAAATTTAGTTGATGTTTCATCAAATGTTACATCTGTTGAAATCATTACTCTATCAGTTTCCGGATCCCAGATGCGATATCCGCTTCCACTGTATCCAACCATGATTGTTGATTTTGCTCTAGCATCTAGTTTTCTTGGTTTGGGTAGAATTAGCCTCCAAGCTCTTGAGCCAAAAACCTTAAGTTTGGATAGGTCATTTCATTTATACCATATGCTAGCCGGAGGTATTCCTTTGTTCGCACTTGTTGGACTTCTGTTTAATTCGTATGCTGAGCTGTAAATGGCTTCTCCCCAGAGATATTTTGGTAGATTTGTTTCTGCCAACTTTGTTCTCACTTTATCAATCAAATATTCGGTTCATTCTTTCAGAAGTGCCATTTTGCTGTGGTGTGTAAGGTGAGGTATATTCTATTTGAATTCCTTTTGTTCTGCAAAACTGCTTGAAGTTTCCAGATGAAAAATCCTTATCATTATCTACTCTAATTTTTCTTGTTTTCTTGTTATGTTGAGTTTTTATCAACTTGATAAAATCAATTATGTTCTGTTCGGCTTCACTTTTTGATTTGAGAAGTCTCACTACTACAAAGTGTGAGCAGTCATCTATTAGTACCTGAAAATATATTTCTCCATCATATGTTGGTGGATCAATTGGTCCTGATAAGTCTGAATGTTCAGTTCTCCAATTTCCTTAGTTGTTTTTCCAGGTTTTCTCAAATGATCTTCTTGTGCTTTTTCCTTTGATACAGGTTTCACATTTCTCTTGTGAACTTGGTAGCCCTAATTTCTTTAAGCTGTATCCATTCAGATGCCCCAATCTTCTGTGCCACAATGTGTCATCGGTTTTGACTGCATGCACTGTAACACTTTCAGGGTTACTGTCTATTTCTATTTCAAGTGAGTACAAGTTTCTCTAATTATTACACTTAAAATTATGGTTTCTAGTAATTATAATTACTTCATCTTGTCTAAATATCACTTGGTGGCCCTGTTGTGTAATTTTTCCTACTGACAATAAGTTCTGTTTAATGCCATCAACTATTAGTCCATGGATTGCTATTGGGATATTATTGATTTTTACATTTAAAGTTCCACTTTTATTAGCTGACATCTTTTCACCATTTGCCATATGAATTTCAACCTTATGTTCTAAAATCTTCACATCTGTCATATATTTTTCTAATTCACTTTTGATCAGGTTCTGTGTTGCTCCTGAGTCCAAAATAAAATGATCATTTTCATAGCAATCTATAGCATTCATTGCTACAAATGATAGTTTGTTATCCATTTGATAGGCTTGTTGTCTAGGTTGACTCTCTCTTTGTCTTTCATTTCTCTCTTTTTGTATTTGAATCTTTTCTCTTTTGAAAAATTTCTTTTTATTTCTACATTCTGTAGCCTTGTGACCTTTCTTGCCACAATTATAACATGTAAATGTGAATGATCCAAATGTCATTTCTTCATTCCTAGGTTCCCCTTGTTTAGTTTTCCTTTTGAGTTCTTCATCCAGCAATCTTGCCTTAACAAATTCCATTTTGATTTCAGTATTTATTGTTTCTATTGCTGTGATTACATTTTCATACTCTTCATTCAATGACAATAACAGATGACATATTTTGTCAGATTCATCCATTTTGGAACCTATATTATCCAATTCACGAATTATAGAATCAAATTTAAGAAAATGGTCCTCTAATTTTTCATTATGTTTGCATTTTAAAGTCAACAACTTTCTTTTTAGTGTTAGTTTTGTAAACACGCTTTTTCTTTCAAATATATTTTCGAGCGCTTTCATCATTTCTTTAGCTGTTTTTGCATCTTTAATTATGTTTAGATGTTTATCAGTTAAACATTGAACAAGCGTAGATTTTGCCTTTGCATCCTTAATTGCAAATAACTCGCGTTCTTTTTCATCGACAAAATCATTAATTTCCTTTTCTAATGTTAGATGTATTTGTTTTTCTTCTAACAATAGTTTAACTCTAAATTTCTAGCTGTTGAAATTTGTACCAGTCAAAATTGGCAAATTAGAATTAATTACGCTCATTTTAAAATATATTCAAAGTTGTACTTACTAAACACGTTATTGATATTTCTTTGTTATTATTTAAACTTCAGTCTCATAATCTGTTATTTTGTAGTTTATTTAACACATAAATATACTACAAATTAAGATAATATCTTATTTTATTATCTTTACCAAGATTGCAAATGTTAAGGAATCGAGAGCATTTCATATATATTTTTAGGTATAATGGAAGAAGAAAGTCATTGTTAAAAACAATGATGATTTTATACTTTTACTATTTCCAGATCTCTACATGTCCAAATATTAGGGCGCCAGTGGCTGCAGAAAAGCAGACCACAAATTTATTCATCTATGGCACATGTAGAGACCTAAAGCTCTGCGGCTAGCAATAAAATGTTAAAAGGGAAATTAACCAATCAATTTTTTGGTTAAACATATTTTATTTATTCTAATAAAATAAATTTTCAATGCGCTACAAATATAGATAAAACAAAGAAAAAATACTTGAATAATATCACGCGCATATAAGATTAAAAAAATATACATATAAAAAAAAACTGCAGATAAGGTTAAAAGGGAGGAGTTTTAAAACTATATATGTGATATCTTGGGACCTCTGGGACCAGTGTTACCTGATGCTAGACGAACCTCGATGTCAACTCTACCGTGCAGTCGTGGTGGAAGGCGACACAGCTGGGCCAAAGGTGAAATAAACAAACAGAGATTCCACTAAGAAGCGTCTGACGTCAAGAAGGAATGGGATGAGTGGAGAGAGAGATCTTTAGAGCAAGTGTTACCTTCGGGATCCAAGCGCAGACTGCCTAACCTAGGTTCTCGATTTAACACCAAGACCTTTCTTCTTTCTAATTGGTAGGAAGCTGTCACATGACCGTTTTCTATTGGTTGACCTATTTAGGTGATTCTTTCCTAATTGGTAGGAATATGTCACATGGCCGTTGGCTATTGGTTGACCTACTTAGGTATTGTCTTCTAATTGGTCTTTGCTGCTGCCTTTGACGGAAGATATATCCGGCCTTGCCCAGGAAATACTGGCCGTTAAACTTAGCTTTTATGATTTCCGGGATCGTAAAATTGACTGTAGATTTATTAATAGTGGTGCTGGCTTTAAGCCTCTTTGGCTAGGCCTTACTTCTACTCTCACCTAAGCCTGATTAGTTTTAACCTTAATTTTCTCCTGTTAGTCTCCATTCCTTCTATCTGTACAGTTGCTATACTTTATTAGATTCTTACGCGGTACAGATTGATGTTAGTTGAGGCTTTCTATTTGCAGTACATAAGAAGTTATATACAGTCATGGGGTGGAACATGTGGTAGTAGATATCTAGACTATTTACAACAATTCCATGGTCTTAAATCATCACATATATATACTTTTTACAAAAGGCCTATTATGCCAAAGCCAGATATCCCCAACCTACCTAGTCATCCAGCCACCCAGTGTCCATCATTCGAAAAAAAGGGGCAGCCAAGGCCGCAGCCAGCGGCCTCCGCCCTCCGCAACTCCAAGTCTTTTTTTTTTTGCTTCTCAGAAAAAAAAAATCAAATTTTTGTTTAAAAAAAAAAAATGTCAATATCAAAATTGTAAAAATATCCCAGAATGTAAATATCCCGCTTCCTTTTTCCCCAGTGTTGCTGAACTCACCCCCCAAGGCTATCATCACTCTTCTCTCTATGAAAATAAAAAAGGCATCTTAAAAAAAGTGATAAAAATAAATTAAATATAAAATTATTAAAGAAATATTCACAAAAAAATAATAATAAAAATTATGAAAATATTGAATTAAAAATGATTTAAAAAATATTATTATTATTGTTGATTCTGGGCATCTTGGGGTCAGCTTGGGAAAGGTTCAGGGCTCGTGGTGGAGTCAGGTCAAGCACCATAGGTCGGTGGCTTGACTACAGGGAAGGGGCGTCTGGGTCCATCTTGGACTGGCTTGTGGTCAAGTCGGCCACCATCGGACATGTGGCTCGACCACCAGGAAGGGGTGTCTGAGTCCATCTCAGAGTAGCTTGGTGTCGGTGGGGCCAGGTCATCCACCACAGGTCAGGTGTCTTGACCACCAGGAAGGGGTGTCTGAGTCCATCTCAGACTAACTTGGTGTTGGTGGGGGCCAGGTCATCCACCACAGGTCAGGTGGCTTGACTACAGGAAGGGGATCTCGGTCTCTGGCTCAGTGCTGCCAAGGCTAAAGGTGGCTTCAGGCTCCATCTCGACACCTCGCAATCACCAGAGGTTTGTGGCTTAGATGGACATAGGTGGGATATGGTTAGGTTAGGTGGGGTTCTGGGTTACTTTGGCATATTATGGTCACGAGATGTCCCAACAATCCTCCCTGCCAAAAAATTAATTTTACCAAATAAAAAAGAAAATTAATTACCAACACCGCGTGAGGAACCTTAATAAAATAAAAAAATTACATAAAAGAAAATATTTACTACAAAAAATAGTATATCTATACTCAAATATTAATTAATCACTCAAATCCACCCTGGGTGCTAGGGTGAAGTGATGAGAAAAAAAAAAACTCAAAAATTCTAAAATCATAAATCTACAAATTTAAAAAATATTATGGTATACACGTATGCAAATGCAATTCATTTTCTTTTTCAAATAATAACAATTATCCAATATATGCATTTTTCATAATGTAACAGCCAAAAAAAAAAGTCCTAAAATACATAAAGGTATCAGGGGGGAAAAGACAAATTTCAAATCTAATGCGCTTCTTTCTACTAATATTTAATAGGGTAATTCAAATCAGTAATTTAAAACACTGTTATCCCGCACACAACTCATTCTGGTAAAACTAATTGAATCTTTGATTAAAAATTGAACTGAAACCTTTTACATGGTTAGACTAGTTGTCTACCTAAACTATTCGGTACATTGACCTCGCATGGCCACACATAACTGAAAACATCCTTTGTTAAAAAAAAAAATGCTGCTTCACAAAATATTAAACCAAACCTATAGCTTAACCTTAAGGTATATATACCTCCTTTTTTTTTTATGACCTTAAAACACACATAAAAATTACCCTACTTTTTTATAATAAACTTTAAAAAAAAAATTCTTTCGAACCGGTATTCAAGGTTCAAGATCAAATCTATAATCACAAACTGACACTCAGGTACTTGTTAGTTTACATGGGATTATGCCATTTGTCCTCTAGCTGCCCAAAGCTATAGCTTCTCACACCTTCGGGACTTTCAGGCGGAGGACAAAGACCTTCACATGGTCAACACAGCTGCTGCTCCCAGAGCAGTCAGAAGAAAAGGAATCATGGGACTCTCTCCCTTGACATCCAGTGTGTGCTCCCAGAGCACATGACAAATGACATTTCCCACAACCATGCGAGTGCTTTCTTCACAGAAAGAGAAACTTAGCTGGAGAGCCTATATCTCATCCAGGGTAAAAAAAATCAGTTAAAAAAATAGATAAGTTTGAACCTAACATATATAAACAAAGAAAAAAAAATTGAAATCAAATTTATACCTCCACATGAAGTGAGGAAAACTCTGCCTAAGCAGACATATCAGATTGTCAGTGAGTTTACAGATCCCTGGTGGTAGATCAAACTATTAAGGTCCTAACACATTTATATAAAGTTACAAGATCCTATCCTACCAATATTTTAATTTGTCCAGGTCTAACATACTGCTGGCTTGAAGTTTGATATCTCATTCACTACCCTTCATTCATACAAAAAAAATAAAAACATTTGCGGGTGCATTCAAACTAAACTTGAAATCAAAAGCACTGCCTGAACATTAAACAAACAAAACAACTATTCAAAAACTAAATTTAGGGAGATAAGCACAAGTGCTCTATACCAAAGAAAATCTAGTTATGGTCCACCTCCATAAACTCACAAAAGAAAATAAACTTGTACTAATTACCACCAATTTGGGCATTCGGTACCCAAAGTAGTAATCTAACATAAAAAAAAAAGGGCGCAAGGTTCATTAAAAAAATATAGAAATCCTATCTTCAAATATTCATCTAATCCTATCTATTTAACCTAAAAAATATATTATCATTTACTGTAAAAGCTATCTAGAGGGCCTGTATCCCGTCCGTCCTGTGTTTACAATAAGCGACAAAGAGAAAACAACAATAAAAAAAAGGAAATCCTTAAATTTAGACCATATTACAAATCCTAGAATCCTATTTTAAAAAAAAAAACTACTACACTGACTATTCAACTACTTCAACATTGCTTCATAAAGATTACTCACAGTGATGGATACCAAGAGAGCCTAAATCTCGTCTTTTAGGTTCTTCACTGTCCGAGACACAAAATCTTAACTCCTAGTTGAAGAAATGGATATCTCTTTAATCAAAAAAGTAGGTCTTAAATCTATACTAAAATAAAAGTTTATAAAATTACTAAAAACAAAGGCTGAGTTTGAAAAAAAAGGATGCACAAATGCTCTTACATTTTGATAAATTTACACACAAAAAAAAATTCAAAAATCTAGAAATTACCCTAAAAAAAAATTAAATATAAAAACCTTTTACTCTTAATTTAACTTGTTCATACCATGTAAATATTTCCTTTATACTATGAAAAGCTTAATCATGTAGGTCAGCATGTACCCCTAGGGCAGACCATTGGCATGCTAACACTTCTATAAGTGAAAATCATTATTAACCAAAAAGAATGTCAAGAAATGTATTTTTTTCATACACTCATATGCAATATTCCTGAAATACCTTATTAAGATAATAATAATTATAGCTTTTGTTATTTCAAACACTTGAAAAGAAAACATGCCTTTTTATTCAATAAATTGCCTTAGAAAATTGTTTCAACCAATAAAGATGAAAAAAAAAAGACATTTAGGCCTAAAAATAAATGAGCTTCTAATTGGTTTTAAACTATTAACTGGTTTATAAATAAAGGTAAACTTAATGAAATGTATTTCATGAATTAAATTATTAGATCTGGGTATATGTAACCATATAATAGGAAAACCTCCCTGCCAATTTCTTACATAATGCTGAGTCATTTGAAATTGACATCTGTTATATGTTTATTATGACACTGTGTCATAGTTTCCATATTAAAGTAAATTAAAAATTATTAACATCATATTTTCTTCTAAGTAAATATACTTTAAAACATCTAAATGTTACAAACAGAAAAGAATTTAAATAAAATATTGTATATAATAAATGTATGAAACAGGTTTATTATTAGTGTATCTCCAATAATATTGAAAAATATAAACGTGTATAAAAGAAAGAAATGGTAATTAATTTTAATTAACTATTGTCTGATGTCAGTGTTTCCCATTTCTAGCGCCAAAAATTATATTTGGTCCCAGCACATCTGGTGACTCCAGATGTTGTTTTTCTGCACTAAGTCCTAAATTTAAACTAAGCTGCCAATCATGGCTCGAATTTCGTCTAGGCCTAGCGTGGTCTAGCGTAAAATTATAAAACACAGCATTAAATATACCAATCGACGAAGCTATAATATTGTAAATAAAAATAACGGTTGTTATTTACCTAACTCCCATATATAATAATACCATAAATAGTATAAAGTATTAAATATAAATGTTTATTAAAACACAAAAATTAAACTTAAACTCAACAAAACAATAGTTTTGAAACAGCATTAGATTTGTTTACTTACTACAGAGTGGATATTGGATTATTATTATCACTTTATATAATTCAAAACACAAACTTGCTTGTAAAAATATTCAAGTTAAATATATAAATATCTACCTAAAAATAATTATTCTGTGTACATTGAAAAATATTTTATTAGTCTCATTTCCCTGGGTATTGATTCTTATCTCAGAGGTCGCGTTTTACTTAGCCCTAATGGCGTTTCACTATGTATATATTTTTAAATATAATAGAAGAAAATTATATACATAATTCGAGCCCCGCGGCGGGCGCCATTGTTAAGGAATCGAGAGCATTTTATATATATTTTTAGGTATAATGGAAGAAGAAAGTCATTGTTAAAAACAATGATGATTTTATACTTTTACTATTTCCAGATCTCTACATGTCCAAATATTAGGGCGCCAGTGGCTGCAGAAAAGCAGACCACAAATTTATTCATCTATGGCACATGTAGAGACCTAAAGCTGTGCTGGCTAGCAATAAAATGTTAAAAGGGAAATTAACCAATCAATTTTTTGGTTAAACATATTTTATTTATTCTAATAAAATAAATTTTCAATGCACTACAAATATAGATAAAACAAAGAAAAATACTTGAATAATATCACGCGCATATAAGATTAAAAAAATATACATATAAAAAAAACTGCAGATAAGGTTAAAAGGGAGGAGTTTTAAAACTATATATATACTTTAAACAAAAGGCCTATTATGCCAAAGCCAGATATCCCCAACCTACCTAGTCATCCAGCCACCCAGTGTCCATCATTCAAAAAAAAAGGTGCAGCCAAGGCCGCAGCCAGCGGCCTCCGCCCTCCGCAACTCCAAGTATTTTTTTTTTTGCTTCTCAGAAAAAAAAAATCAAATTTTTGTTTAAAAAAAAAATGTCAATATCAAAATTGTAAAAATATCCCAGAATGTAAATATCCCGCTTCCTTTTTCCCCAGTGTTGCTGAACTCACCCCCCAAGGCTATCATCACTCTTCTCTCTATGAAAATAAAAAAGGCATCTTAAAAAAATGATAAAAATAAATTAAATATAAAATTATTAAAGAAATATTCACAAAAAAAAATAATAATAATTATGAAAATATTGAATTAAAAATGATTTAAAAAATGTTATTATTATTGTTGATTCTGGGCATCTTGGGGTCTGCTTGGGAAAGGTTCAGGGCTCGTGGTGGAGTCAGGTCAAGCACCATAGGTCGGTGGCTTGACTACAGGGAAGGGGCGTCTGGGTCCATCTTGGACTGGCTTGTGGTCAAGTCGACCACCATAGGACATGTGGCTCGACCACCAGGAAGGGGTGTCTGAGTCCATCTCAGAGTAGCTTGGTGTCGGTGGGGCCAGGTCATCCACCACAGGTCAGGTGTCTTGACCACCAGGAAGGGGTGTCTGAGTCCATCTCAGACTAACTTGGTGTTGGTGGGGCCAGGTCATCCACCACAGGTCAGGTGGCTTGACTACAGGAAGGGGATCTCGGTCTCTGGCTTAGTGCTGCCAAGGCTAATGGTGGCTTCAGGCTCCATCTCGACACCTCGCAATCACCAGAGGTTTGAGGCTTAGATGGACATAGGTGGGATATGGTTAGGTTATGTGGGGTTCTGGTTACTTTGGCATATTATGGTCACGAGGTGTCCCAACACAAACATATTAATTAGAGAATTATTTACAACTAACTAAAAGGTAAACATAAGGGCTATTCACTTTCCTTTGTTCTGTACTGCCAGGGTTGCTGAAACACATTTATTTTAAACATATACACACTAGAAGAATGATTTTTATATAAAATATATTGTGCTGAAGTTACTCACAAAGGTCGTAGTAAAATCTACGAGGGGTGACCCATAAGTCCATGGCCCGACCATGAGAACGAAATCTTAGAAACTAATAAATTTTACCATATATACCTTAAAGCCTTGTATAAAGATATGTTCATTTTTAAGTTTCTACAACTAACCTTTTATCTGAGTGAAAGTTTTCCTAACGAATATTATATATTATGAAGTATAATAAACAATGTTAAAGATTAGTTTTAATTATTAATCTAGATTGTGTGTGAATATGTGAGAAAGATGTAATATCGTTGTTGTTTTCTTGGCCGACTGTTTTACATATGGTGTTATCTTAAAATTGCTTGTTTTGAATATTTTTTTAGATTGAGTTGAATGAATTGCTGAATTTTTTTGTATTTATATATAAATAAAATTAACTCTGTTGATTTTTTTTTGTATTTAATCGATAACAGCGAAGTTACGCATGTTAAAGTTAGGAAAAATATTTTGATGTTAAGCAAAACCTGCTCCATCTCGTTTTACATAAATGTTGAAAATTTGGTCGAAATTGATGCATTGTAACGAAAGTTTTTAGTGATGTCCACTTATGAAATTTCCATTTTATTAATATAGATAACATACTGCGTTACTGTTTTCACAAAAGCCTTCAATTTTAAAATAATTATTTTATTTCAATTTTATTTTTGATTTTGAAAGTAATTTGATCATAAATTATTTTTGACCAAGGACAAAGTTTATTCCTTGTCTTTTCTCTTGTTAGTAACCCTGCTATAGATATTTCCATACCAAATCATAAACAAAAATTTGTAAAATACCTTATTGTGCAATTAATTGTTAAAAACGGAGTGATCTCTCGAAATATTTTGAAACAAAATAGTTTTTTTCCTTTAAAAATCCAGGTATGCCATTTTTATATAAACTTATTAGGAGCGTTCCCAGTAAACAACAACTTTGGCAACAACGTTGCCACCGCCGCCATAACTTCGAGGCGTTTTCCACGAGTTTGATTAAGAGCGATATATTTTGTGTGCCCCCCCCCTTTATATTTAAATAATTTATATAAATATATAATTGAAATATTTCGTACTCTATATTTTTGTTAATTAATATTTAAAATCTATATATATATATATTTACCTTTTATATGTAAAAATGAGATTTTACATCTAAATAATAATTGGGCAAATGCTAACGGTCTTTATATACACTTTTACAGTACCTTTATATTACAAAATTAAATCAAAATACGTTTATATTAAATAATAATATTTTTAAAAATCGACTTTCTGGTTCAAACTTTTTATCTAATCAATTATGTATTTTTTTATTTCTCTCTATAAAAAAATCTCAGTATCGTTTAGATTAAAATATTTTAAGTGGCATATTTTCAAGTCATATATTTATACACAAGTTTTATTTAAAATACAATATAATGCGGCTGATGAATGTAAAACGAAAATTGCAATTATACCGCGAATGTTTCTTTTAAAATAAATTTAGATTTTTGTTTAAAAGAAACATTCGCGGTATAATTGCAATTTTCGTTTTACACAAGTTTTATATTTATTTTACAAATATTGTATAAGGTGTGATTAATAAACTTTGTAAAAAAATTCTTAATACATTTTTAATAACATGACGTTATGTTATATTCCAATAGGTAAAATAGGTTAGTTTCAGATAGGTTATAAATTAGGTTAGTTTCTGATAGATTATAAATTAGGTTAGTTAAAGGTGTGTTATAAAAAGGCTAGTTTCATTAATTAAAATAGGTTAGTTTCAGATAGGTTAAATTAGGTTAATTTAATCGCGAAATAAGGTTAGTTTTAGATAAGTTGAATTAGGTTATATTTTAGCCACGTTTTAAAAGTTAAAAGAGAAAATGAAAATATAGTGTGGTGAGTTTCTTTTTATTAAAATTACAAGCTTTCAAGCAAAATGCTTTTCATTAGGTAATCCAAGAAAAAATATGCGGATAGGTAAATACATCCACCTAAGTAAGATTTGAAAATTAAAATTAAAGCGGAATTGCCATGAACAAGCACGCATCAACACACCCAGAGAGCGAGCGAGAAATTCAGTTTAAAACCAGTTTAAAACAAATAAAATATATACATAATTCGGGAAAACATTTGAGGTTAAACTTCCCTATGCGGGGTCCATGCTATTACAAAAAGCTATGTACTGCGGGGGTAGTTCTATTTTTCTATTGAGGCTTGGAATTTTATTGGAAACCAAAGCCTCCAGGACCAGTCGTTGATATTTTCCGCTTATGTTACTGTAAATACATTGGGTGTCTGTGAAATCAAATGAATGCTGTGTTTCTGCCATGTGCTGATAAATCTGGAACGGCTGTCTTTGTTCATGATGTTTCTATTGTGTACTTTAGTCCTGATTTCTATGGTTCTGCCGTTTCACCAACATAATGTAGTTCGCAATTTGAGCATTTAATTTTGTACACTGCGTTAGAGGCGGATAGTGGGTCTTGCTTTTTAGAACTTTTTGTGATGGGATGCCGGAGTTTGAGTTCGACGGAAGGTGAATTACTAAAATGCGTGTGAAGATTTATCAGCACATGGCAGAAACACAGCATTCATTTGATTTCACAGACACCCAATGTATTTACAGTAACATAAGCGGAAAATATCAACGACTGGTCCTGGAGGCTTTGGTTTCCAATAAAATTCCAAGCCTCAATAGAAAAAAAAAATAGAACTACCCCCGCAGTACATAGCTTTTTGTAATAGCATGGACCCCGCATAGGGAAGTTTAACCTCAAATGTTTTCCCGAATTATGTATATATTTTATTTGTTTTAAACTTGTTTTAAACTGAATTTCTCGCTCGCTCTCTGGGTGTGTTGATGCGTGCTTGTTCGTGGCAATTCCGCTTTAATTTTAATTTTCAAATCTTACTTAGGTGGATGTATTTACCTCTCCGCATATTTTTTCTTGGATTACCTGATGAAAAGCATTTTGCTTGAAAGCTTGTAATTTTAATGAAAAGAAACTCATCACGCTATATTTTCGTTTTCTCTTTGAATTAGGTTAGTTTCATATAATTTAAAAAATAATGTTCGTTTTTAGAATAATTAATTTAATATTTTATTTTAAAAAATATATATTTTTACTTTTAAATATTTTTTTAAAAATATAATTTAAAAAAATATATTTAAACTGGTAATTGTATTTTTAACTCGTGTAAAACGCCTCGAAGGTACGGCAATGCCAACGTACAGCGCCGCCTACCAAAGTTGTTAACTGGGAACGCTTCAAAAATTCTCAATACATTTTTAATAACATGGTGTTATGTTATATTCAAATAGGTAAAATAGGTTAGTTTCAGATGGGTTATAAATTAGGTTAGTTTCTGATAGGTTATAAATTAGGTTAGTTTAAGGTGTGTTATAAAAAGGTTAGTTTCATCAATTCAAATGGTTAATTTCAGATAGGATAAAATTGGGTTAGTTTAATCGCTAAAAAGGTTAGTTTTAGATAAGTTTAATTAGGTTCAGAATTTCAAAAATAATGTTCGTTTTTAGAATAACTTTAGACCTGAGGGACACAAATTCACATCATTACTGATTTTGCATCAAGCCCGAAATACGCGAATACACTTTAATTATGAAATTTTATTAGATGGTATAGAGTATATAATTATTGTCAAATGCCTCTTTGGATGAAGGCTGCTTCATAGTTTAACATACTAATATAATCTATTGGAAGTAACTTTTATCATTTTACTTAAAATAAATAGAGATGCCTTTATCTTCCACCTTATCCCAGTACAATATCTCATTTGTACTATTTTTTTACTAATGGAAAGTGTAATTTTTGATGTCATAAAAGTATTGCTTAGAAAAATAATTAATTATATATATTTTTTGAATATTTAAATGGCTATATATATTTGTGTGTGTCTTTATTGATTCTAACATATATAATTTTTTTTTTCAGGATTAAAGTCACTCCCTTTTCCTCTGTGAATATTATATATAATAATAAAAAGAATTTTTTCTGCATCCATATGTCAATAAGTAGTATTTTTGAAAATGTCTTTGGTGCAAATATTATAAATACAAAATATCAAGTGCAGCATAATTTGTTTATTTTCCTCTTGTGGATATTGTGGAGGGTGACTAAACTAATCAAAACCTAGAAAGTGATAGCCTACTTGAAAAGCATTCATTTGTAGAAAAAGAAGAAGTAAATTTCCTACAAGTGTGAATTTTTTGATGGCATAGTTAAAAGGAAATTCAATCTACAGACATTTGGTCACTCAAACATGGAAAATGACCTTTTAATGTGACTTGTGACTACAAATCAAGAATGAAATATACACCAGTAGACATTTGATGACTCATACTGGTGAAACACTGATAAATGTGAGTTTTGTGATTATAGAGCAAGAGATATAAGTACCCTTAATCAACATTTGACAATGCTCACAGGTAAAAACCCTTTTAAATGTGAATATTGTGAATTTAGAACAACTTATAGTTGTTATCTTAAAGGCATACATTAACACACACTGGTGAAAAGCCCTTTAAATGTGAATATTGTGAATATAGAACAATAAAAAGTACTGATCTTAAAAAGCATACATTAAAACACACAGGTGATAAGCCCTTTAAATGTCAATATTGTGAATATAGAACAAGTCGTAGTGATAGTCTTGAAAGGCATATATTAACACACACTGGTGAAAAGCCCTTCAAATGTAATTATTGTGAATATAGAACAGTTGATAGTCATGGTCTTAAAATGCATACATCAACACACACTGGTGAAAAGCCTTTTAAATGTGAATATTGTGAATATAGAACAATTAAGAGTTATCATCTTAAAGAGCATACATTAAAACACACAGGTGAAAAGACCTTTAAATGTGAATATTGTGAATTTAGAACAATATCAAGTAGGTATCTTAAAAAGCATATATCAAGACACACCGGTAAAAAGCCCTTCAAATGTAATTATTGTGAATATAGAACAGTTGATAGTCATGGTCTTAAAATGCATACATTAACACACACTGGTGAAAAGCATTTAAATGTGAATATTGTGAATATAGAACAATATCAAGTAGGTATCTTAAAAAGCATACATTAACACACACTGGTGAAAAGCCTTTTAAATGTGAGTTTTGCGACTATAGATCAAGAAACAAATGCAGCCTTAATCAACATTTGCTCACACACACACCAGGAAAAGTCATTTAAATATATGTTTTATAAATATAAAGCAATTAAGAAATGTATGCTGAAAAGACATTCGATTAAATACTGGCGAAAGGGCCTTTTAAATGTGAACATTGTGAATTTGAGTAGACATAACAGCTCCCTCAAAAAGCATTCATAACTTTACATAGGTAAGATGTACATTAATGGCATGCATGCTGGCATATTTATCAAAAGTTTAAATGAGAACATCTTTATTTTGCAACCATATACAATAAAACCCTGATAAGACAAAACCAGGATATAATGAACCTTCCTTTCTAAAGAACCCAATGTAAATCCGAATTCCATTAAAAATACCATTGTTATAACGAACATTGTGTTTTTCAAAATAGCAAACTATAAATAGAACAAAATCAATTTAGGTCCCAAAATATTAAATTCTATGTAAAATACCATGCCATTAACTAACTTTGAATTTTAATTCAACCAATTTTTTAAACTAATTAAAATTTTTGTGCGAGCTCTAGGTTACAGAAAACAATTTAAAACAATGAATTTAGGGACATTGGTGTTTTCATTTATGATCCATTTTTTACTGCCTACATGCTTTTATAAATTTTATACCTTATTGAAAACTAAATTTCTTTACATTCGTAAAATTCCTTTGAAAATGGACAAATTATTGACACCGGTTTTAAAATATAATGGAAGTTCCAAAGAAAAAGTCACTCGTAACAATATACACTTGAAAAGAAAATAGCCATCATACAAACCATGTATTGATACATGAAAGTGGCACATCACAAGCAGAACTTTGGAAGAAAATGAGAGGAAAAGTAGCAATTCTACGAAATGGGGCCAAAAAGAAGTTGGCCGCGAACATCAGTGTCATTATCTTCTTTTAGAAGAAGCTTGTATAAGTGGCTTGTACAAGCTAGGCTAAAAAATATCCCATTAATTAGCCACATTTTACAACAAGAGGCCATTCTTTTATACCATGGGTATGAAATATGATGATTTTGAAGCCCCTAATGGGTGCTTTAATATAATTAAGGCCAGAAGAAATATTATTTTTTAAAAATTTGCAGAGAGGAAAGGGCAATGAACCTTTTGGTGGTGGAAGATGGAGAAAAAAAAAACCTACTTTTTTGGACAAGTATTCTCCCTCCAATAATTTATAATCTTGATGAGTCAGGATTATTTTATAGGATTTGCCTGACAAGACACTCACCTTCAATGGCATTTGTTCTGGAACAGAGGCCAAACGAGAGAATTACCTTTTTGGCTGGAGCTGATATGGATTGCTTAGAAAGCAAAAAAATCTCTCCACCCATTATAAAGCAAATAAAATAGCTTGAATGACAGTCTTAATTTTCAAAAAATATCTTCATTATTTAGATAAGTATTTTGCCAGTGAAAATAGATAGGTGGTGCTAATTCTAGACAATTATTCAGCACACATCCCTGAAAAATTGAAAAATATTCAGGCATTATATTCCCCCCCAATGCCACAGCCAAGCTGCAACCTATGGATATGGGAATAATTCATGATATTAAAAGGAGATATAGGATCAGGTTAATCAATAGATGCCTTATAGACATGGAAAAAAAAACAGAGAGACCAATATTACATTGCTTGATTCAATAGAATGGTTGAATATGTCATGGGACTCTGTCCCTAAATCAACCATTGTAAATTGCTCTTCCATGTCTGGGTTCGGAAGCCTTCAAGATGAAATTGCCCCACAAGATTCTTTAAATTTATTAAACCTTGAAGAAATATCAAAAGCATCCAAAAAATTTGAGCAATATATTCGTGTTAATGAGAATGAACAGTTTAAATCAGAAAAAAAAAAGACTTTTTAAAGTAAGCCTATATTGTAGTATAAAAATATTGATTTAAAATGGATTTTTATACCTTTTAAATATTATTGATATAACTTTTCCTTGTATTATACTTTTTGTTCGTGGCATGAATGTTCAGTAAAAGATACTAAGAAGCACTTTGCCACTTGTCTTGAATTAGTTTATTATCTTTGGGTTTTAGAGTTATATATAGCTACCACATGAATTTAGAATACATGAATTTTTACTTAGATTTTGATACTAGTGGTAGAGAGAGAGAGCAAAGAAGAACTATAAAACTATTAATTAACTAAAACTGGTAATTTACATACATGTTGATTGCTTTAAAATTTACATATTAAAGATTTATATTGTACAATTGAATTTAGAATATTTTGGCCTAATTTTCATATATAAAATTGAATTTAAGGAAAATATTAACTATAGGATCCAACATACTCCCCCGGCTGGGAAGAGATGACCAGAAAATAAAAAATAAAAAAATAAAAAAAAAAAAAGAGTTCCAATAGTATAGATGCTGGACTAATTGAGTCCGACTATGTAGCTAAGATTACAATTCTCATTGTTTGAAAGGCAATGGAATCAGCTTTGTAATGGGTCTCTTGAAGACTCCTTTTGAAGTCTTTATCTGGACTACCCTGACATTCTTGTCCTCTTCCTGGAAATATCTCCTGAATCCTAGCCAAAGGCCAGCGAAGTGGAGATATTTGAGCCTCTTTGAGGTAGACCAGTTGACCTATTTGGATATTGTCTTGTTTGATTCGCCATTTACCACGGCCTTGGAGGTTGCTCAGATATTCCTTGGACCATCTTGACCAGAATGAGTTTTTTAGGTTTTGAATCAGCTTCCATCTTTGAGTATCCGATTGAGGTGAATCTTGGATGAGATTTTCAGATTCGTTGGCCAGTTCTCTTTCGGGAACTGCTGGATTATCAGACTCTGCGGCTGCTAAGTCGGATTCAATAGGATCTTCCCAAGTTTTTGATTCAGCTTTGATGCATGAGCCTTGTTCGGTCGATTCCTCTAAATGTTCTTTGGAGAGTTGTCGACTTTCTGCCGCCTTCTCAAAATCTTCCAGATTGACTGCCTTTTCTAAAGCTTCGGGTCTTAAGACTTCTTTCTTCAAGATTTCTGGCCATTCTATATATGCCGATGAACTGTAATTTTCATCGTCGTCTTCAGATTCCTTGACATCTTCTAAGCATAGAGAATCGATGGGCTTCCAGCGGGATAATTTTGCCTTTTCACCGCTCTGTAGATAATCCTTTGTTGATGTATCCACAATTTCAACAGGTACAACTTTCTCTTTGCTTGATGATTCATTAGCTTCTGTATAAACATTGATTATGCCACTGGTAGCCTCTTTAGGTCGATTAAGATCAGCTTCAACTACATTGAGGTGAGCTGAGTCATCATGGCACAGTTCTTTCTTATCCAGAGCTTCTACACTGACCACTGGTTCTTTCGAATATTTGCCTTCCGATTTATCAATAACCGAAACATCGGAGATTTCAATCTTTGGAGTCCCGATATCTTTGCTAGACTCTTCGTCTTCAATGACAAAAGTGGTTTCTAAAATTGAAGAATCTTCTTGATTCTCATCAATAGCCTCAGGAATGTCGGCATTCTCAGTTAAGAGATTTTTGATAAGTGATTCCTGGCGTGGGGATTTTGGTTGTAAGAGAGGGAATTTTTTATTTTCATTTAAATAGGAATACTTGAGTCTACCTCCAACTCTTAGAAGTCCTTGAGTGTCTAAAAAGGGATTTAGAGAAGTTAGCTTGTTGGACAGAGGTAGTTGTTTGTTTGACTTCAGTAATTTTATTTCCGTGCAGAATTCAACTTGCTGGATTGATTTGACTAAGACTTGAATTGCCTTTGTTAATTCTCTTGTTGTCAAAGGTCCTTTCTGACAAATTGGATCAAAGAGGAGGCAATTGTAGTAGAATCTCCAACACCAAGCTGTTATTCGGATCAATTTGGTCATTGTGGAATACCTTTCAATGAATTCTAGATTTAACATAGTTTCTGAATTTTGAATTAAGGTTGTTTGATCCAACACTTGACCCTCACCGACTTCTTCTTGAATGATATTGAGATTTACTTGGGTTGGTGAAGAAGGAATATATCGAACATTATTTTCTTGAAGCCAAATAGGACCCCGCCACCAAATTCTATGATTGACCAAGTCTTGAGGCATGATTCCTCTTGATGCGCAATCAGCAGGATTATCTTGACTGGATACATGGAACCAATCAGTGATTTGAGTCAAATTTGAATTGACGACACTCTGTTCGAAACAAAGGCCTTCCATCTGCTGGCATCTGATCTTATCCAATCTATGCAGATTTGTGAATCAGTCCACAAAAAGGTTTTGTCAGGTTGAAAAGGAAATGATTCAAGAATGACTTGATTCAGTTGAGCCAAAAGCAATGCTGCACTTAGTTCAAGTCTTGGAATTGTAATGGTCTTTAATGGTGCAACCTTAGTTTTTGAGGTTATCAGATTGATTTTGATCTTTTGAATTTTGAATCTAGTTTTCAAGTAAAAAACTGCTGAATAAGCATTAAGGGATGCATCACAAAATCCATGTAGTTGTAATTCTTCTATTTCAGAAGATGAACTGTTCAGGTATCTTGGTATTTTGATTTCCTTTAGGCACGATAGTTGAGTTTGGAATTTATTCCAATTTGACTTTATATCTGATTCAATTGGTTCATCCCATGAAGTTTTCTCAGTAGGAAGTTGACGTTTTCGCCTATAATAGGGTGGTGGCTTTATCTTAGGAATAATCGAAGTTTCTTTCTTAGATGAGAGTGGTTCACTTGACTGAGAAGCGAGAGGTTGTTCTGGAGTGGATGGTTGACTTGATTCAGAAGGAAGTAATTGGTTTTGTTTAGAAGTAATTTGTGGAGTTAACTTAGAGATACGTGACTTTTTAGATTTACTTGGAATTTCTTCAGATTTACTTGGATTATCTTCGGATCTACTTAGATTTTCTTCAGATTTACTTGAATTATCTTCAGATTTACTTGGATTATCTTCGGATCTACTTAGATTTTCTTCAGATTTACTTGAATTATCTTCAGATTTACTTGGATTTTCCTGTAGCCCTTTTTCCAAATTAAAAAACCTACTCAATGCTTGAGATCTTGAATCACCTAAATTGGGTGTTGATTTAAAAGGGAGATTGACTGAATATCTGCCCTCAATGTCTCTTTTGATGTTTGACTTGAATAATATCTCACAGGCATTCTTTGTACCCAACTGGGCCTTAGAAATTGGGACATCTTCAAGTTCCCAGAATTTTCTTATGCTGGAATCAAGTTCAGTGGTACAGTGATTGATTACCGAAGTATTCGACTTAATAGTTGAATGGATTCTCCCAGAAACAAGCCAACCTAACTTGGTATTAAGTGCTATAGGATGGTGCTTTAAATCTGTTTTATGACCTAGAATTATTTCTACAAAGGTATCTGCACCCAAAATTAGGTCTATGGGCTTGGTGACATAGAATTCTGGGTCTGCCAAGAGCAAATTTTCTAAATGAGGAAAGTCTGCTGACTGAATTTGGAAGTTTGGAAGGTCTGCAGTTACCCTCCCAACCACAAATGCTCTGGCAGAAAATAATTGATCATTATGATGTGGGGTGAACTCTATTTCAACCTGCGATGTTGTCCTGTTGACAACAATGTCACCTACACCTTTTAGTGTATAAGAATTTTTTCCTTTTTTCAAGTCCCAACTTGTGGCAACATTGTTCTGAAATTAGGCTTATTTGGGACCCATTGTCCACTAATGCTCTACATAGCACAAATGAGCCATCCTTCGCCTTGACTTTAATAAGGGCTGTTGACAGTAGAATATTTGTTTCCGTTTCCAAAGGCATCGCATTACAGATGGTATTTGTTGAAATCAACATCTCTTGAGAGGTTGTTGGTTGTGAAATGGATGGTTCAGAGTTGTATTGATGCAGAAGAGTATGATGGTTCTGCTTGCAGTTTTTCATCTTGATGTGATGAGACATTTGGATATCTCATGATTTGCTCTAAGGCAATTTTGACAAAGTTTATGTTTTTTAACTAATTCCCATTTTTTAGGCAAGGGAAGATTTCTGAATCTCTGGCAGTCATTTAGTTTATGAATTTGATGACATAAAATACAATTTTGACCTTTGTTGACATAAAGGCCGTGAGCCATCATATTTTTGCTAGAAGTTTTTTGTTCCTGGAACAAAGGAATTCTCATACCTTGCAGGCTTCTAGCATGTTTTTCTAAAAAATTCACAAAGTTTTCAAATGTTGGATATTCTTCATTTTGAAGAGTTAATTCCCATTCTTTCCTGAGGGCTTCACCAATTCTTTTTTCAAAAAAATTGATCAGGATTAGATCTGTTAATGTGTTTTTTCTCAAGTCCTAGCACTGAGAGATTTCTAATGCCTTCATTGCAAACATCAAGGATTTCATAGAGAGAACCAGCCGAAATAGATTTTAATGGCCTTATGGAGAATATTTTGTTGATTTGTGAAAAAGCCAATTCTCTTCTGTTATTAAATCTATTGCATAAGGTATCCCATGCTTGCTGGTAGTTTTTGTCAGAAATGGGAAAACCCCGAATCAACTTTTCCGCAGGACCCTTAACAGATGCATTTAGATATTGAAATTTTTGTATTTCAGTTAGTGTTTGATTTGAATTAATGGTGGAGTTAAATATTTCTCTAAAACTAAGCCAATTGGCTGAATCACCATTGAAAATGGGTAAATTTATCTTAGGTAAATTAACATTGGATTCGGGCAGTTGTTTATCACTATGAGTATTTTCTTTGGTTTCAATTAAAGATAAAGCTTCTTCAATAGACACCAACATATTAAAAATATCCTTTTTGGCCTTTGAATAATCGCCATATTGTGTATCATCTAACTCTGATTCTAATAATGTGTTGATAACTTGATTTAGGCTAATTTTCCTTTCATTAACTTCTTGTTGGAATAGCTTTAATCTATGTATGTTTTTGGATTCTACAATAGCTTCATTCTCTGATTCCAGATCCTTTATTTCCTGAATGATAAAGTTGAATTTGTGCCGAATTTTAACTTCTGATTTAGGCATGACTTTATTTTAAGAATTTTAAATTTTCAAATGGCTTACCTTAATTTTTTAAAGTATCCGGCTCGATGAGGGACCATAATGTTCGTGGCATGAATGTTCAGTAAAAGATACTAAGAAGCACTTTGCCACTTGTCTTGAATTAGTTTATTATCTTTGGGTTTTAGAGTTATATATAGCTACCACATGAATTTAGAATACATGAATTTTTACTTAGATTTTGATACTAGTGGTAGAGAGAGAGAGCAAAGAAAAACTATAAAACTATTAATTAACTAAAACTGGTAATTTACATACATGTTGATTGCTTTAAAATTTACATATTAAAGATTTATATTGTACAATTGAATTTAGAATATTTTGGCCTAATTTTCATATATAAAATTGAATTTAAGGAAATTATTAACTATAGGATCCAACACTTTTCTTGATTTTTTTTAGACATATGGGAGGGGGGGGGGGGGTTGCATAATTAGAAGAACCAATCTTTTGCTTATTACTTTTGTTTCTTTGTATATCTGAAAAAAAAAAACATTAATATTATAAATGTCCAGTATGTGCTTATTTTTACATTATCCACCAAAATATCTTGTGATTAATTCAAGTATTCATTTGTGTATATAGAACATGATTTGAAATGTTACACATACCTCTGTTAATAAAATTTCCTATTTTTGCCATATAGTAAAACTCATTTAGCATTTTTCAAACTCAATACCTCAAACAAACATGTTAAAATGGTGATACATTTTAATTATGAAGCCTGACAAGAAATTAATTTTCAGCATTATTTTCTTTTAAAATGAATATTGTCACGATTTTGAATTTTATAATTAATTATTTCTTTTTTTTTTCAATGGATTTTGTATATTAATTTAAAGTCATTTTTGTTATCATCATCCCATACAATGTAATTTTTTTATATATATAAACAAACGATAATAAACAAAAATAACAATGTAATTTGCATCTTGATTATTATAAAACAACATCAAATAAATTATCAATGTAAAACCATAAAACTTTTTAACATTTAACACAAAAACGTTACATTAAATTTTGGCGCAGCTACGAAAGGATACCATACAAAAGGCTACGATGCAAGAAAAAAGGTAGAATGGTGGCAGGGGTTAACAAATTAAGAAAAATTTAGCGGTGAGAAAGGTTCAATTCACCCTAAATCTTGGCTTAAACTATATGAATTAGAAACTATCAAGCTAGATGAAAGTGAAAGAATCAATAGTTTAATTTATTATTCATCAAAAGATGCCTTGGTATATAATGGTATAATTTTTTCTTGCATCACTTGGCCATTTACAGTAAAATCCCTCTATAGTGAACCCCAATGGGACAGAGCTTTTGGTTCACTATAGCCACGGTTTGGCTATTTTTTTGTACTTTTAAAAATTTTTAGACCGTATAATTAAAGGACAGCCATTCACACTGGAAGAGGCTGCCTCTTAGTAGTGGTCACTTTTTTTAATTCCCTTAATTGACCAATTTCCTTATATTAATACTAAATAATAAAAGAAATCATTAGATGATAGGTTCTTCTTATCATTAACATACATGTACCTCTATGTCTAATTTAAAAATCAAGACAAATCCTAGGCAAAGTTTTATTAAATATATATTCAAAGATATAAAATGATTTTAAAACATCATTATCACATTATATAATACAATGTTTCCTTGGAAAAATGGCTCTAACACCTTGTTGCTTCAAAGCATTCTTCAAGCATTGCACCATTCAAATAAAGTTAGTGTTTTTCTTCCATTTCATTTTCCACATATTCTTCTAGGTCTAGATTTCGTTTTTTTTTTAACCTGTCATGCAAAACATTGCTGCATAGTTAATTGCATAAAAATAGTTTTTGTTTAATCACGGGACCGTTTATTTGGACTCTTTTTTTTTTTTTTTTTGTAGCCCTAAAACGTACGATCGCGGCTAAAGATGAGGTTGATTCCTCTTTGTAACAATTTTTAATAGCTTTATATTTTATCTTTCATAATAGAAAAGTTAAATTCTCTTATTTTAATATGTTCTTAACATTTTGCCTGTGTTGTTTCGCTTTGAAAAGTTCTGAAATGGCTTTTTTTTAAAGAAATAACTTTTTTTTAATGCCTTTGTTTTCTTCAATTTGGAAGCCATATGCATTTTTTATATTTCAATTTTAATGGATGCAAAGATATTCTATTTAATAAAAAGTATAATGTGTAAAAATTTATACAAAATGCAGCAAAATAATGTGCAAAAATCAAAACAAACAATGCCGCTAAATTTATTGTTTTGAAATCGCGATTCGCGAGCTGAAACATGCGTAAAATTTTGTTATTTAATTTTTTTTTTTTAATTACAATTCTAAGTTCGTTATAAGCATAGTATTTTTAATAGATTTTATTATTTTGGGACCGAAAATTGGTTCGTTATAGGGGTAGTTCTTTATTCTAAAAATCGCAAAGTTCATTATAACCATGGTATTTTCAATGGAATGGAATTGGGAATCGGCGTGGGTTCGTTATAAGGGAAGGTTCTTTATATCCAGGGTTCGTATTAGCGGGGTTTTACTGTATGTTCTTTATATCCCGGGTTTGTATTAGTAGAGTTTTACTTATAAAAGAAATATGTTTCAATTAAAAGAAAATTGATAAGGCACAATTTGGATTATAGATTATAAACACAAGGTAATAAGACCAAATAATTTAATAGTGTGTGACGTTTCGGTAACAGCTGTGGTAAAATTTCTCATTCAGTACTTTTGTCTGAAGATGGTAACAATGTTGTTACCGAAACGTCACTCACTATTTATTTGGATTTGGTCTTATTACCTTGTGTTCATAATCTACTAGCCGAATGACCCAGGCAACGCCCGTGTTTTACCCGATAAATTGGCGCCTTAAATAAATGCCTATCTTAATCAATCAGTCAAAGGCCGCCTCTGTCACGGATGGCCGGCGCCCTCCTATTGGACGGCTACGATCACGTGTCATCGTTGGCGCGTAGGTGACCTTGAGTGACGTAATGCCCCCACCCCTGCCGGCGGCGCGCGCCCGTTGGCTGCCGGCGAGCACGTGACCTCCCTGTTTGCACGCATCCGTGACAGAGGCGGCCGGCCAATGACTGACTGATCAGGAAAGACTCTCGTGACTATATATAGTAATAATAAAAAGGCATATACAGTAGAACCCCGCTAATACGAACCCTGGATATAATGAACCTTCCCTTATAACGAACTCACGCCGATTCCCAATTCCATTCCATTAAAAATACCATCGTTATAACGAACTTTGCGATTTTTAGTATAACGAACCTATTTTCGGTCCCAAAATAATAAAATATATTTAAAATACTATGCTTATAACGAACTTAGAATTGTTATTTAAAAAAAAATTAAAACAACAAAATTTTAAGAATGTTTCAGCTCGCGGATGGCGATTTCAAACAATAAATTTAGCGGCATTGTTTATTTTGATTTACACTTTATTTTTGCTGTATGTTGTATAATTTTTTACACCTTATACTTTTTATTAAATAGAATATCTTTGTATCCATTAAATTTGAAATATAAAAAATGCAAATGGCTTCCAAAATGAAGAAAACAAAGGCATTTTAAAAACAAAAACGTTATTTTACTAAAAAAAAAAGGCTATTTTCAGAACTTTTCAAAGTGAAACAACACAGGCAAAATGTTAAGAACTTATTAAAATAAGAAAATATAACTTTTCTATTATAAAAGATAAAATATAAAGCTATTAAAAATTGTTACAAAGAGGAATCAACCTCATCTTAGCCGCGATCGTATGTTTTTGGGCAAAAAAAAAAGTCCAAATAAACGGGCCTGTGATGAAACAAAAATTATTTTTATGCCATTAACTATGGTGATTTTAAAGTCAGCAATGTTTTGCATTACAGGTTAAAAAACAAAATCTATACCTAGAAGAATATGTGGAAACATGAAATGGAAGAAAAACACTAACTTTATTTGAATGGTGCAATGCTTGAAGAGTGCTTTGAAGCAACAAGGTATTAGAGTCATTTTTCCAATTAAACATTGTATTATATAATGTGATAAAGATGTTTTAAAATCATTTTATATCTTTGAATATATATTTAATAAAACTTTGCCTAGGATTTGTCTTGATTTTTAAATTAGACATAGAGGTACATGTATGTTAATGATAAGAAGAACCTATCATCTAATGATTTCTATTGTTATTCAGTATTAATGTAAGGAAATTGGTCAATTAAGGGAATTAAAACAAAGTGACCACTATTAAGAGGAAGCCTCTTGCTGTGTGTATGGCTGTCCTTTAATTATACGGTCTAAAAATTTTGAAAAGTAAAAAAAAATAGCCAAACCGTGGCTATAGTGAACCGTGGCTATAGTGAACCAAAAGCTCTGTCCCATTGGGGTTCACTATAGAGGGGTTTTACTGTATATTGAATTGAATAAGAGATGTTTTTGCCAATATTTGCCTTTTTTTTTTATCTAATGGTTTTAAATTTGGATTGTTCTATTTTCAAAATATAAATATATCTATATTAATATGTAGTATATTTTGTGTAGAAATAGGATTAGTTGACTTTATAAGGTAAACTTATTCATCGGTTTGTATCCCTCGATAGCTCAGTTGGCAGAGCGGAGGACTGTAGATGTAATTAAGCGGTGATCCTTAGGTCGCTGGTTCAAATCTGGCTCGACTGAGTTTTTTTTTTTTGGTAGATGCGCGCGCATCCATGACAGAGGCGGCCGATGAGGAAAGACGGTCGTGACTATATATAGTAATAAGTCAATGTCTGTCTGTTTTGTGATAAACTCAAAAACTATTGAACCAATTGGTACCAAATTTTGCATGTCACTTTTTATGAACCTGAGGAAAATTTTCGGCTACATTTTGATTAGTATTTTTGGCTATTTCTTTTTTTTTTTCATTTGAATAAATAACCATATATGAATAAATACCCAAATATGGCCATTTCTTATAAGCATCGGTGGTTCAGTGGTAGAATGCTCGCCTGCTACGCAGGCGGCCCGGGTTCGATTCCCAGCTGATGCATTTTTTTTTTAACAATTTTTTTAATTCATTTATATTATTATCTTATATATATAAAAGTCAATGTCTGTTGTCTGTTTCGCGATAAACTCAAAAACTACTGAACCAATTGGTACCAAATTTTGCATGTCGCTTTTTATAAATTCTTATAGCTATTCTATGGCACTTCTACCATTTATTATTGATGTTATTTCAGTATGAAGGAAATTGCATTGGGGGGGGGGATTCTCGGGCGAAGCCGGGGTCATTCGTCTAGTATTTGATAATTATAAAATATTTAGTCTCTTTACAGACCTTACTGAATTGACGTTTATGAAACAATGTGGATTGACTGGCTTGCATATCATCAATAGAGTGAGCTTTTCAGATCCGTTCATATTTGTACCAACCAGAAGAGTGACTCTCTCTTTGCTTAGTTTCCCCCCTGTGACATTTTTCATGCTTAAATGCTAGCCTTTTGTCAGGGGTGCATTTAACAAAAAGACCTGTTTTATCAATATTGGAGACGTCTCTATCCTGGCTCATCTCCCATAAATTCCATTGTTCGGCTACTTGTACATTAACACAAATGGTTTTGAACGAAATTTCGTTGCGTTCTTTGAAACCATCTAGCCAACCTGAACTTGTCTTAAAATCGTTTTTTCCCCATTTCAGTAGCAAAATTGTTCAGTTTTTCTTCTTATAAAATGACCACTCACGGGAATCACACACACACAAGCCTTTATTAAGAAATTCCGTCTTATACAAACGATTTTCCTGTGAGAAATGGATCCAAAAAGAAATGAGAAACAGGGGAAGAAATGGAATCCTCGCTCAGAAAAGAGAAAGAGAGAGAGAGAGAAAAAAAAAAGAGGATGAAGGAAATTTTAAATAGAAATAGAAAAACAGGGAAAGAATATCTATGTACAAAAGACTATATACATCGTGCATAGAACACAGTGAGTAATTAGACTATTCGGTGAATGGTTGCATCTTGTGACGAAGAAAATACTCACGGGAATCTATCTTCTTATCTCTTGCTTGTTTGAAGCCATTTTAAAACATATTTGTTCAAATCTGGATTTTTTACGACACCTTTGTCTTCTGATCTACAAGAATTTGTATATTAAGTTTACTGTGCAATAAATTGATAAAGAGTAAGCAATCTCTCGAAATATTTTGAGAGAATTTTTTTTTTCTTTACAAGGTTTATTATATAAATATATTAAACCTGTTTATAGCCCCCCCTCTTGGGACTCACCAAAATAGGGTGCTATAGAGAGGGGGTGCTATAGACAGGTCACTTTTAATGTAAATCGAATCGTACTATGTATTTAAAATCGGGTGCTATAGAGAGGGAGGCGCTATTTAGAGGGGGCGCTATAGACAGGTTTAACTGTATATATATATAAACGTTTTTGAAGGGTCGCCTATTGAACAATCTATATACACTCTGTACCAGTTATAATATCTTTTACAACCATAAGTAACAATCATGCTTATGATGACTCCGCCTTTGCCGGTCCCAAGCCCGGATGAAAAAGGAGGAGGGGAGGCAGTAACAAGCTCACTAAAAAAGTGAGGACCCGATTTGTACCTTCTGTAATTCAAAACTAAAAAATGAAATCACTCACTATATTTTTGATTGCTCTGCTCTGAAAGAAGAAAGAAGAACCCTTATGCTCAAAACTGGGCAACTCTGTGCTTCACTTCCATCAATAATTGACAATATGACCCAGAATAAGTATATTGCTACGGCGTTTTATGGTTTCCACAAGTCCATATCTGAGAAGAAGGCCAAGTGACACTCACTCCTCATTTTCTTACTTCTACTCTTTTTGTGTTGTTTTTCTTGCTTCCCTCTTTATCTTTCTTGTTTTTTTTCTTTTTTTTTTCTTCTATATATATCGTTATTTCCTTTGTCTCACTGCTTTGTTCTTATGCATACCTCTGGTGAATCCTGTATAGGGTCAGTGACCCTAAATAAAGGCTTTTTGTTGTTGTTGTTGAACATAAACAATTTACAGTAGAAATTGCTTATTTAAAGAATAGGTCCTAAAAATAGTTTATAATTTTAAATGCAGAAGGCATTTTACATCATATATTTAATTACTTTTTGTATCTTCATTTTTAATCTTCTCTCAAATATATAATTATGAATAAATAGCCAATTTTTCAATGAGAAATTTAATCTTTTTATGAGAGATGAAAATATACCTTGAAAAAAAAAAAAGATAGAAATTATTATATATTGGATTTATAAAAGAGATATTTAAATAAGTGGTATGCCTAAATGAGAGAGAGAGATATATTTATCTAGATGGATTCTCAATTAACAAATTTATTTACGATATACGGAGGTTCGTCTGTAATTTTATTAACTTAAAAAAATAAAACAGAAATCAAGAGATGATTCATTTAAGTCAACTTTATGGACCATTTTAAGTTCGACGGTGATGCTCGAGTGGCAGAAATAGGAACTAAAATTTATTTTGAAATTATTTATTTCCAGTGTAAGTGAAATGTGAAAATAGATTGGCATCTTTCTCAATGCGATTTTTAATTATATAATTAGAGTTATATATAATTATATATATAGATTACAGATTCTTTTTTTACAAATAATTTTTATCTTCGAAATAATTTTTCCATTACAGTAAGGGCAGTAGAAATTGTATTATTTTTAAAACAATCATACGAATCTATAATAGTTACTAATTTTGATAACAGATGGTGCGCTAATCCATCATAATACAAATCACTTTTTGTTTAATAAATTGTTTAATATCAAAAAGAATCTTACGCCTTTAAAATAGTTTTGAATTTTGATAACAGATGGCACGCTAGTGCATCATATTACAAATCACTTTCATTATACCATTATTTTATTTGTTTATATTTCCATGACGATATTAATTTTTTTTTCTAAATTAGAGTTATAATATAAAATCCTAATTTTTTAGTTTATATTCTACAAATAAGCCTATTTGTTATTTAATAATTATATAATTGATTATTATCTTTTTTAATAAATAAATTATTACATTATGATTGCCATTAGCGCGCCATCTGTTATGAAAATTCGAAACTATTATAGACGCGTATGATTCTTTTAAAAAATTAAACAATTTCTAATGTCCTTGCTGCAATAGAAAATTAATTATCTAAAAAATATAAGTTTAATTAAGAGAAAGACATCTTCTGATCGTGAAACTAAAAATTGCTGATGGCTTGCGCCATCTATCGGCAAATATAGATCTATCCTGACGTCTGCCAAGATGCGCATCTTATAGATAAGATAGACTTCCTCGGCGTGGAACTGAGGAGTGAAGACCTTGTCTGGACTCTCAAGATGAGGAAGTAAGAAAATAAGCTGAAAATAATTGTAAATTTACAACTGTATATATTTGCTAGACTATATCGTTCCCGGCTTTGTCTCTGACAAGCCAAATTTTTCCATCTGTATATATTTGTTTCTAAACTATAATAGACACGTATGATTCTTTTATAAATTAAACAATTTCTACTGCCCTTACTGTAATGGAAAAATGTATTGGATAGCCTGGCTCATTAGTGGTGAACCTCCCAGCGGTTTACTAGCGAAACCACTGGGAGGGTTCACCGCTGATGAGCCAGGCCCTCCAATAATGCGATATAGTTAATATTATTGTCTGAATAAAGAGTTTTAAAACGTAAATTTTTCCATTTCAGTAAGGACAGTAGAAATTGTTTAATTTTTAAAAGAATCATACGCGTCTATAATAGTTTCGAATTTTCATAACAGATGGCGCGCTAATGCATCATAAATATATTCCCTTACATTTTATTTACCTCTTTATTATATTGTTACATAGAAAATTATTAAAGTAAAGCTTCGGGATGACACGACAATTTAATTAATAATTCTCTCTCTCTTTTATCGGCCTGCCCACTCTGTGAACTCTCGCAGTCCACTGGTGGCGGAGTCTTTGCCTCGGTGGGCCCCACCAATGAAGACTGTATATATATTATATATAGTTATCAATTATTTTTATATTTATATCTATTTATTCCTATATTTATCATTATATAATCATATTTATTCATATTTATATTTATTCTGTATTTAACCTTATATAATCTTATAAGGACATTGAAATAAAGTAGTTTCAATCTCTCTCTCTCTCTTGAGGTACTCGGGATTCCTGGAGCCATGTACTGAAGGTCAAGAACAATTGATAAAATACCAGAGAGGCAATGAGGCAAGTTCACAGAGTAGGAAAAGATAAATAACAAAATGAATAATCTGTTTATAAAATAATAAACATTTCGCTACATAGCTCCTCCACTATGGGAGCTGTGACTCACACCTTGTAAATATTGTTGATACTGACATGGATCTGACGTGTTTCTACCTAGGATTCCCTTAGAATATTGGACCTTTGTCCCTAGTTTTTTTTAAACATCCTTTTCTTGCGGCGTAAAGAGCAGCTTTGCCGTCATATCGCCTATAGAAATATCGTCTTCTTGGTAGGAGGTCTTTGACACGGCGGTGGAATCCTGGAGTCAGTCTCTGGAAATGTAGATCACCGCACCCATTGCCTCTAGGTCTTCTCGGCGATCTTCAGTTTGTCTTCCCTAACTTACCCAGCATCTCCACCAAAATGTCACATGGAAAATTAGGAAAGACAAACTTCAGGATAAAACAGCAATTTATTTAAGACAAGAGAGAACAAATTAAAATTTATGAAATACTTGAGAGGTAATGAGGAAAGTTTTTTTTTTTTTTTGCTTATCCCTAGTAGACGTGGTACAGACCATGATAATCATGGTGGGTAAAGGTGGCTACTTTTACTGTAAGTGCATCACATGTCTATACATGTGAAAAGCGCAGTTCGACTTACAAATGTGTCAGAGCCCTGATATTGATAATCTGTTGATAAAATAATAAACGCTACAATATATTTTGATCTCCCAACTATAAAAGATATTATTCAAAATATCAATCCACGACGTCCTAACGCTTAGTTAGGAGATCCTGCATAGCTGCAAGGTCTCTACTCCACCAACTCCCCATGTGTAAATAGCCAGGACAAGGCGAGCTGTGCTCGAATGTAACACCTGTAAATTGAGGCGAAATAAATAAAACCTCTTTATTTTATCATTATTTATTCTCTGTAACAATTGATTAGAAGAGACAATGTTTGTTTAAATTGTCAATAATGACAATGACAAAATAAGGAGATGACTTTGTCTTAATATATCAACACCAGTTGATTATGGTACAATTCCACCTTGTAACATTGTTTCACCTAGTTTAGTGTCGATGGAGATTTCACCTGGAGGAAATTTATATATAAAATTGACGTTTTGTCGCAATTAACGCATTGACGTCTATTTTGACGGGAGAGGCGACCTTTGTATTTATAGATCAACATCCTCCCGGCAAAATTTCTATATTTTAGCCATAGATTTGGCCCAGCCACTTTGCCAGCTAAACACCTCTTTGGCAGATTTTGAAGATTCCATTAGATCCCGTGTGGATCTCATAGAATAAAGTACCCCATAGGTTGACGAAGGCGATTAGCAGAAATCATGGTCTCCTGGTGAGGGCTTCTCAGTTTGCCAAATGTGGTGTTGTGACTTTGTCACCGACTCGAGACCGCTAGTTTACGGCGACGGACAATAGATGGTATAGAGTTTTGAGGTCTATTTTGACGGGAGAGGAGTCCTATGATTTAATAGTTTAGTGTTATTCAGAAACGTCTGCTACTTACCCCGTATCACTCCTAGCTTTCACCAATTTCACATAATCTCGCTCCCAGGTACGCGGGACGAATTTGACGCAGGTGTTGTTGTGGAACTGGTCCATGGCGTCGAGGATAACTTTCTCCACCGGCTCTGTAACATACCGTCTCTGGGCGAATAACATAGCAGCATCATTGGTATGCAAATTACACTCTCCTCTCCTAGAGCATGCAAAGCCAAAAATTGCTATAGTTTTAATTAAATAACTTAAATTAAGTTCTCAAATTGTAGAGAGAGCAAGGTTTAGATACCTACTAGGTATTATAAACTCATAGATAAAACTTAAGGAAGTGGAAAATCTTTTATATCGCCGGTAGAGTCTATTTTTTTTTTAAGGAGACAGAGGAAATTTTGTTCACGCTTGGTTATCTCGTATGTCTTCAATAAAGGCCACTGTAATATCTTTCAGAGTCATTGTCTGAATCCCGATATACATGCTAAAAGGTACAACTTCCTTAAATTTTGTCTATGAGTGTATATATATGGAAATTTCGCTGGGAAGATAATGATCTCTCTCTATAAAAAATAAAAGTAACCTCTCCCGTCAAAATAGACCCTGATAGATTACAGCCACACAGAAAGTATTATAGGCGATTCTTAAAAAAGAAACAAGGGCTATGTGACTTACTCATACTATGGTGGATGACATAGGGAACGGTGGCGTTTGGCCAGAGCTTCTCAGGATGGATGGCGGCGTTTCTGCTCGGCAACACTGGTGAGACTTAGCTGCATATTGGCCAACTTATGCAAATCACGTTTATTACATATTTACAGTGAAACCTGTCAACATAGAGGTCAAGTGAAGTAGGTCTCCATAACTGATTATAACATCTATATATACGTTTTATATCTATAAAATAATAATAACAATTTATTTCTTCAGTTTAACCATTCACTTTATACAAACTCTACACGTCACGTCTTACTGTAACTATCTACAAAGGTACAAGGTTATATATAATACAATATAATGTGCGGCTTATCATGATAGAACGACATTTGAAAATTATCCCGCATGCGTTTCTTTTGAACAAAAAATCGAAATTTATTTCAAGAAGAAATAACGATTATTTCTAACCTTAAGGATGAGATATGAAAGGATGAATTGTGAAGAGTAATGATGAACGGAAAATAAAAGTGTCCAGGGATCGGAAATATATAAATTTAAATAAAAAGGTTATATATGTTACCTGGTATTGTATATGGTGTAAGATAAACATGTGATGGGTAGAATTATATTAACTGGAGTGGTGGCTATTTTATACCAATAGAGACAATATAGAGAAAATAGAGGTAACTCCTGGAGCATAAATCACCAACTACCTGGGTTGGACAGTCTTGAAGTCTAGTCATGGGGAGGACAGAAAGAGAGACAATATATTTATTCAGATAACCCAGGTTCCTGGAACATACAGAAGTCGCCAACTACCAGGTAGAGACAATATAGTTATGTGTTTTATATTCGGTTTATAATGTCTAATAATGATAAGCGATAGTCTTTTCTCATCTTTTGTTATCTTCTGGAAATGAAACATTCATTAAACTTTTCATTGTGTTTATCTTACCTGGCCAAGATGAGAATTATCGACAATTGCAATCCTGATTTATTATCTAATAATATCAATGATTTTAAAATTTATAAGCATTAATGATAAGGATTGTTTGTTTAAGTTTCTTCAATAATTTTTCTTCAATTTTAACCTTTTTACTTCTTTTATAGTATTATTATATTTATTTATTGCTCTCTGATTTTTCTTAAAATATTTTTCGACAAAATTTTACTCCATTCTTATTGTACAAATATCTAATGCAATTGAAATTTATTTTTGTTTTTTTTTCTAATTTCCCATTACACCGCTTCATATTAGATTTGTATTTAATATTATTTGATTTAACTTCAAATGATGCAGTATATGCTACCTTACTAATTATCCCCAATTATTTCCTAACTAATCTGTGTGTCAATATTGATCGTGTAAAACTTGGAGTTGTATAATTATAGCATATCTCTAAATCTTTGGTGAAGAATGTGAGCATGCGCAACATTTATTTTCTTCCAAACGATATACCGCTTTCAATGAATAATAATTTATTTCTAGTTTATTTACATTTTAAAAAATAGAGATAAAGAGTATATAAAACGAAAATTGCAATTATACCGCGAATGTTTCTTTTAAATAAAAATCGAAATTTATTTTAAAGAGAAATAACGACTATTTCTAACTTTAAGAATGAAGTATGAAAGGGTGAAAATATGAAGAGTAATGGCGAACGGAAATTATTGTAATATTTAAAATATTGTATTTTAAATTACTTTATATATAATATTTACGAACGGAGGGATATGTCCAGGGTAGCCTAGTGGACATGGCATCTGCTCGGTAAGCGGAAGGTCGTGGGTTCGATTCCCGCCCCTGGACACTTTTATTTTTCCGTTCGCCATTACTCTTCATATTTTCACCCTTTCATACTTCATCCTTAAAGTTAGAAATAGTCGTTATTTCTCTTTAAAATAAATTTCGATTTTTATTTAAAAGAAACATTCGCGGTATAATTGCAATTTTCGTTTTACAATCATCAGCCGCGTTATATTGTATTATAAAGAGTATATATTTGAGAAATTTCTTTATTAAAAATTGAAAACTTTATACGTCTGATATACGTTTTTATTTTAATGAACAATTAAAAATACAATAACAAAAAAGTTTTATTAATACCTTTTGGTCTTATACAGATTATCCGAGTAGAAAAGGATATAAAAATAACAGAAAATAAGCAGCAATGTTATTTATAATGTATCAAATAAGGGGAAAGAAGAAAGAAATGGCTTGGTATAAATGTATATACAAGCAAACGAGAACAAGCAATTCCTTTCCTTAATAAACACAATTAAAAATACGCAGCTATATCTATCTAGATATAAGTCCTCATCTATAAATTATTAGAATATCTAAAAAATTATTCGGTTTTAAAACTTCCTCTATTTTCCATTAGTTTTCCTAAAAGAAGTTTGGAACCAAGGTCCTGTGGCCTAACGGATAAGGCGTTGGCCTCCGGAGCCAAAGATTGTGGGTTCGAATCCCATCAGGATCGTTTTTTTTTTAATTAATTTTTATTTTATTTTCATTTTTTTTAAATTATTATTTTAAAATTCATACGATGGTTGAGTATTTAATATCCTTATCCTTATATCTATAAAAATGAAATCCAAAATCGATGTTTGTTATCGCGTTAGGCAAAATCTACAGAATAAATCATTATGAAATTTCGCATGTAGGTAGCTGAAAATTTCGTTCAACATATAGGCTATTCAAAAAACTAAAAAGGCTAATGTGCTTTTTAAAAAAATGTATAACCAAAAAGCGTTAGTTCTAGCCTTATACCGCTTGGGCGCAGCACTGGTCGCGACGATAAATGAATTTGATTGGTTTATAATTTTACACGTTGTTTGTTTACACGATGAATGTTTTTAAAAGGTAAGATTATATATATATATATAAACTTTTTGGAGATAATATAAATCGATATTAATCAAATTTATACGCCCCGTAACCTGGGTTAATTAAAACCCATCTTCCTTATCGCCTGGTTCATTTCAAAATTGAAACTGTATTGTGAAATTTCGCACGTAGGTAGCTGAGGTTTTGGTTTAGCATTTAGGCTAAAAGTGCAAAAATTGCATTTCGAATATTTTTTTTTCCTTTTTAGAAGGTAAGATTTTATTTAGTTATTTAGTAATATTTTTCAAATTAAATTAATTGGAAATATTATTTATTTCACAGCTTATTCATATCTTTTTTGTGACGATGCTAATTTTGCTTTTTTAAATTTTAATTAGTGTAAATATATCGAACTAGTACGCTCCAGGAACCTGGGTTACTTAAATAAATAATATCGAACTACATTTTTTAAGATAAGGTTTACTATTTGATTCTCATAAGGAATATTCCTATTTTAGAACAAATTTAGATTTAGAACAGTATTCTATTTTTTTCTTTCTTATATTTAGAGTAAGTATAAATTTTATTGAAATTGAAAAAAGTATATTTATTGAAAAATAATTTTTTTTCGATATAACTTGCTACATACTACTCTGATCAAAAAGTTTCGACACTTTGCTCATAAGTTAAAAAAAAAACTTTATTATTCTACCAACTTCAAATTGTCCCTTTCAAAGTAGTTCCCGTTGGCCGCGATGCACTTCAGCCACCTTTTTTTCCAGTCGGCAAAACACCTCTGGTAGTCTATTATCGGGATCGCCTTCATGGCCTTCTTCGATTCCACTTTGATCTCTTCTATGCTCTGAAATTTCCGACCCTTTAACTTTTTTTTTGAGCTTTCCAAAAAGGAAGAAGTCGCAGGGGGCCAAATCGGGACTGTAGGGGGGTTGGGAGAACACAGAGGTTGAGTAGACCTGCAGGAACTCCGAGATTTTGAGGGCTGTGTGCGCCGGCGCGTTATCGTGGTGGAGGATCCACGACTTGCTCCTCCACAGCTCCGGCCGTTTCTGCCTGATCGCTTCCCTCAATCTCCTCAAAACTCCCAGGTAGGAGTCAGCAGTTATTGTCGAGCCTTGTTGTTGAAATTCCTGATGAACGATGTCCTGGTGGTCGAAGAACATCTTCAACATGACCTTGACTTTGCTGGGAGCCTTCCTCGCTTTCTTTGGTCTCGGCTCATTTTTGAAGCGCCACTCCGATGCCTGTTGGGTAGTTTCCGAATCAAAGCTGTAAATCCATGTTTCGTCTCCAGTAATGACCCTCTTCAGCAATTCGGGGTCGTCGGTATTCTCTTCTAGATTGAGACTGGCCGTTTCTTTCCGGGCGTTCTTTTGATCAAAAGTCAAATCTTTGGGAACGAGAACGGCGTTGAGTCTTCTCACTCCCAAAATGTCCATTATCGATTGAGTCGACCCGAATGATATCCCTGCTTCTTCGGCGACCTCCCTGACAGTTATTCGTCGGTCTTCACGCACCAGTTCCAACACCTTGTCCACTTTTTCAGGCGTGGTTGATGTGGACGATCTCCCGGAACGCTCGTTGTCGGCGGTCTCTTCCCGACCCTCCTTGAAGCGCTTGTACCACTCGAAAACTCGTCTTCGGCTCATGACGGCATCCCCGTAGGCTGTTTGCAACATCCAAAAAATTTCGGCTCCCTTGAATCCGTTTTTTCACACAGAACTTGATGCAAATTCGTTGATCCTCCATTTCGGCGACTAACGAAATCGAAACACGGGCGAAATGGCTTCACTTCGAACAGCCGCTGCTCGCGCTGTTGTGGCGCGTGATTTTTGAAAATCGGCAGGTCTCCAAGCCAAGGGCGTCGCTTGCGTTTGCCACAAACCGGGAGTAAATATATTGAGTTTTCAGGATTTTATGAGCGAAGTGTCGAAACTTTTTGATCAGAGTAGTATATTTTACTATATGTTTGTTCCATGTAATATGTTTATGCTTTAATAGCATTTATATTGTAAGCAGCAGCTATGCATTTTCAGTAACTGCTTTTTTTTAAGGGTAGGCTCAAATTTTTTATTTTTTTTTGCTGTCATTTGTTTAGGTAGAGTTTATATTTATATGCTTCACAATATATAACTGCTCATATATATCTATATGGTACAACAATATTTTTGAATATATGTATTTAGATATATAGATGAAAATATACTCATATTTAAATAAAGAAATATACAATCAGCAATCTGATCAATGAGGGAGCCAGAATATGTTCTACTCATATTTATTGTGCAGATTTTTTCAGCAAATTATACAAATATATAATTATTTTTTCAACTTCGCTGAATTTATGCTTTTTTTTTCCACATTTCAGAGGTCCTGGTTCCTGCAATATCTATTATTCCAAATGATCTGCCTTTTAAGTTTAGACGCTTGCAATTCCCAGTTATGATTGACTTTGCTATGACAATTAATAAATCTCAGGGTCAAACATTGCAAATAGTTGGTGTGCATCTTGAGTCTCCCTGTTTCTCGCATGGGCAACTCTATGTAGCATGCTCCCGTGTTTCCAGCCCAAGAAATTTATTTGTCTTTAGTCCTACTTTTAGAAAGACGCGCAATATTGTTTATAAGAGGGCTTTGATCTAGATGTTGACAATTTTGAAAGAGATTTCTTCGAATAATGATTTTGGGAAGCTTGACTTTTGTATAAATATATTTTGTCAATATTTTGTTAATCATTATTGCTCTACTCTAGTTTCATCAATGAAACTTTTTTACTTTATTTTTTTTACCCCCATTTAATTCATTTTCATACCTCTATTCTAGAGAATTGTTATTTTATGGTATCAACATTTCTGGTTCAATTTAAGTTTTTGCTAGCCTGCAACACATCTTATGATAGCTCATTACATTTATCAGGATGACTTTGTTGTTTTGAATTTTACACCATTAGTATTTTTATGACTGCAATATTGAACAGAAAGTTAATTCTGCATACTCATAATATATACACAATTGTATTATAGTTGTTTCTATACAATTCTTCATTCCTTAATTTTTTATTATATAAGTCTGCAGAATTTATTAAAAATTTGGTTTGGGGGTTATGTACCTTAAGATTTTTAGAATCTATGATTTTTAGAATTGAATTATTTTAGGCATATTATTTTTAAAAATTATGTTAGAAAGACATGGAATGTTGTTAAGTTAATGTACTATTAAAAAAAATTACCAACCCATGAAACGTTAGCTCCAGTCTTTTACCGCTGGGGGCAGCACTGTTAGAGCTAATAAATGATTTCGATTGGTGCATACTTTTACATGATGTTTGTTTTTAGACTAAATTTATTCAAATCTAGATAACTTTTTTTTTTCATATTTTTAAAAGTTAAGCTTATATTTTTAACGTTTCATAATACTTTTCAAATTAAAGTCTTTGGAAATAATATTGCTTTTTTCCCATCCTGCAGGTCAAAATTACACTGCAACATGCTATCATAACTCTGGCTTTTGGCATTGATATTTATGTATTGTGAAAGTACTGTTTGATACCTTAAGCTCTGGAGAGATTATAATGTATCTACAGATCCATCATGTGGAAATCACACCATGGTAAAAAAGAACGCATGCAGCTGGTAGCAAAATTTGTGCCCTGTGAGAGAGAGAGAGAGAAGCTAGCGTTCAAAATTTATTTTTTTAAAAGATATTTCAATTGTTGGCCTTATTTTCACATGTTCCTGACCCATAACGCTGCTACATATAGGGTTAATTAATAACTCATTTGACATTTTACTTTTATTTAAGGTCTTGGAAATATATATTTTTAGGTAAAAAAAATTGAGGTATATTTTGAAATATAGATAAGAATCACAAGGAAGCAAGACCAAATCCAAATAAATAAATTATGTGTGGTTTCAGTAACAGCATTGTTACCATCTTCAGACAAAAGTACTGAATACATTCAGTAATTTTGTCTTAATAAGGTAACACTGCTGTTACTGAAACTTCACACATAATTCGTTTATTTTTATTTGGTCTTGCTTTTTTAGTATTTTTAAAATTGCCCTTGACTATTAGATAATGATGCAAATTTCCTATTTATTTTATATACCATTTTGAAAAGTACATTCTTTTGTAAAAATATCCAATTGCCCACACTTTTCTAAAACTGCCAACAATAACCTAACCAAGTCCGGATAGTTCAGTATTGCAGATATATTACATTTATAAAAGTTGCCTAACTATTTAGAGATGTAAGTGCTGGATTAGGTGCCTTTAAAAATGTTTAATCTGGCTGTTTCTTCTTGAACAGCCGAGAGTGAAGTGGAGAAAGTGAAATTCTCGGGTTGCGAGGACAATTTTCCTTAATATATTCACACTAATCATTAGATTTTTTTTTTCATTTTTTAGATACCAAAGCCAAGTTTGTTTACTTGCACTCACTGGAGGGGTTGGGCTTTTTCAAGAATCAGGGGCCATTGGGGCAATTTTTTTTTTTAAGAACAAAGTGCCCAAAGCTGGATTCGATGATCCCGGGTTTTTAAAAATCAACAGTTTAGACCACTCCTCCAGAACAGCACTCTATTCATTAGATGTGTTGTGAAATTGATCTTATATTTCAGATTCTTTTTACCAGCATTTTCAATTTTGATGTTTGCAGTTTATCTCCATTGTGCTGAAAGAAAATGCATTTCTATAAGTTTTAAAACAGTTGGGGGCTCTATTCATTCATGAGTAAACCCCCACTCGAACAATACCCGGGCGAAGCCGGGTCCAGTCGGCTAGTATAATATACACCTATCCCCCGATTTACACGGTAGATACGTTCCTGAGAAAAACGTGCAAATCGGGGGATAGGTGTATGTGATGATTTAAGACCATGGAATTGTTGTGAATAGTCCAGATATCGACTACCACATGTTCCACCACACGTGACTGTATATAACTTCTTATTTACTGCAAATAGAAAGCCTCAACTAACATCAATCTGTACCGTGTAAGAATCTAATAAAGTATAGTCACTGTACAGATAGAAGGAATGGAGACTAACAGGAGAAAATTAAGGTTAAAACTAATCAGGCTTAGGTGAGAATAGAAGAAGGCCTAGCAAATACAGTCCAACTTTTACGAGGTCGTGGCCCTCCTGGATAATAAAACTTCCCCCCCCCCCTGTTTACGTCAGAAAAGGGCAGCGACCTGTTCGGACCCACTCAGCTATAAAAGGAGGTCCCGATCCTCAGTTAGTCAGTCCTTAGTTAGTCGTCGTTCCAGTCCCAGTGCACCGGACGCTCCGATCCAAGGTAAACCCTTTCCTGCCAGAATTCTCCTCATCCCATTCCTTCTTGACGTCAGACGCTTCTTAGTGGAATCTCTGTTTGCTTATTTCACCTTTGGCCCAGCTGTGTCGCCTTCCACCACGACTGCACAGTAGAGTTGACATCGAGGTTCGTCTAGCATCAGGTAACACTGGTCCCAGAGGTCCCAAGATATCACATGTACACAGAAATAAAAATAAAATGCATTGACAGGTTAAAATATGTAGTCAGCACATAAGCTCGGGATTCCTCGTGAGATGTGTACACAGCGCATGTGTTCAATCACAGTAGCATTTAGTATAGTGCGATAAAAAAAACAACAACTTATTTTGAAAACCGTGTAAAAGCGAAAACGTGTAAAAAAGTACCGTGTAAATCGGGGATAGGTGTATTTTTAAAAATAATGAATTCATATGTACGTAGAATAGTAAAGTGCCTTGGACAAAGTTTTCATACACTTTAATTGTGAATTCTTAGTTAGAGTACTGTAGAAGGGGTTAGAAACTTGAGTTAATAAAATATTTATACATGGAACTTATCCCTGGATGACTCTTGTTCAAGATACATTCGTTGAACTGCATATACTATAACATACATATACACTCATAGACAAAACTTAAGGAAGTTTTACCTTTCAGCATGTATATCGGGATTCAGACAATAACTCTGAAAGATATTACAGTGAACTTTATTGAAGACACACGAGATAACCAAGTGTGAACAAAATTGCCTCTGTCTCCTTAAAAAAAAAATAGACGACCGATGATATCAAAGACTGTCCACTTCTTTAAGTTTTGAGTGTTGCTTTTCCGTTATGCAAATATTGATGATGATAATAACAATACTCACCGTTTTACCCGTTGATGATGATAACTTCGTTTATCTGAGCAACAAAAAGAATAAAAAAGTAATCAAAAATTTATAAAATATTTATATTTGAACACTACACAATAAAACGTTCGAAAAAATCTATACAGGAATTTGTTAAAAATGAATGTTTAAGGGAGGTTGAGTGCTTAAAAGAGGATTTTTTGAAAATTCTTTGAATTTTAATTATTCCAGAATTTGAGCAAAATAAAAAAATCAACGAATAGTTGATATTTATTCTGATAGATGGCGCAAGCCATCAGTAACTTTTAGTTTCACGATCAGGAGATGTTTTTTTTTTTCTTCTTAATTCTTCCACCTGATCCATGTACCACATTCACGGACGACCACATTTTCACATCTTTAGGACACGCCCTAAAAAAACAGGAATTTTCGAACTCAGACATACTCCGAAAATGGCTTGTTGACTGGTTCGACTCAAAAGGAATATAATTTTTCAGACAAGGAATTAGAAAATTGCCTGAAAGGTGGTCCGAGTGTATAGCTAATCAGGGCAATTACTTTAAATAAAAAAAAAATATTTTGTTGTATGGAATTGGTGAACTTTTGAATTCACTGAAAATTTTCGCGTTTCATACTAATAGACCTGGTATATTTCACTCTTATACTATTGTACACGTTACTAAGTGGGTTTCAGCTGATCTTATCCTGAAATGATAACAACATATTGTAATGGAATTGAATATGGATTGATCTTTTTTAGTGATCCCTAATAAAGTTATTTTTGAACTGGAATAAAATATGTATTTATTGTTGTCGTGATATAAAAGTCGGTGGACGAGTAGGTAACACCCTCGATTCCCTACAGTCATGAACTGGGATTGAATTCCGCGTTAACATTTTGTTTAATATGTGAATAACCTTCACATATTATTCATTGTTTCAATTATCATAAACTAGGTTGCTTTTGTTGAGCGGTACCTAATAAAGTGATTTTGAATTGTAGTCGTGTCCAATGAAGAGCCTCAGATGTCTCCATACATTTCTATCACAGCAATGTCCTCTATCTTGGGCGTGTAAAGCTGCTGCTCTGGGTCTATGTCAATTTTCTGTTACAATGTCCACTATCTTGGGTGTGTAAAGCTGCTGCTCTGGGTCTATGTAAATTTTCTGCAAGGCTGCGGCCATTGCTGGACATGAGAATATGTTGGTAGGTGTTAGTTCCACACCAGGATAATTGTCACATGTCCTATAGATTTTTGACCAAGTATTTATTATTTCCAGCGAAATGTTTTCCTTATGACATTTGTATATTAATATATATGATAATAAAAAGCATATTGCCAAAAACAATAACTATCTATTTTATCGATAGATGGCAATTAAATTAATAATTGTAATTAAATGGCATGGCTCATCAGTGAGGAACCCTTCCATCTATTTCGCCAGTTTAATCTCCAAACTACTATTTTTTTTAGGTTAATTGTCAGGATAAGGGCTATCAGTAATTCCTGTCCTCTCAGCGCTTCCTTTCTATAGGGGGTTAGTCTTTTATTTATATAAAAAGGAGAATACCAAGATTTTTTATTTTACATATCCAGGTACGCCCCAACTCCACCTTTGCAGGTCCCAAGCCCTGATGAAAAAGGAGGAGGGGGAGCAGTAACAAGCTCACTAAAAAACCTGGGTTCAGCTGGCCCGGCTGATAGTACCCTGTAAGGACTCCTAATCCAGGGATACAGGATGAGCAGTGTTTGTATTCCATGTTAGGAGTGGCTGCACATAGCGTCTGTTCCTCATGTCAGAGGCGGCCATTTCTTTTTGAGCTAAGTTGGCCTGCCACTGAGTAGTGTTCCCAGTCTTAATGACAGACATTCTACTTCACACAGTCATGATGGTTGTCAAACAAGCTTTATACCCTAATATTAGTATTAAAAAAAATGATTTAGGAATAGAATAAAGAAAGAAAATAATTTATCATGTAAACATTTAAATCAATATTTTTTGTAATACTCGGAATATACAGGGTGATCCAAAAGTCCCGCACAACTTTAAAAATTAATAACCCCGCGAATATTTGCGCTAGAGCAATGCGGTAAACACCATTGTGTTCAGGATGCAATGGGAATTTTTATGGCAAATGATGAAAATTTCGAAATTGATTTTAGTTACAACTTTATTCGCTAGATGGCGCTCTACCAGAATCAGCTATTCAGCGGCCAAATTGTTTGATAAATTGAAAAATATAACTGAACGACACGTATTTTTCCTTTTTGAATACCAGGAAAGAATCCAAATAATATCAAATGATAAATTAATAAAACACCATTTCGCCAAAAGTTAGAAGAAATGGTTAACGATTTTTAAATACAATCTGAGATATGTAAAATAGGTATATGCAAATTAAAACATGTAGCAAAAAAAAAATGATATTTTAGATGCGGTTTGCTCGAATCCTCTTAGCTATTTATATTTCGAAAATAATAAATTTCTAATTTTTTAAATTCAACTCTCTCTCAGTATCGATTACAGTTATTTTAATTCATTTGAAAAATATTTATCTATCTCTGATGATTTATTTTTCTCTGGAATGCCGTTGTTGTTTTTGCCGTGTCCAATAAAGAGCCTCATATGTCTCCATGCCACTCTATCACAGCAGCAGCAGCATTGTCCACTATCTTGGGTGTGTAAAGCAGCTGCTCTGTGTCTATGTCAATTGTCACGAAGAATATGTGGGTAGGTGTTAGTTCCACACCAGGACAGTTGTTGCATGTTCTATAGGTTCTTGTGCCATCTGGATGTATTGTCATCCTTTATAATGTTTTGTTCTAAATCTTGTTATAGTTTTGTCATTTTTCTCTCGGAGTTTATTTCACATTTTGATCTTTTCTTATTTTTTGTTTAATTATCTTGTATTTTGCAAAAGCATTAGCGTCAAATAATGACACTTGTTCTTTCCTTTGGCTCAACCTTCTGGCTTCCTTTGCAAATTACACTGCAATTTCATTACCCCCGATCCCAACACGGGCAGGAATCCATTGTAGAATGCAGTTATTCTCCAATGATATCAGTTGAGTAAGTAACGAATGTATTTTCTGTTTGATTATAGTATTGCCCTTCTGAATTACTTCTAGATAGGATATGAAGTCGTTGTACGGTATATTATAATTCCTTCTGCTTGATGCAGGGATGGTTGGTTATGGGCATACATCAAGAGCTTTCCAGATAGCTGTCAGTTCACAAGTGAAGTTTGACAAAATCTTTCTTGCTCCTTCTTTGATTTTGATGTATGTTCCATCTTGCAGTATTATGTTAATTCCAGCCACTACATTACTTATGGTAAGGTCTGATGATCCATCTGTATATGCTGTTAAATAATTTATCTGATCGCATAAACCAATTGTGTCAAGTCCTTTCTTTTTAAGAATGTTTTTGTTCTCTTTTTTTTATTGCAGGGTTCATTCAGGTTAAGATTGATGATTACATTTGATGGCAATGGGGTAGGAAATATTGGTTATTCTCGAATTTGAAATTCATTATGTTTCATATTTATGCTCTTTCTAATATTGTTGTCGTACTGAAGTGTTGAAGATCTTTTGAGCCTTTCTTTTTGTGCCCAGTTTAAATAGGTTCTATGGGATATGTGTTCGGTTTCTTTAGTTTTTAAGCTATTGGTGAATTTTATTGTTTTTAATTGTCTTCTGCTTTCAAGTAAGTCTATACCACATTCTCTCTGAATTTTCTAATTGTTGGTATTTGAAACAGAACCAGTGATTAATTTGGCCGCTTTTGCTTTAGTGATGAACTTGAGGGAGCCCAGACGGGTGTTGCATATTCCATTATTGGCCTTATTAAGGTAATATATGTTGTTCTGAGAATTTTGGGTTTTGCTCCCCAATTTGTTCCACATAGCCTTCTCAGAATGTTTAGGTTTCTGGTAGCTCTATTTGAGGTACTAATTATGTGTTCTGTAAATCGCAATTCCCCATCAAGTATCACGCCTAGGTATTTTGGAGAACAAATTTTATCAATTATATGGTTGTTTATGCTTATTTTGGAGTTAAATTCATGCCCTTTTTCCTGTCAGTGAAGGAGACCTATAGGTTGGTGCTTATTGGGTTTTTGTCATTTTGAGTTTCATTGCCCACTTCTCATTGATGTGTTCAGTATTTTTCTGATATTTCTATGCTGCTACTTGTGTGCCATATGGTTATATAATCTACATAACAGGCAACTTTGATGTCTTCAGTGAGGTAAGGATGGATGTTGTTACGGTTGTGTCGTAATTAGATGTGCAACAACTCAAACTTGACCATGACTCTTTATTTAGCTCTTATTCTTTTCGTTTGGCCAACAAAAAATGTCCAATTTATAAAACACATATATTCTTACATAATGAGACTTTAAAGAATGCAAATAATCTTTATCTATTTACATACACAACACATCTCCCCCCCTTAATAATACTCCAGTCGGTCTTGGGGCTTCCTGGCTCTCTGAGGTCTAGGACTGCGGACGGGCACTTGCACAGCGGCAGGCTCCGGTTTAGGAGTGCAAGAGGGCACGTGCACAGCAACAGGCCCTGGTCTAGGAGTGCAAGAGGGTACGTGCACAGAAGCAGTCTCCTTCTTGCTTCCTGATGTAACCTCTGGAACCTCCTCTTCACTTTATTTCTGACTTCCAACTACAGGCTTCTCTCCTGATGTTCGAGGAAGTATCAAATTTCTTGTCTCCACTTGTGGCCAAAGTGTTATAACTTCTCGAATAACACTGGCACACACAATTTTACCCCTTATGTTTAGTTTATCGCTTTTCGCTCATTAGAAGAAATAGCATAAGGAATATTCTCTGTATCCTTCCCCCCCCCCCCCCAACTTTAGAAATTTGCACAACCACTTCATCAGCACAGAGTTACAGTTTTGTGTGGGTTCACTTCTTCTTTTATTTTTGGGCCAATTTTCTTTGAAATAATCAATGGAAGAATTTTTTAAAACCGTTTTTGTAACTGGTGAACGTTATGTTAAACTTTTGAGAGAAAAGGTTATTCCGATATTGCAGGACAGAGAAGCACTAAGCGAAATAACATTCATGCAAGATGGAGGACCTCCTCATATCTCCCGCGGTGCCAAACAATTGCTGAAGGATACGTTCGGTGAAATTCGTTGATAAGTCGCCACTTTATATACCAGTGGCCTCCAATATCACCAGACTTGACGCCTTACAATTTCGATTATGGGAGTACATTAAGTCGCGTTTTTATCGATGCCGGCCTACCACATTGGCCATGTTGAAGGCTTCTATCAGATGGCACGTTTTATAAATTTCAACTATTTAATTGTGACCATTCTCTCATCTATCGTCTGCAGGCGGTGTTTGAGAATGAAGGGCGCCACATTGAGCAAGGATTGTGACCTAATACAAGAGAGAAGGCAGTTACCTCATGTGTTATATTTTGCAGCTCTTTGTTTTGGGTTATGGGAATAATAAATGCTGTACTCACATCTTGACTCTTTTTTTTTTCTGTGAACAGTCATTTTTTTGTTTGTCATTTTCCCACATCTTATATTATGTCGTGCAGGCCAAAGTGTTATAACTTCTCGAATAACACTGGTACACACAATTTTACCCCTTATGTTTTCGCTCATTAGAAGAAATAGCATAATATTCTCTGTATCCCCCCCCTCCCCAACTTTAGAAATTTTGCGCAAAAAATAATACAAAATAATTTTGCTACCACGTTTTTCAACGCAAAAGGTCGATTTAAAAATGATTTTTTTAGGGAATACATTTTCAAAATTATGTACAGTATAATAAACAATGATAACATTTGACAAACCCATAGGATATTTGTAAAGTACGACAAACATATTTTGTCACTCCCCTCTATATTTCATCTTTGGATCATGACAAATATCCAGTTAAATAGTCAAGTGTCGCCAATTAGTCAATAAACTATACATTCCTTATAGCACGAAATCCTATTAGTAGTGTCATCATAATTTTTGGTACTATATTAACATTTCAAAAATCGTGTATTGATATCAGTAGTTATTTTCAAACATTCAATCTATTTCACAAAACTCCATCTAAAATATAAATATTTTTTGTTACTTGTTTTAATTTGCATATACCTATTTTACATATCTCAGATTGTATTTAAAAATCGTTAACCATTTCTTCTAACTTTTGGCGAAATGGTGTTTTATTAATTTATCATTTGATATTATTAGGGTTCTTTCCTGGTATTCAAAAAGGAAAAATACGTGTCGTTCAGTTATATTTTTCAATTTATCAAACAATTTGGCCGCTGAATAGCTGATTCTGGTAGAGCGTCATCTAGCGAATAAAGTTGTAACTAAAATCGATTTCGAATTTTTCATTATTTGCCATAAAAAATCCCATTGCATCCTGAACACAATGGTGTTTACCGCATTGCTCTAGCGCAAATATTCGCGGAGTTATTAATTTTTAAAGTTGTGCGGGACTTCTGGATCACCCTGTATATTATTTAATTTCTTAAAGGAATTAATTTGTTTCTCAATCTACAATTTTTTTTTCGCGGCAACACGGTAAATTGGAGGCGTGGTCATGATCACGTGCGTGTTTTCTTTTGACGAATGAAAATGCCAACCAATAAAAACTTTAGCACGAGCAGCGAATTAAAATGGAGAAAGGCAAGGATAAAAGAGGGTTTCCTCGCTAAAAAAAGATTCATTCAGTCAGAGTCGAACAGTCAGAAGGCAGTCGGTCAGCGGTCGGCAGTCTCGTAACTGGTCTTAAACTGGTCTCGTAATTTTATTTTTGCATGGACATACTATCTTGTGCAGATAGTAATCTGTAATTCTGTAGAATTGTATATTCTCATTTGTAACTCTTCGTGGAGGGAAATGCGTGACAACAGTATAGCGTTTATTGAGAGAAAAACCTTCTTTGTATAGATTATTAGCCTTTTTTTTTTCTCCAGTCACCTTTGATTATATTTTTGCATGTGTCACGCACATTACAAATAGTTACTGCATATAATTTTATCTCTCCCATTTATAGGTGTATTTATATTTTATTGTTTAGTTATTATCGCATTCAATCTAATAGCGATTTTGTAGTATGATAATCCATATTACAGAATTTGGTGGGGAAGGTTTTCCTTTTTTAATGAAAGTAGTGAAATTTGTTGTTTCCTTTCTTTAACTCCAGCCAAAGAACGAAATCATTTTTTCTATATCCTGCATATTTTGGAAGCTAATAGCATTATTTCAGAATTAAACGCAATATGCTAACTTAGCAATTTATCAGACATATAGTTCCAGGTAACCTTAGATAAGCAATGATAATGAACCTTGCACCTCGTGTATGTTTGCACTTGACTGGTTTTTGATAAGCCCTTCCAGAAACCCTTATCTATTCCACCACCTTCAGATTGTTTGGGCAGCAGAGGCCTGTAACAAAAGAGAAGCTTATAGTATCACAGCAGATCTAAAACTCGTTTCAACATCGGCTTTCATAGTCTTATGAAACGTGGCATCGGACACGGGGATCTGTAGCAAAGATTACATTTCAGGGAGGTCAAGAGTGGACCTTGAAGGTCAAGGAAAATATCTTGCCTTGTCCTATACAATGGATGTCGGAGCATGCAATTTTGTCTGTAAAATTGTATATTATTTAATAGGATTTAAAGATACTTACGAAGGTGGACGTGAGTGAAGAACGACATAAAACATAATATCCTGATGGACGCCACCGAGCGTAAGACCACGTGGCATGAACCAGTTGAAGAGTGGGTCATTGTGGTGGGATGTGGAAAGAATATTTGAAATATATGCATCAATGGTAGAATACAGAGATGTACTCTACATACTATCCACCTGCTAGGCTGATGCACCTAAATTCTCTCAGATTTTCCAAGATTGATTAATCGACATGCCGACCCAATCTACGCAAGATGTAGTTGTGCCAATCTGCACCTACTCAGATGTGTCTAGGTTCGGTTCACCTCTGTCATACCACGAGAAACCACTGCGACAGCCATGTTTTAACGAGATAAATGTTTAGTACCATAACGATATATATATTTTGAACATTCAATTCCGTATTTTAGTGAGACTTCAATAGGAAAGCGTGCTGTGTCAAACCAGATCGAGTCAATATACATAATAGCATCGAAGGTGTAAGAGAAATTAGCCTGCAATCGATAGTATTTCCTTTTTTTTTTTTTTTTACGAACCACCGCGTAGTGAACAAATACAATCCATAGCAGAACGAATAGAACAGCCTAATACAATGATGTTCAGGCTGGACTAAAGAAAAGAACAATATAGTAGACCCTGATATATGTAAAATAAAATGCGTGTAAAACAAACCCTCCCCATAGATAGGCACTCTAGGTAAATTAATCTTTAAGTTTATATATAGTGTTTATCATAACTGGCGATGGCCATAGTCACTGACGTGATGTAGTGTGAAGAGAGTGTAAATATAGAAAGCTGTATAAGAAACAGTCAGTTCATAAAATTTTATTATGTAATAAATGGGAAAGATCAAATTAAGCAGATATTTTCTTTTATAGAATTTTTTTTCATGAAACTTTGAATTTTGAACTTTTATGTTAAAATTTAAAATTTTCTCATGTCAATGCATTTGTAAGTGTAGACAATCGGTCTGGTTTAATTTTGGCAAATAGGTGTAACCCATTTGGCACAAATAATCAAGTTTAGGGTAATTTTTTTTATTAAGATTAGATATAAATAGAATAAGATATTATTTGATCAAGAGGCGACTGGAAAACCAGACGCTCTTGAGTGGCCATTAGGTAGCAACTTTCCAGTTATGAGCAACGACTTAGTACTTCAGTATGGTGCATACTTTACAATAGGATCGGTGGCGCAAGCAGCTAAATAGATGTATAGGTATAGCTGGGCGACATCAAGTTTACCCCAGAGCCACACAACAACTCCAGAGAAAGATGTACTACCGAGGTCGGAGTAATGTTTGGCGGCGAGCTGTTTGTGTTCTTAGTGACGTCCAAGGTTGGGTATACGAGCCATCGTATGACGCTCAATAATCCCTTGAATTGAGATTAAGTAGACATAGACAATCAGAAGCCAGGTAGTTGAGAGCAGTGGTATGGCAGAGTGTAGGTTTCCACATTAGTACAGATATCGGTTGGGTATATACAGACGCCCTTTAACTCCATATTCTAGAACTATTGCGTGTTACCTACAGTCAACAAGTAGGATGAAGTTGTTGCACTGGTGGAGTAGAGTGGCTGCTGTGACTGGAGCGTGTTTGAGGAGGGAAGGTCAGTCAATAGGATCTTATCAGTGGAGGAAGCGTCTCCAATTGCCTGTCGCCTTCATGAGTTGAATGTTCTATTCTTTGTCGCTCTAATTAGTAAATTGTCCTATTAAATTACCTTTGCAGTGGTACTAGGTGTGAGGCAAAGACAATTTAGGGACTTTGATATTTACAATTATTTTAAGGTTAGGTTAGCTTACAGTTGAGACTGATATCAGTCATTGAATATAAATAGTTAGTAAGAGATTGTATGAGGCATAGGTTAATTTATATTGAAGGGCATTTAGTTCCCAAGTTTTATTAAATATTCTCTTTGATTTCATGATGTCCTTGAAGTTAGTTATTGTTAGGGTAAATTTAGCACAATGAAAATTGAGGTACTTTGGCGTTTATAGCAATTTTGAACTTTAGTTTGTATGCAAGCCGTGAATGACGGGGGGGGGGGGGGGGGGGGGAGGGTGTATGAATGGATTGGCTTAATGAATGTGTAAGAAGGTTAAAAACTATTATATTGTTAGACCAAACTACGTATTCAGAATAGTGTTAGGGAATTTTAATAGGATCGATTTTATTTTTGATTTCAAATTTGGTAGGATTATAAGCCTCTCAGGACAATGCAATTCTCAAATTAGAAAATAGTCGCTCCTTTTGTTAGGCTTCCTTCGGGAATATGAGTTTTTTTTTGTTAACTTTTGATACGTGTGAGACTTTGGTGGACTTAGCGGGTTTTCACCGGCGCACCAGATGGCTACATACAAATCAATTAAATCAATGTAGGGTTTGATAACTGGGTGGTATCTGGTTTCAAACCCCAGTAGGGGAAGTATGCGCTATGGGTATGCTTCCTTCCATACGGATAACGTTAGTGGTAAAAGACTGAGTTAGGGTGGGTTTTGCAAGTCAGGGACTTGATCGGTTCTATGCACTGACCCATTTGTTGGATCTGATACCATTAATAGGGACGCGCGAGGTTTCGTAGTGTCTTCAGGCGACTGACACGAGGACTCTTCGGCGAGGGTATCAATAAGTGCAGAATAGGCCAGTTAATCACGCCACGGGCTTTTTGCTGGACGTGAGGTCTTAGGCATTTCGGGCTTTGTGCTGAATGTCTTATTTACTCATACACTGGCTATGAAACATGATGAGTTGGATGGTGTGTTCATCCTGGAGAACCAACCCAGCCCAGTCAGTCTTTATAAAGGACTCCCTACCAGACGTACTATGGTAGTACATTGATAAAATACTATTTTATTTTTTATTAGGTATTAAGCAAGTTTAGAGCTTGATCATGTTAGTTTAAATTAGTTAGTAGCAAACCCATATAGAATTGGACATGTTTCAACGAAAAAGGCATGGAACTGATAGAGATAAATTTTGACTGACAGGCACCGGGTCAAGTCGGATGTGAAGTCACCAGTTTTTTTTTTTTAATTCATTATTGGCCTTTTTTTATTTATTTAATTTTGTCTGAATTCATTATTGGCTCTTTTACTTTAATTTTTTTAGATTGAATTCATTTTAGTTCAGGTTTGAATTCATTTTTGGCTCTTTTATTTATTTAATTTTTTGTTTTGAATTCATTATTGGCTCTTTTATTATTATTATTTTTAGTTTGAATTCATTATAGTTCAGGTTTGAATTCATTATTGGCTTTCTTATTTATTTAATTTTTTGTTTGAATTCATTATTGGCTCCTTTATTTTATTTTTTTTTTATTTTTTTGGTTTGAATTCATTATAGTTCAGATCATTATTATTATTGGCTCTTTTACTTTTATTTTTTTCTCCAGATTGAATTCATTTTAGTTCAGGTTTGAATTCATTTTGGCTCTTTTATTATTATTTTTTGGTTTGAATTCATTATAGTCCAAGTTCGAATCCATTTTGGCTCTTTTATTTTTTTTTCCAGATTGAATTCATTTTAGTTCAGGTTTGAATTCATTATTGGCTTTCTTATTTATTTTTGTTTGAATTCATTATTGGCCTTTTATTTATTTAATTTTGTTTGAATTCATTATTGGCTTTCTTATTTATTTAATTTTGTTTGAATTCATTATTGGCTCTCTTACTTTTATTTTTTTTCCCAGTTTGAATTCATTATAGTTCAGATTTGAATTCATTATTGGATTTTATTTATATTTTATTTTTTTTTATTTTAGTTTGAATTCATTATAATTCAGATTATTATTCATTATTGACTCTTTTATTATTATTTTTTATTACTAAGCATTATTTTTGAACTAGTAGGTATGCACCTTCCCACAAAGGTGTCAAATCTTACATATAAATAGATGTATATATGTGTTTATAACCCTTGTGTTCCAGGCACCCCAAGACTCGGATATACTTATCACAATACTATCCGTGTCACAGAGTGGAATTAAAAAGCCAGTCTTGCATTCAACTGGCGAATAAATAGAATGCATGGCGCCCTTTGTTTTGACATTTATTTTTTTTTAGACAGTGCTATTGTTTCCTCTAATCCAGAGCGTTCCCCGACCTCCACTTTTGACCCCGGAGATTTGTCCTGCTCCCTCGCAAGTCCAAATCCCGTGGTCTTGGTGGGGAAGGACTGTAGAGGCCACTCCTGGGAGCCTCCTCAAAGTCACCCACAGTATCAATGGAAAGCTGGTGGTCAATGAAGACTGTAGAGGCCACTCCTGGGGGCCTCCACAAAGTTCACCCACAGTATCAATGGAAAGCTGGTGGACAATGAAGAAGCTGCCTCGACAAGAAAGAAGTGGACTTCGAGCATTCTTCATTGTAAAACCAGCCCATCTCTTCACCTCCTTTTTCTTTTATTTCTAATTTTTGTATATAAATTATAATAAATTTCCTTTTTCTTTTAAATAAGCAGCTATTTGTTTTTTTTATATTTTAAAAATAATATTTCAAATGATAATTTTTATTATAATTTTTATTTTTTTATTATTTTTTCAAAAATTTCTTTTTTTTATCAATGGCCCCTGATTCTTGCAAAAGTCCAACCCCACCACCGAGTGCAAGTAACAAAATGGGGCTCTGGCACATTTGTAAGTGCAAAGTCGAACTGCTTTCACATGTGTAGACATGTGGTGCGCTTACAGTGAAAAGCAGTCGCTAACTACCCACCATGATTATCATGGCCTGTACCACGGGTACTAGGGATAAGCAAAAAAAAATGACTTTTCTGCTTTGATTCTTTGCTCGCTTGTTTACAACAATATTTGTATTGGAACAAGTCGTTCCTTAAATAAATATATATTTGTTTATATCTGTTGGGTCAGATTTTCCACCAGACAAGACCCAACAAAGATGTAAACGTTTACATCATATAAATATATATGCAGTGTCTCGCCGAAGTGTTTGTTGCCTAGGTGGAGAACTCCCAACGATGGCCGACGATGCTCTAAAGACCCAAAGCCCGCTGCAGAAGGGCTGAGACGAAGGATTTACAAAGAGCACATGTACAAATAAAACTAGACATTTGAGGACACCAGACTTCCATGCCGAAAGCTGATGCCTGGTGGAGAGGAAGACACGAGTGACATCCAGAGACATCCGTGCTGGGAGCTGCTGTACCATATGTACATATATCCCCCTCATTTTAGATAGAGGTGACCAAAGGAAAACAATTTGTCATATAAACATTTAAATCAATAACCTTTTTTTTTTTAAATACTCGGGATATACATATTATTTAATTTCCTAAAGGAATTAATTTGTTTTTCAATATACAATTTTTTTTTCGCGCGGCAACACGGTAAATTGGAGGCGTGGTCATGATCACGTGCGTGTTGGCTTTCGACGAATGAAAATGCCAGCCAATAGAAACTTTGGCGTGAGCAGCGAATGAAAATGGAGAGAGGCAAGGATAAAAGAGGCTTTCTTTGCTAAATCAGGATATACACAGGGTCGCTCAGTAAGGAGAGGAGAGATTCAACCAAGTCGACAGTCGGGCCTGAGACGCAGACCTTGCCACCGCTTTCGAGAGAAGGTAAGCCCCTCGCCATTATGGCTTAGCACCCCCCTTTTTCGAGCAGAAACTAACGTAGATTTCGCATGGGCCCTAAAGGGCTTTAAGTAACTTAAAAGGAATGATAGGGATCTTATATTTTGTCCCGCCAGAATAGATGGAGATCTTGGCTCTCCCCTTTATAAAGGCAAATTTGTAACTTCAAGTCACCTCTATCTAGATCATTATGTAAATAGCATATCTCGCTAGTATGGAAATGTCCCCAAAATTTTATCTAATCTGAATAAATATCTAGTATACAACTTATATGGAGAGTTTTGTTTCCCCTCATACATATTTCATTCTTTTGTTTTATGGTACTACCCCCCACATCTTATTATTACAAATTGTACTGAAGTATAGAGCTTCCGGCTCTAATGGAATGGAGTTGTGTATTGTACCTTATTGTGATACTTTAACACAGAAACAGCGGTAAATACGATTCTACCCGCTTTGAGGGTATCTCTTTGTCAGGTTTTAGTAGTATGTATTTTCATATGAGGAATTTGCCCTTCTTTCACTGTTTAAATGAAATATTGTATGATTATTACCTATTTGGAGGGAATGTTACTAACAATCAAGTCTTCCAATAAATTGCTGGCCACATGCATTGTCGCGAGTGTCTGTCATGCCCACAGTGATCAAATAAGCCAGTTCTCCTGCCTGTGTTTCAGTGTGTTTTTCCATCATACTTACCATTATATTATTCGTTGACTCAATCTTAGTAAAGACCCATGTTGCCTTATCACTCATTGGTTTTGTTCCCCTCATGATATTATTGAAACCTTTTTTTTTTTTTGTTTTAAATATATTACAAATGTTAATGTCAATAGTATAAGTCTATAGTCTTGCTTGTTTTTATAGCTTATTTGTTGGATTTTGGTATAATCTATACAAATAGAGTCCTTTCCATATATCCAGATAGTAACCTAATTCAGCGCATTTTGTTGAATCTTTGTTATAAAAATCGGGATTAAAAGGATACCTGTATATTTAAGCAGATTTTATTACTAATAAAAATCTGAACCTGGTACTTCTTGATATCTAATTTTGAAATAATGATTCCAACATATTATACTTCTATAGAAATTGTTAATTTGGTCTTATATTCAGGTTTATAGTTTCTAATAATAACATGTTCATCTCTATCTGAGATCCCTTAAAGTTGTTGGATGATCTCAGAGAATTTGACACAAAATGGGAGTGTCACTGACCCGAGTCCGTTGGTCTGTAGAGGCGGCCAATAGATGGCGATCAATTCCAGCGTCTATTTTGATGGGAGAGCCGACCATTATTTCATAGATCATTTAATTTAATGTATGAACGAGAATAATTCAATGTTTCCCTCCTTTCTTCCCAAGTACATGTGAGCTGTAATTTAATGAGGAATCTCTTTACACATCTGTCCTAAACTTTCCGCACTATATCTTTTGTGTATGAATCTATTTACAATTGGTCTGTAGAAATTATAGAGATCTATTGCTATGATTTCCCTCTCTGAAATAGTTCCCAGCGTCTTCAGTGGGTTGCTAAATCGCCAGAAGGTGTCTTTATAGATTGTCTAATCAATAATGACTTCATGGATGTTGCACAGTATATGCCACAAATTGACTATGGATAATTCTGGAAGAGATTGGTGCTAGACAAGGGTATTGAGGGAGGATAGTAAAGAATAAGTCGTACTAGCTTTCGCGAATAAAGTCAAGGAAGGACATTATTCCAGAAGTCTCATAAAGGGATAGCTGAGCCCTCTTTGGGGGGCCCGCCATTATCTCTTTCGTAGAAGAAGAAGGAGAAAGGGGGGGGTGGACGTTGGAACTTCACATTCCATAGACCTTCCCGACGCTCTATACATTCCAGGAAGGAATCCATCAACGGTCCTCCCCCATCTGTTCTCCCTTTGGGGGGTCCCTCCCACGCCTGACATGGAAGAAAGTTCTTACTTGGAGTCGCGTAGTCCTCGAATCCTTCTGTACCCTATATATTATCTGATATTCTATCTCCTCAAGTATAACCTTAGCTGTTTGAGTCCTATATTTGGCTATTTCTATGACACACTTGTATATCTTAATAAGGAAATTTTACTAAGTCACATCTTACATGCTCCATTCCCATTGGTCTAAAAACGGGAACGCGACAATGGCGCCCGCCGCGGGGCCCGAATTTAGTATATATTTCATCTCATATACGTTAGAAATATATACCTAATGAAAAGCCATACTATTTTTTGGGTATAATTATTTAATTAATTAAATTGGTGAAGTAGTCCATGCCCTGAGTTTAAGAGTATATCTAGAGTGACTTACAAAATTTTCCAGGAATGTCTTGTTGTTGCCTTGTGATTTTCCGCTAATTTTAAGAGCTATTCATAGCGCCCTTTCAGTTTTCTAACCACACTTACAATGATGGTTTTATATCATGAATTTTAATTTATGCTTTCCGTTTCACTGGCATTTTATCAGGCAATGAAAGTTAAGTTGAGGCGATGTCTACCGCATCACTCGCCGCTGTCATCTACGATTCATATTGTTTGGGACAAAGCCCTAATAACATATTATTTACAAGTTTTTATTTAGTTTTAATCATTTTATACAGTATGAGAAATGAGGTTGGATTACCATGGTTCAAATTTAGAACGGTGATCAGTGTTTTACAGTAGTCTACTGAAATGGCTTAGCATATATATATATTTTTTCATCATAGCTCTGATATAATTTCTCTCACAGCAGAGGTGAGTTCTGATAATTATTGCTGGCTACAATTTCTTAACTTTATTTTAATAGCGCTTTCTATCAAGTTATGCTAGCCTGTGCATCCAGATTAGGGCTAGCATGCTAAGAGATAGTTAATCGATTTTTTTTTCAGCGCATAGTGGATTGGGAGAGTGACAAATACATGAGCCCTAAGATGAAATTAGAATTGAGGATCCAGTTAGCGTACCCGTGAAGAGAGAAGTTTGATCACCATAGAAAGGACGCATTTTTTTTCTCTTCGTGAACCTTTCCTTTTTTTTTTATATGAAATCAATAATGGATAGAAATCTGGTTTTAACATTCCAATGGCAGAATCTCAAGGAATAGAGATAGTAACCAATTTGCGCGAGTACTTTTAATCACTGTAGAACTATGTATTAACGTATGACAACTACCTGGGATAATCTTTAAATATTCAAAGGAAAGAAGATGACTGGAGCGTGTGTCTGCAATACAACTGAGATATCCCGAGGCGTGCTTGGACAGCTTTAAGTTGATGACAAGGCAGCAAAAGCCACCTGTATTAGAGACAGGATCTATCTAATAATGGGGGTATAGGAGACAGGAGAGTTTATCGAGGCTCGATTTGACACTTGTATATAATGAGGAAGTTAGCGGAATGCGAGTCCCCAGTGCGGAGTAATATCACCTAAAGGCTGTGAATGAGGATTGATAAAGTCGGGACACCCGAGCAAAGATATTACATTGAATGTAATTCGGAACCTGTAGGCGTGAGGCGGTATCGTGATTGGTTAAGATGGCTAGACACGCGAGGAGGGCGGCCCCCTTTGACGACGTTTTCTGCCAAGTATGATCACTGGATACCGATAGACCGCTTAAAGGGTGTGTCCCCCACATGGGAAATGTCATTGAAGATGTGCCAGCATGGAGAGAAGAAAGGTCTAGGACGAGATGACGTTTCCTAGAATTGACACTCAAGGTGATACGCCTGGGCTATAGATGAGGCATTGAGGTCCATCTAGAATATGGCGCTAATTCCAGAACAAATGTGGATAGATCGGGCTGAGGTGACTACTCCATATTAGATATACCCCTGTAAATTCTTAAATGTCCACAAATATTTCCACAGTGAATTACACAAGTTGCACACATATTTCATGAGCCAGGAATGTAATTATCAGACTGACAGTAATAAGGAATAATATAAAATTTCTAATCCAGGAACGAACAAAACCTCTGATATGCAACAAAGTCTTACAAGGTAATTCCCTTACCAGATTCAGTGTATCATCATAACTCAACAGAAAACTCAGTTGCAATTGGTATCCAAAAGGGCGAAATAACCTTGTCATTTCCCAGTCCAATATGCACCTGTTACCCCGTAGACAATGATCTTATAACCACATTTGATTTCGAGAGAAGCATGTTGTAAGAAGAATCGAACTCATGAAAATGCAGCCTTAATTACTGTGCCTCATACTGTATAAATAAAAGAGGGAAGTTTCTAATAACAGCCGCTAAGTGGCATTGGACACATGCACGTGTTAAGGGATTAGATAAATTGATAGGAGAAATTTCTAGATATTCAACAATTGTATATTCATAATTTGTAATTTGTTAACAATGTGACAGAGATCGTCCAGGGCTTCAGCGTGACATTTGTGTATGTCCTGGGGAGAGAGAACACGATGGCCGACTTCCTCAGTAGGCCCCCGTGTGGGGGTGATTCTGACTCATCACGAGATAAGAGAGTTGTAGCCGAAGCAATTAAAAATAAAAGTCGTGGGCCCCCCCTCCCCTTGATAGATAGCGATCAGACGGTGGGAAGATGATAGAAGAAAGTACGTTCAATGTTTAAAGCGTAGCTGTCGACCGCAATATCGCCTCGATAGAATTTTTTTTTTTTGGCTCTTCACCACATAGTGCTAATAGATAATTTGTTTTAGACTAGATACCAATATCTGTAAATAGTACATATTATGCACTGAGGGTTTGTGTAAGCTGGTTTACCTAAATTTGAGCAACTGTATACACTAATTTATTCACGTAGGTTTATATTAGTTTTAATATTAGGTTATATATTAAATAACAAATATGTATTCTCCTGTTAAGAAACAATTTTTTTTATTGGCTGCAATCTTGGCTTTAATGTTGATATATGATATTTAAGAGTTACTCAGTTATTTTTTAATTAACAACACTTTGTTCTTAGTGATAGGCTGTGATTTAAAGAGTTCCAGCTTTCTTTTATTTTCTAGCTACGAGTTTGTTTTAGTGTTGTAATGAATCTTAAAATTTCATTTTTTTTTATTTTAAGCTAACAATTTTGTCTTAGTGTTGTGGTGAACTTTGAAGAGTTTGCAGTTTTTCTTCTTATTTTAAACTATAACGTGTGTTCTAAACTTCCAGTTTTTCCTACTTTATTTTATGTTATCAATTTTGTCTTAGTGTCATAGTGAACTTTAAATAGTTTACAGTTCTTCCTTTTATTTTTAAACCATAACGTGTGTTCTAGTGTTAAGTGACCGTTGAAAGGAGCTTTAACACCCTATTTCAGTGTTTGTGTGTTATTTGTCTCAACCTTGTTTTTTGTGCAGTATATCGTCTCACAACCTTGCTGTAGTGTTTGTTGCCATCTTTAAAGATCTTCACAATTTATTTTAATATTAGTGTGTCATTTAGAGAAAATTGTCACAACCTTATCCTTGTATAGAACACCGTTTTTACACCGTTTTATTTGATGACTTATATGAGAGATTTTAGATATAAATTAAGAGTTACTATTTACATGAGCCAAATCGACCCAGCAGTTAGAGCAAGAGGGAGGGACTCAGATGTTTCCTCCTTCCACGTGACACCACTGTCTACCCCGACCGGTCGTTCCAGATAAGAGGGAATACCAGGAAACTCTGTCCTCCTGACACCGCTCCCTCCACACGAGAAACAGCGTCCCGCTGTTTACTAGTCGGTCACATGACCTTGGGCAATCTGTTCTTGTACTTCGGGGTCGTGGTAGGGCTTCATGCTCACTACATGGACGATACCTTGAGTTTTTCGTCCTCTCCTAGTGTAGAATTGTCACAACCTCCCATAGTGTAGTACATAGTTAAAGAGTCTTCACAACCTTGTTTTAATGATAGTTTGTCATCTTTAAGAGTTGTGTCACAACCTTGTTTTAATATAACACATCGTTTTGAAGAGCTTTCGCAAACTTGTCAGGATATGATTTAGGAAATTTTTAGTTTTTTAATTTTTGTTTTTATGCTACAATTTCGTCCAACTTTCGACCAGAGGGACCACGAGAAACAGCAATCTTAGGAAACCCGCTAGAGGTAGTGAATAGGACAATTGGTGGCAATGTTGACGGCCCTGAAATACGCCGTTCGACCAGGGTCAAGAAGCCCACTGAGTGCAGGTTGTGTCCAGGTTGCCAATGATTAAACCTATGGAATGTGTACTAGAGTTTAGTTAAATTTTGATCATAGTATGAAGTGTTAGAACATGGAGTTAAAGGCCCTAGACAGTGGTTTTAAAGAATTTCAGCTTTCCTTTTTTGATTACAACCTTGTGTTTGTATTAAATGTTCATTGTAAGGAGTTTTCAGTTTTTTTTTTAATTGAAAGGGCTATTCCGTGTTCATAGCAAGTTGTGATTTAAGTCGTGAGTTCAACAGTTTCTTTTGTTTTAATCTTTTTTATTGAAGGTTCTGAACAGTGGTTCAACTTTAAGAATAACTAACGGACTTAGACGCACTAGTTAACTGCTGTGCTCGTAACCTATTCACTCTGGGCGGGCTCGGAATTTGCGTTGGGTTTAAACTTGACACCCTGTAATCCCTTATATCCGAAATACAGTCCAAAGAGAATTCTAATGAGGGTGTGTAAGGCAGTTGCGGTCTAAGGATTGATATGATAGGATAGCAAGTCATCTCTGTTGTTAAACTCCAGAACGAGCTGGGTACTGAAAGCCCTATAAGTCCAAAGAAAGAGTCTAGCTGAATAGCAGAGAAAAAGGAATGCCAATGACCTATATAAGAAATAGGGTTGGAAAAACACTTGTAGAACTATCATATCTGGCAATGAGGTAAATGCTTGAAGTTCAGTTCGCTCCATTTAAGTGCTGGTTTTGACGATTCGTTTTGTTTAGACACCTTGTGTCAAGATAAGAAGAAGGTTTTCAAACTGTTAGACACACATTTTTAAAGATAAGGTTAGGTTTCATCATTTGATTGTTAATAATCAAATTTTTATTAACTTGTTTAAATATAAATAATATTTATCTATGTATAGATAATTTATATTAGAGTTTGTAAGAGGCAATTTCCTTCGAGTAAATTGGGACATTTAGTCCCCAATTTGTTTTAATTTGATTATTCATTTGATTTCTCATTGTGCCCTGAAAGATGTTATTATTAGTTAGGATCTATCGATAATGATAAATGAGTATTTTGGCCTTTGTAGCAGCTTTTAACTTTAGTTTGTATGCAAACCGTGAATGTTGGGGGGGAGGGTGTATGAATGGATTGGTTTAATGAATGTGTAGAAGGTTAAAAACTATTATATTGTGAGCCCAAAATACATTAGAATAGCGTTAGGGAACTAATAGGTTCAATTTTCAATTTTGATTTCTTTATTTGTTAGGATCGAATGGCCTCACAGGGCTGTACAACTCTATTGTTAGGAAAATATTCGCTCCATTTTGGTAGGTCTCCTTTTTTTTTAAAGGGGTATGAGCATGATTTCTCTTATTGGAGTACTCAAGTACTCTTTGTCATTTATATCAACTTGAATTTTAAGAGTCGTAGACTATGATCATGTCTTGATTCTCAGACTGGAAGGTTGTGGGAGGTTATGATCAGACCAGAAAGCCCACAAAACTTCTCCTCTTTAGAGGGAACGGAAAGGTATCAGGTGAACTTTGTGCTAGGTGGGGGATTTAGTAGCCGATGTCGTAAGCAAGGTGCATAGCGACAAAACCTCGGATAACCGATCTGACATTGTAGTTTACGACGCTTTAAGCGTGGCTGAGATGAGGGTGATTCAGACGGGAGGTTGGGAAGGTTCGGCGCGTTGAAGCTCCTCTATATATTGCGCAGCTTGGAACCAACCCTCTATGAAAAAAAAAAACTTGAAACACGTGCTGGGTGAACAGTCCCTATAACTCCTTGATTTTAAGTCATAGTCTAATGGGGGTTTCTAATGAGAGTTAACAATGAGAGAGCGTGTAAGCGACAAATTACGATTAGACGAGGCGATTCCGTCTACAGATTTTTTTTTTTTTTGGTACCAGTTAGCAAAGTGACAGATGGACTGTCCAGATTCTTTGCGTTTTATATCGCCCCAGGCTAGCAAAAGTTAATCACCTAATTAAAGACTATCAGTCTACCATACGTTTAGTTGGAACGAATTTAAGTCTAAACATCAATTAGTATGTAGATTTTTTTTTTACGGGAATAACTGGTTCTATGTTAAGATAAATTTTAAATTAGTAGGCCACCTAAATGAACTTCTGAGGCAGATTGCCAGAACAAGCCAATATAGCGTTCCAGATTTGAAAAGGGAATAATTTTTTTTTTGGGGAAGATCGAATATCAATCTTTTTTTTGTTTTGACAGTAAAATGGCCTAGAGCAATGGGTTATTTTGTTTTATTTTGGATAAAGAGTCAAAATTTTCAGAGAGGTACTAAGAACTCAAGTGGGAAAATATATCACAAGATATGGGTTAGACCTAGTTTATTATTCATCATAATTTATTTTCAGGGATTAATTTACGTATTTTTTTTTTAAAGTGGATTTGTTGGTCAAAAATATGAGTACACATTCTATAGACAAGCTAAACAATGTATAGTAGAGGTTAACAACAATGTTCAGCTAAGAACAAAGGTAGGTGAGATTGCCACCACAGATAAGGTAATTTGGAAAAAGTCTGGTTTGGGGACGTATTGACTACCATGATTTCCTTCCTATATATTTTCCTTGATTTAAGAGAAGCGGGGAACACACCAGACAAACACTCCCAGTGACGAGTTGGTAAGAACAAGTTTTAAGATATTACATGTAGATTTTGAAATACTAGTGAAATGACCTAGACCCTCAATGCATATCTGTCTTATTTTATTATCATTATATACTTATTATTACTATATAGCATGTATCATTCCTTTAATATATTCATGTATATTTGTATATATAGAAAGCACGATTCGGATTATAAATGTGTGACATTTTGGTAGCAGCATTGTTACCATCTTCAGATAAAATGCACTAAACAAGTTTTAATCACAGCATATATATATATTTTTGTTTATTTACCATAATATTATTCCCATATCAGTGTTATTATAATACACTCCCATATCAATGTTATTTCCTTCCCATATATCATTTTTTTCTTGGAGTTTGGCATATTTATCATACAGAGGTGATATCTTCTATTTAATGTATCATCCACCATGTTTACCCTTTTCCCTAATTACCTGCACGAATATTCATATATAGATAAGACACAGTTTGAGCTATAGACTACAAAAGGATAAAGGTAACGAGATCGATTCCAGAACAAATAATTAATAAGTGTGACATTTTAGTAACAGCATTGTTACCATCTTCGGACAAATGTACCGAATGAAGATTCTAATCACAATTTATATATTCATCTGTTTACCATAGTATATCCTATATATATATATATCAAACCATTCCCTTCCTACTTATAGTAAATATCCATTTAAAGATTTTTTTTAATTAACATCGCGTATATCTACATTGCTCCATTTTGGCATACATCGTATCCGTGCAACTTTAATATGTATATTCACTTCCCACGTTTCTGTTTTGACCTATTATTAATGTCATTGATAGGAGTTGCAATTTTAGTTTTTTTTTATTATCATTATCATTGTGACCATGTATAGCCATTCCTTTGCTGTCATATGTATCATATAGAGTTAATAAAGTTTTTTTTTAATTTTTTTTCTTAGATATGTTTTAGGAATTGTACATATCTATGTTAACACGCACAATTCCTTGGCGCCCTTGATGATTATGTTTACCTAGAAGGTACTAAGAATTTGTTTGTATAGAATCGATGCTTAGACCATCCCACACCTCCACCATGGGGACTATGGCTGGGAACATGTGGACTCGACTCACATCTGGGCCAAGACTCCCGGAATACAGACAGTGAAAGACGGGCTAGTACTTTGCCCACTAAATGGTAGGATGAGATTTCCCCCAATACTACGTTGAGCTAACATGTTCCAGGTTCATGGCCCGTGTGTTCCTCCTTTGCCCGAGTGTCAGTGATTGCATACTGATATCGTAAGGGAGTGCATTTCCCCCAACTTCATATTTTTCATAGAGTATAAACAGATATGAATTGGAGTAAACACACTCTTTCACTCTGGCAGGGGAGGGATTGTTGGGTCAGATTTTCCACCAGACAAGACCCAACAAAGATGTAAACGTTTACATCATATAAATATATATGCAGTGTCTCGCCGAAGTGTTTGTTGCCTAGGTGGAGAACTCCCAACGATGGCCGACGATGCTCTAAAGACCCAAAGACCGCTGCAGAAGGGCCGAGACGAAGGATGTACAAAGAGCACATGTACAAATAAAACTAGACACTTGAGGACACCAGACTTCCATGCCGAAAGCTGATGCCTGGTGGAGAGGAAGACACGAGTGACATCCAGAGACATCCGTGCTGGGAGCTGCTGTACCATATGTACATATATCCCCCTCATTTTAGATAGAGGTGACCAAAGGAAAACAATTTGTCATATAAACATTTAAATCAATAACCTTTTTTTTAAATACTCGGGATATAAATATTATTTAATTTCCTAAAGGAATTAATTTGTTTTTCAATATACAATTTTTTTTTTCGCGCGGCAACACGGTAAATTGGAGGCGTGGTCATGATCACGTGCTTGTTGGCTTTCAACGAATGAAAATGCCAGCCAATAGAAACTTTGGCGTGAGCAGCGAATGAAAATGGAGAGAGGCAAGGATAAAAGAGGCTTGCTTTGCTAAATCAGGGGAGACACACACAGAGTCGCTCAGTGACAGGAGAGATTCAACCAGAGTCGACAGTCGGGCCTGAGACATAGAGGAGACCAGACCTTGCCGCCGCTTTTGAGAGAAGGTAAGCCCTCGCCATTATGGCTTAGCTCCTCCCTTTTCGAGCAGAAACTAAATAGATTTCGCATGGGCCCTAAAGGGCTTTAAGTAACTTAAAAGGAATGATAGGGATCTTACATTTGGTCCCGCCAGAATAGAGGAAGATCTAGGCTTTCCCCTTTAGAAAGGCAAATTTGTAATTTCAAGTCACCTCTATCTAGATTATTATGTAAATAGCATATCTCGCTAGTATAGAAATGTTCCCAAAATTGAATTTAATCTGAATAAATATCTAGTATATAACATATATGGAGAGTTTTGTTTCCCCTCATACATTTTTCATTCTTTTGTTTTATGGTACTACCCCCCACATCTTATTATTACAAATTGTACTGAAATATAGAGCTTCCGGCTCTAATGGAATGGAGTTGTGTATTGTACCTTATTGTGATACTTTAACACAGAAACAGCGGTAAATACGATTCTACCCGCTTTGAGGGTATCTCTTTGTCAGGTTTTAGTAATATGTATTTTCATATGAGGAATTTGCCCTTCTTTCACTGTTTAAATGAAATATTGTATGATTATTACCTATTTGGAGGGAATGTTACTAACAATCAAGCCTTCCAATAAATTGCTGACCACATGTACTGTCGAAAGTGCCTGTCATGCCCTCAGTGATTAAATAGGCCAGTTCTCCTGCCTGTGTTTCAGTGTGTTTTTCCATCATACTTACCATTATATTATTCGTTGATTTAATCTTAGTAAGGACCCATGTTGCCTTATCACTCATTGGTTTTGTTCCCCTCATGATGTTATTGAAACCCTTTTTGTTTTAAATATATTACAAATGTCATTGTCAATAGTATAAGTGTTGGGTCAGTTTTTCCATTAAACAAAACCCAACAAAGATGTAAACATTCATTTACATCATATAAACATATATATACGCAGTGTCTCGCCGAAGTGTTTGTTGCCTAGATGGAGAACTCCCAACGATGGCCGACGATGCTCTAAAGGCCCCCTTCCCTGACACAGGGCCTCTCTTGGAAGGATGTACAAAAACAGACACCTGAAGACACCAGACTTCCATGCCAAAAGCAGATACCTGGTGGCAGAGGGAAGACACGACGGGTGACATCTAGAGACATCCGTGCTGAGAACTGCTGTACCATGTGTACATATATTACTGTACCATATGTACATATATTCCCCTCATTTCTTTTTGGTAGTAGGTGACCTAAGAAAAACAATGTGTCATATAGACATGTGAATTAATAATTTTTTTATATACCCAGGATATATATGTGGCAATATCGTTGCGGGGTTTCTTGTTGTTGGATGCGAATGGTGAGATTTGGTTGAAGCGCAGCCGTTTGAGTGGAAGTTGCAGCATACAGTTAGGAATAATCAGGACACGTGATTGGGTTTGAAAATATAAGGCAACGGGTTGGAGGAAAGAAAGCTTGAGAAGAGTTGAGCGATTTGACTTATTAATTAGTTGGTCACATGGCGGTGATTGTACTTAGCTGTGGGATGAGCAGAGGGGGAGAGAGGTCTAGAGCAGATGTCACCTTCTTGGAAGTCGAATCACTACTAACAATTCTTGTCTTTCGATTTAACACCAAGCCTCAGTTTCTCTCTGATTGGTTGAGAGATGTCACATGATCTTTTCCTATTGGTTGACCTACTTAAGGTACTGTCTTTTGATTGGCCGGCGGTTTCCTTTGGTGACAGATATGATCTGCTTGGTAGGAAGTGTCGAGTGCTATTTTGACTTTATTTACTTCCGTGTTATCAAAATACGTCCGGTCTTGGGTCGGAAGTATGGGGTATCTTTATACTAATATAACTTCTGTGGATACTAGATACGCCCTGCTTTGTCAGGAAGTATTGAGTGCATCTTGCCTAATATAACTTCTGCGGTCACTAGAGACGTCCGGTCTCTGCCCCTGCAATGTTGACACAGGGGTGCCAAAATAGTCGTGCCAGCTTTAGTCTTACTTCCTATATCTTTTGTTACTTTCTTTCCTCCAGTTACCTTGTTCTTTATTAAGTCTTTGAAAATCATACATGATACATACATAGTGGGTCGGGGTTGCATTTAATTATATACAAATTATGACAGATGCGCCCCCTACATGTGAAGAATTCAAGAAGGGGTTAGCCTGAGAGAATTCTGTAAAGTGAAAAATAATTTTGTGGGAAAATTAGTTGTGGGTATGGAGGGGCTATATACAAACATTGCTGGTAATATAAAAGTAAAATAGAATGGTGTTGATGATATAGGTTGAGTATAATTAATAGAAATCAAAAATTTTTAATTGTAAGAAATCAAGGAATGTTATGGTACATAGTGGATTAAAAGAAAAGAAAATGCGCCTAAACGAATTCTACTCGAGTTAAGAAATGAATTCGAGGGGGTTCTATTTAGGCTTTGAAATCAAAATAAAAATAATATAAAAATAGTTGAATGAAATCAAAGTTGAATGTGTTTGGTTGAATGGTGAGAAAAAAAAGAAAAATGCCTAACCATATTCTAGCTCGAAATTGGGAATGAAATCGAAGGAATTCTATTAGGTCTTTTGAGAAATCAAAAATAAAAATAAAATAAAAGTTTTTTGAGCGAAATCAAAGTTGAGTGCTTGGTTGAATGGTGAAAAAAAAAAGGAAAAATGCCTAATTACTTTTTTGCTTGAATTTTGGAAAGGAATTCGAGGAAATTTCATAAGGTCTTTTGAGAAATCAAAATAAAAATAAAAATAAGAGTTGAACGAAATCAAAGTTGAGCATTTGAGAAAAAAAAAATGAAAAATAAAAAGGTTTCAACAACAAAGGGTGATTTAATGTTTTTAGTTTAATCGAAAACCAGTGGGTTTTCGTTGATAATTGAGTTGTGGCAATATAAGTCAAGTGGTAAATAGAATGATAATTGATAAATGAAAATGATAATATAAACTAATTGGTAAATAAAATGATAGTTAATGATTAAAATTGATAATAAGTTGAATAAATTAATAAATTGATTAAATTTTTAAATTTTAATTGAGAGAAAATAATGGAAATGATTGATATGAAAAATAAGGTGTATTGGTTTGAACCCTATGGTATCTACATGCCCTGATCTACATGTATTGGTTGCTCCATTTTGCCCTATAAATGTTTTACTTGCTCAATTATGCCCTATAAATTTTTTGTCTCATCTGTAGTGACACTTAGGTGAAAAACGTGATTCTAGCCCTCAAGTGCGTTTATGCTGTGTGTACAGGAGACATGGAAATCTATATAACCTTTATGTGTAATTTTTTGTCTTTGTGTGTGTGTTGTGAAAAATGTTAGAAGTCGGTTGTGTAAGAGATGTGTGAGCTAGTTCTAGGTGTTGTTTCGTGGATGTGTAATTGGGTGGTAAAAATCGATATGTAGACTCGAACTGGAATCAAAACCGGTGGCATAGTGAGGTTCCCAGTCGACCTCAATAGGGGATCTTCTCATTGTAATTAGAGATACGGAAGTGGGGTGTGTCGGGCAAACGAGAGGGAGGGAAATTGGAGATCGGACGAAGGCGCTCCGCTTTGTTTACAGAGGCCGAATTTAACCTCCGTGGACTATACTTCCTGTCGTGGTGTTTCAAATCTCATTTCCTGCCGTCTATTTATTTTTGGTGCGGCTCAGGGCTTGTTTTTGGGAGCGTGATTTCTCCGACATTGTTTGGTCATCTTTTCAGTTACTGCTATCTTTTCGGAGTCTATTTAGATTTTCTGCAAAGATGTTTCCTAATGTTTGTCCAAAATTAAAAACTGCCTCTTGTAGTTCGAAGATTTTACGAGCGGGCATGGTATAGATAAACAAGTAATTGATGAATAAAATTGGAATACAGTTGTATGGCAGAAGTAACAAACAAAGGATGAAAATCAGATGAAAAATAGGGTATTGCTCCATGTTCGTCCACATTTTTGTAACTGGGGACTCTGAAATATTTGCTTGAACCTTATGAATTGTAGAATTTGAATGATTGGTAGGTTCGCAGTTCTCCTGTTTGATATCTTTAGGGGGTGGTGTGATATGATTGAGCTGGTTGTCAGGTTTGCAGTTTTTAACATCGGGGAAGAGTGATGTAAATCGTCTTGTTGTAAAAATGGCAGGGTCTAAATGCCTGAAAGGTTCGCTGCTGGTGGGTTTGAACCTTAATGACTCTGTTGGGAATAATTCGGGTGTTAAATGTTTGAAAGGGAACGTATAATTGGGGTTGTGCTTTATATGATAGGTGCTAACGGCGGGTGGCGATATATAATGGATTTTTTCTGTATACAGTTTAAGTTTGTTGACGTGGATTGTGTCAGTGTCTCTTTGAAGTGGTTGATTTGGTCGATCTATGCGGACCACATTTGGTGAAATAATTTCTAATATTGTGTGAGGTCCTGTGAAATATGGCGCAAGTTTCCCTGTATTTGGGTGGTGATATAATTTTACTAATACTAGATCACCTACTTCGAAATGTGGTTGCTTGTGTCGTTGGTCATAAGTGTTTTTGTCTTGTAAATGTTTGTTTTGTGTGCGTGTGTGTGCAATTTTTCTAGCTTTGTCGATATCTGGGTACGGTGTGTTATGATTAGAGATTTCTGGGGGTAGGATACCAAACATTAAGTATATGGGTGGAAAACCTGTGGTAGAGTGGGGTGTCTTGTTATATATAAGTGTAACCTTCTTGACCAACTTGGTCCATGCGACCTTAGGATTTTCTAGGTGTAATAACCTAAGTTTTTCCCGTGAGGGTGGCGTTTAGGCGTTCACATAGACCGTTGGCCTGTGGATTGTTGCTGGTTGTGAGCAATGGGTGAATATTTCTATTAAGTAGAAAACTACGAAATTTGGGTGAAGTGAAGGCAGGGGCTCTATCCGTAAGAAGGCGTTTTGGAGAACCATCCTGGAATACTCGTTTAAGTACCTGTTGGTTTGTGGTGGTACTGGTGGATTTAGATGGAAAAGCCCACGCGTAGCGTGAAAAATGATCGACTACCACATGGAGGTATATTTTGGTGTTGCCATATTTGGCAAATCCTGCTATGGTGTCCAGAGATAAGAGGTCGAAGGGTTCTTTAGATTCCGGAGGTTGACTTAATTCTCCGTAAGTGGGTCCTACTGGACGTTTTGTTAATTGGCAGGTGGGACAGGTCTTAACTTTTTGTTTAATATCTTTTGACATACCTTGCCAGTAATATTGTGTGGAGATGATTCGTGACATTTGTGAAATACCGGGGTGATTGTATTGTGTGTGTACTGTTTGTAAGAGTTGTTGTATGAGTGGTTTTGGAAGTATAATCTTGGTTACACCTTTTCGGGAAACTGTATGTAATCCATTACGATCAATGGTCAAACTAGACTCTTTCGATGGAGGAGGTTGATGGGTCTTGATAAGGGTGGCGTCCAAGAATCCACAAAACGGGTTACGGGATAAGAGATCTGCTTCATATTGTAGTTTTCCCTTTATGTAGCGGACCTCGTATTCGTAACTCGATAGTCGTAAACTCCATCGAAACAGTCTGCCGGACGGGTTTTTGATGGTTTTCAGCCACTGCAATGCGTGATGGTCAGAGAATATAGTAAATTTTCTGCCCATAAGATAGATGCGAAACTTCTCCACACTCTCAACGATTGCTAAGCACTCAAGTTCAGAGATGGAGTAGTTTTTCTCGTGTGGGCGCAATGTTCGGCTGAAATATTGAACTGGGTATACGTTTCCGTCAGGGTGAACTTGTTTGAGAATGCCTGCTATACCGAGGGTGGATGCATCGCAATACACTTGGCATGGCAGACCTTCTTTGTAAAGGTGTAAAATGGGGTGTTGTGTGAGGTTTCCTTTCAGGTCAATGAACGCCTCTTGACAAGCTTCATTCCAGTTCCACACGACGTCCTTTTTGAGGAGATTGTTGAGTGGTGCTCGCAAGCGAGCGTATTCCGGAATGAATTTGTTATAGACGTTCACAGCGCCTAAGAAGGATTGTAGTGTTTTTCGGTTGTGTGGTTGTTTAATGGCGTGGATGATGTCGGTATTGCGTGTAAGTGGTGTAATTGTACCAGCTGTGATGGTGTACCCTAGAAAATTTATGGATTGCTTAAAAAATTCGCATTTTGCGAAGTTAAGTTGTAACTTCTCCGCTTCGCAAAAGGCGAAAAATTGTCGCAGGTGGTTTTGATGTTCCTCCAATGTGTTGGAGTAAATGATGAAATCATCAAAGTAATGGGCCACACAGTCAAGTCCGTGTCTCTGTAGGACCTGACTTATGGCTCGTTCGTAAATCTGAGGACTGGTTTTTAACCCGAAAGGTAATCGAGTGGGTTGGTATAATCCTTCAAAGGTGGCAAATGCTAACAGTGGTCGAGAATCGGGGTGTATTGGGACTTGCCAATACGCAGAGGATATGTCGGCCGTGGAAAAATATTTGGCCTGTGCGAGGCGGTCTAGGATATCCTCGATTCTCGGGAGGGGATGGACATCAGAGCTGATTAGCTCATTCACCTTCCTATAATCGATACAAAACCGTTTGGTTTTGTCGCGCTTAGTGACGAGGGTGACAGGGCTCGAGAAAGGTGAAAAAGATTGCTCTATGATGCCGTTCTCCAGCATTTGTTGTATTTGGTTACGGATTTCTTGTTGGTCACATATCGGAACACGATATGGACGTATGGTGATTATTTTTTTGGAATTCGTGGGTATTTTTACTGGTGGAATCCGTAAGCATGGTACGTTGAATTTGTCCTGTGAAAAAATGTGAGTGTACCTTTGTAGAAGTGTTGTGAACTGTGGTGTATAGTGAGTGTTAGGTGTTGTGTTGTAGTATGCATGTGGTAAAGGGTTTTGTTGTGTATTAGTGTGAGTGTCGAGTTCGTTGTGTGGGTTGGTCATGTGAGAGTTGTGCAACGGTGTGTGATCACCTATGTTTTTGGTATGCGAGTTATCCCGCTGTGTGGGTGCGTTTTGGGCAGGTTCATAAGTTGAAGTTGTTGTGGTTTGATTATTTGAGGGCATGTAAAAAGGGCAATTGGCTTTAGTGAAAAAGGGGCATGTAGATAAGTGGGGTTTTCTCAATGAATGCACGCAATGGTTGTCATAGGCGGAAAGTTGGGATGTGGGGAAAATTTTTTGTGACATCGCCTGACACTGCCAGTACGTGCATACATTGGACACATGATTAAAATGGTAGGAAAGGGTAGACAATGGGGCGCCCAGCTGGAGTATAGTGCATTTATTAAAATCTATGGTTAATCTGAATTTATGGAGGCTATTGATACTAAGAATTCCGAATGGTAATGGTGCATTCACTACATGGAAATACTCCTTTCGTGATATTTGTCCTATTGTCAGTGGGATAGATAGTTTACCCATGGTTTTAGCAAATCCGTTTAGGGTTTGGAGGTGTAGTGAATGTCCCTCAAGGGTTAAATTAGGCAGATGGGTTTTTAACATATGATAAAAATTATATGGCACTATACTCAGGCTGGCGCCTGTATCAATTAAAAAGGGGCATGATACATTAGGGGTTAGAAAAAGTTTGACAGTCAGTTGGTTTAGGGATCCTACCTCAGTCTCGAAAGGGCTGTCCGGCTGAGGTGTCTCTGGCTTGACTTGGTTGTGATGAAGTCGGAACTGGTGATTTTGGGACCGTTTGCACTGTCCGGACTTTTTCGTGGGTCGTCGGGATTGGTCGACGTCGGCATTCGCTGTGCCAGTGTCTCGCGCCGCAGAACTTGCAGTTGGACGGCGGAAGAGGTGCATTCCATGCACCTGGGCGTCGGGATGTGCTGTGGTACGGACCCGACATTGTGGGTGGTTGATCTTCTCTGGATCGCGTTGCCGGTACACTGGGCCCGTGGATCCGCTGTACCAGTCGGAACCACTCTCCTAGGTTCTCGGGAGGCACTACGCGGACTAGGCGCTGGTCGTTGAATGGCAGTCCTTCTGTCAGCGTCTCGAGGATCACTTCTTGTGGAAGTCCTAGTTGCAATCCCATGGCGGTTTTTTCCCGGTAGTAGGTCTCTAAGTTGGCTTGTCCAGTGAGTTTCATGGCGAAATATTTCGCAAAGGACGCTTCGCTTGACTCAGGGTAGAGATCTAGGAGGATTTGTCTCACCTGGAAATAACTCCGGTCGGCCAGCCGAAGTTTCCTGAAGAGCTCCAGGGGTTGTTGCACCAGGTAGTTTGGCAGGCGCAATAATTTTTCTTGTTCTCCTATGGATGCGTCTTCCATTTTTCGGTCGAACGTCTGGAAAAACTGTGTCGCGCTGTATGTGCCGTCGAAAGGCGGGATCGCCGACTCCGCTCCATCAGAAATTTTTGCCCGGGCCAGGAACATTGACAGCTGGTTGACGGCGTCCGCTAGGGGCGCAGTTGTCTCTCGGTCGGTCATCTCCTGTCTTTCTCTTGTCGTTTCGTTCTCTCTTACTTCTTGCCTTCTTTCCATTGTTTCCGTCGGACCGTCTGACTTTACGCCTATGGGATCCTGATTTAATTCCATCTCACTATCCTGTCGACTTAACCGTTCTGTGGCAATATCGTTGCGGGGTTTCTTGTTGTTGGATGCGAATGGTGAGATTTGGTTGAAGCGCAGCCGTTTGAGTGGAAGTTGCAGCATACAGTTAGGAATAATCAGGACACGTGATTGGGTTTGAAAATATAAGGCAACGGGTTGGAGGAAAGAAAGCTTGAGAAGAGTTGAGCGATTTGACTTATTAATTAGTTGGTCACATGGCGGTGATTGTACTTAGCTGTGGGATGAGCAGAGGGGGAGAGAGGTCTAGAGCAGATGTCACCTTCTTGGAAGTCGAATCACTACTAACAATTCTTGTCTTTCGATTTAACACCAAGCCTCAGTTTCTCTCTGATTGGTTGAGAGATGTCACATGATCTTTTCCTATTGGTTGACCTACTTAAGGTACTGTCTTTTGATTGGCCGGCGGTTTCCTTTGGTGACAGATATGATCTGCTTGGTAGGAAGTGTCGAGTGCTATTTTGACTTTATTTACTTCCGTGTTATCAAAATACGTCCGGTCTTGGGTCGGAAGTATGGGGTATCTTTATACTAATATAACTTCTGTGGATACTAGATACGCCCTGCTTTGTCAGGAAGTATTGAGTGCATCTTGCCTAATATAACTTCTGCGGTCACTAGAGACGTCCGGTCTCTGCCCCTGCAATGTTGACACAGGGGTGCCAAAATAGTCGTGCCAGCTTTAGTCTTACTTCCTATATCTTTTGTTACTTTCTTTCCTCCAGTTACCTTGTTCTTTATTAAGTCTTTGAAAATCATACATGATACATACATAGTGGGTCGGGGTTGCATTTAATTATATACAAATTATGACATATATATATATTAATTAATTCCTAAAGGAATTAATTTTTAGGGATTAATTTGTTTTATCCAATATACGATTTTCTTTCTCGCGCGGCAACACGGGAAATTGGGGGCGTGGTCATGGGGGACGTGCGTGTTTTCTTCCGACGAATGGAGATGCCCATTGATCACGTGGGTATTTGCTCTCGACGAATCAAAATGCCAGCCAATAAAAGCTTTGGCATGATCAACGAATGGAAATGAAGAAAGCCTAGGATAAAAAGGGCCCGTTTTTGACAAAAAGACAGACAGAGCCGCTCAGTGACAGTAATTTCCGCCAGACAGTCCGAGACGTGGAGGAGACCAGACCTTACCGCCCCTTTTTCCGAGAGAAGGTAAGCACCGCCACGATGGCCCAACTCCCTTTTATAGTTTTCCAGTAGAAGCAGAACTATTTAGATTTTTGAATGGGCCCTAAAAGGGCTTTAGATGATAATTTAAAGTAATGTTAGTATTTTTAGTACCTTATCCCGTTAGAATAGATGGAGATCTATGTTTTCCTATTATGCAACGAAGAATTTGTAACCTTAAGTCACCTCTACCTAATTACTATGTAAATAGCATGCCCCGCTAGTATAAGATGTCCCAGAAATTTTTATTCTTGCTTAATAAATATCTACATATACATTTTCTTAGTCAGAGAGTTTCGTTTCCTTCTTTATACAATTTCATTCCCTAGTTTTATGGTAATACCCCCACCTTATTATAAAATCCCATTTAGTGTGGACTACCAACTCTGATGTAATAGAGTTGTGTACCGTGTATTTGCTGTGGCATGCTGACACAGCAACAGTTGCAAAATACGACTTTATCATGGCTGTTTTGAAGGTATATATATATATCTGTTAGGTTTTAATAATACTTGTATCCTCACGTGAAGAATCTGCCTTTCCCCACTGTCTGAGTAAGATATAGTATGATTCTTACCTATTTGAAGGGAATGTTGTTAATAATCAAGTCTCCCATAAATTGCTGGCCATGTACACTGTAGTGAATGTCTGTGTTTCAGTATGTTCCATCATTGTCTATCATTGTATTGTTCGTTGATTTAAAAAGGTTAATATGGCCCATGTTGTCTTAAACTCATTGGGTTGTTCTCTTTATAATTTTAATTGAAGACCTTTGTCTTAGATACATTATGATTATTAATGTCAATAGTATAAGTCTATAGTTTGCTTGTCCTTTATTTATTAGATTTTGGTGTAATCTTCATAAATAGAGTCCTTCCCCATATATCCAGATGGTAACATACATATCGCGTCTTGTTGAATCTTTACTATAAAAATTAGTATTAATGTATACCTGCATGTACAATCAGATTTTCTACCAATAAAATCTGAATCTGGTACTTCATGATATCTAATCTGAAATATTGATTTCCACTTATTATACTTCAATAGGAGTGTTAATTAAGTCTTCTATATTCAGGATATCTTAGTTTTTTTTTTTAATAATATGTTCATCTTTATCTGAGATCTCCCAAAGTCGTTGTATGATCTCAAAGAACGTGACACTAAAAATTTTGGGCGCGACACGGACCCGAGTCCGTTCCGTTCCAGCATCTAATTTTCTCTTTTGGGAGAACCGACCACTATTAAGTCTATATTTTAGTTGCCTTTGTAGCTTATTTTGTTGGACTTTAGTATAATCTTTACAAGAGGGGTCACTTCCATATATATATATCCAGATAGCAAATTAACTCCAATATCTTAACCTCTGCGAAATCTCTATGACAATAATAAAACTCCGAGGTCGTATATATATATATATTTTTTTTTCTAACAAGGCTCTAGATATCGGATATGGTGATCCTTTCATAGGATAATGCTATGGTAGTGGACCGTTGGTAACTATATATATTTATCTAATGTATTTACATCTTTACAAAGATTTCCACAAAGGGACTATTAATATCTTGTTATATGCCAAGCATAGACTATTTACATATTTCTAAACTAAGGAAATTTATTATATAATAATTTAACTCATGAAATTAGAGTTAGCTATGGAACATGGTTAATGAAACAAGGATTACTTTATCATATATGGAGAAGTGTACGTTTAATTGCTATCATTTCTATTTTTTTGGATCTGGTGCGCCCATCCATTCTATCTATTATTTGATCTGTACAAATTATAGAGATCTGTTGCTATAATTTCCTCTATGAAGTAGCTACCAGCGTCTTCAGTAGGTGGCTAAATCGTTAGAAGGCGATTCTCTTAAAGGAATGGTTGAAACAACGAGGGAGGCAAAGGAAGGGTCCGCCATTTTCTCTTTCATGGAGGAAGAAGCAAAGGGGGGGAGAATGGACGTTGGACCCCACACATTCTTGTGACATCGTTAGTTCCCGCGCTATTCCCGACGCCCCCATACATTCCAGGAAGTGTCCATCAACGGGGCCTCCCCTGAGGGGCCCTTCTCACTCCGACATGGAAACTTTTTACTTGGAGCTGCATTTCTCAAAAATCCTTCTGTGCCTTGTATGTTGTCTGGTATTCCATTTCCATTCTTCCAGTTATAGTTTTATACGCTCTGGTAGGGGAGCTGTTGTTAAAAACGTTACACTTACATTTTTTTTTTTGACTTTTACTAAGGCACAATATGCATTTCGAGGATGGTGGTGACATTGTTGTCGAACGTTTACTCTCGTAAATTTTAATATGGGAATTGTATTAAGTCACTCCCTACATGCTCCGTTCTCGTAGGTCTAAAATAGGGAACGCGACAGTGGTAGGGGAGTTGTTGTCAAAAAAATGTTACACTTGCAGTTTTAATAAAGAATTTTTTTTTTTAGGCACAACATACATTCCGAGGATGGTGTTGACATTGTTGTCGCAAGGTTATGCTCGCAAATTTTAATAAGGAAATTGTACTAAGTCACTCCCTACATGCTCCGTTCTCGTAGGTCTAAAATAGGGAACGCGACAGTGGCGCCCGCCGCGGGGCTCGAATTTAGTATATATTTTCATCTTGAATACTTTAGAAATATATACCTAATGAAAAACCATACTATTTAATTATTTAATTAATAAAATTGGTGAAGTAATTCACACCCTGAGTTAAGAGTCTATATCTAAAGTGACTTACAAAAATTTCCAGTTGTCTTACTTAAGGAATGTCATGTTGTCGCCTTGTGATTTTCCGTTAATTTTAAGAGCTATTCATAGCGTCCTTTCAGTATTCTAACCGCACCTACTCATGTGATTTTAAATCGTGAATTTTAACTTATGCTTCCTGTTTCACTAGCAATTTTATCAGGCAATGAAAGTTAAGTTGAGGCAATGTCTACCGCATCACTCGACGCTGTTTTCCTCTTTACGATTTACTTTATTTGTGACAAAACCTTTATTATCGTTGATTTCTGATATCAAAGTAAAAACGTTTTTGGTGATGAGTACCTTTTGTTCAGGTCTCATCAAGCTTTTGGGCTTATCCGTCCTTCTACAAGGGAAGCATATACAATATATCAAGAAAACATAACGCCGCCTGAAGCTAAAACTATTGTGATTCTATGTACATATATATACATATATATATATATACATTAGGGTGTTTTTTTTTTGCACATAGTTTGTTTTCTTAAGATATATCTTTTTTTTATTTTGTTAAGGTGCTTATGCATATTCTACTATCGTTTACTATAATCTACGAATTGTCTTATAGGTTAGAAATTTTATTATTTAAGTGGTTTTATATTAGCTATTGGCTATTACATATAAGTTACTTATATGACTGTCGATATTTAGCTGGTGCTAGGACATATTCTGTTATATGTTTCGAGCAAATCTATCCTCTATTAATGCTATTGTGTTTCCTGAATAATAAAGAATCAATTATAAGTCTTTGGTATTTGCCGTTTAAGTTATAGTACTGTCTTCTAGGTTCTCCTAATGCGAGAGTGTGGCCTGTTTCTTTACAGTGTAGGAAGAATCAGAGATCTATTGTCTTGATTAATAATGTTGCGTCTATGTTCATATATTCTATTGATGTCTCCCCTTCCTGTCTCCACCACGTACTTGGCTTAGCAGTTGTTTCACCCTATGGAATATGTTGTCTTTTATGTCTGTTTGGTTAGTGAGTTTTAAGATATTAGGATTATTTAGATGGTGGATTTTAATGGTGGAGCCTATGTTAGGGGAATTACTGTAATATGTTTAGATGCCGAAGTTTCTCAAGTGGTTGGCTATTGCTATAGGTGTTTGTGAGTACATAGTGTAATATATCGCCCTATAGATATTTGGGGTTTTGTTTATTGGGTTATTGATTGTTACACTTTTGGGGAAATTTTTTTTTATATAAAGGTGGTTGGGTATCCTGCTTGCTGGACATTATTTATAATGTTCTGTGTTTCAATCAATTTTGGATTCTGTTGCGAGCACCATTGATTACAATTTTTTTTATTGTTTTATACAGTATGAGAAATGCGGTTGGGTTGCCATGGTTCCAATCTAGAACAGTAACCAGTGTCTTACAGTAGTCTACTGAAATGACTTAGAATTTTCCTCTCATCATAGCCCTGATATAATCTCTCTCACAGCAGAAGTGAGTCCTGATAATTATTACTGGCTACAATTTCTTAACTTTACTTTAATAGCGCTTTCTGCCAGGTCATACTAGTCTGTGCGTCCAGATTTAGAGCTAATATGCCTGGAGATAGTTATTCTATTTATTTTTATACAGCACATAGTGGATTGGGAGAGTGACAAACACACGAGCCTTAAGGCAGAATTAGAATGGGAGATCCAGTTTAGCATACCCATGAAGAGAGATTATTGATCACCATAGAGAGGACGCAATTTTATAGTTTTCTTCGTAAATTTTTTTTTCTCGAAACCAATAATAGAAAGAAACCTGGTTTTTAACATTCCAATGGCAAAATCTCAAGAGATAGATATGGTAACCAGCTTGCGCGAGCACCTTTAATCACTGTGAAGATATCTATTGACTTATGACAACTACCTGGGATAATCTTTAAATATATTCAAAGAAAAGGAGATGACTGAAGCTTGTGTCTACATGACAGCTGAGATATCCCGAGGCACGCGTGGACAGCATTAATTTGGTGACAAGGCAGCAAAAAGCCACCTGTGTTAGAGACGGGATCTATCTAATATTTGGGGGTATAAGGGACAGGAGAGTTTATCGAGGCTCGATTTGATACTAATATATAATGAGGAGGTTAGCGAAATGAGGATCTCCAGCGCGAAGTAATATCACCTGAAGGCTGTGAAGGAGGGAGAATGAAGTCGGGACACCCGAGCAAGGATATTACATTGAATGCAATTCGGAACCTGTAGGCGTGAGGCGGCGTCGTGATTGGTTAGAAGGCTAGATGCGCGAGGAAGGGCGGCCCCCTTTGACGTCGTTTTCTGCCAAGTTAGATCACTGGATGCCGATAGATCGCAAAAAGGGTGTGTGCACCACATGGAAATTGTCATTGAAGATGTGCCAGCACGACGAGAAAGAAGATCTAGGACGAGATGACGTTTCCTAAATTTGACACACATAAGATGCTACGCCTGGACAGTAGATGGGGCAGTGAAGTCCATCTAAAATACGGCGCTAATTCCAGAACAAAATGTGTTTAGATTGAGCTGAGGTGACCTCTCCATGTCATATATACTCCTGTAAATCCTTAATTGCCCACATACATTTCCACAGTGAATTATACCTGCTGCACACCTATATCTCATGAGCCAGGAATGTAATTACAAGTCTGACAGTAATAAGGAATAATATGAGTTTTCTAACCCAGGAACAAACAAAACCCATGGTATGCAACAAAGTCCTACAAAGTAATTCCCCTACAAGATTCACAGTATATTATCATGACCCAACGGAAAACTCAGTTAAAATCGGTGTACAAAAGGGCGAAATAACTTTGTCATCTCCCAGTTCAAAATGCAACTGTTATCCCGTAGACAATGATATTATAACCGCATTTTATTCCGTACCAGCATGTTGTAAGAGGGATGAACCCATGGAAATAGAACCTCCAATCACTGCACCTCATACTGTATAAATACAAAGGAAAGGCTTCTGATAACCGTCTCTAAGTGACGATGGACTCATACACGTGTTATGGGATCAAGTAAATTGGTGGGATAAATTTCTAGATATTCTAAAGTTGTGTATTCATGATTTGTAATTTGTTAACAATGTGACAGAGGTCATCTAGGACCTCGATCTAAGGTTTGTGACAATAGCCGGGGAGAGGGAGAGAACGACGGCCAATTCCCCGCTGGGCCCCCGAGTGGGGGTAATTTCTGAGTAAACACAAAGTAAGGGAGCAGCAGCGGCCGGGGCAATTAAAATTAGAAACCGTGGGCCCCCTGCCTCCCTTTTTGGAGGATAATGACCGGACTTGAGAGGGTCTGATTTAGCTTGTAAAAATTAAGGATGTTGAAACACACTGAGAGCTTGTGTAAGCAGATTTACCTAAATTTAGGCAACTGTATACACTAATTTATATATATAGATCTTTATTTGTTATAATATTAGGCTATATTAAATAACAAATATGTATTCTCCTGTTAAGAAACAATTTTTTTGTTCACTGCAATCTTGGCCCTAATGCTGATGTATGATATTTAAGAGTTACTTAGTTTTGTTTTTTTTTTCCTTTCCTCATTTATTAACAACACTTTGTTTTAGTTATAGGCTGTGATTTGACGAGTTCCAGCTTTCTTTTATTTTTCTAGCTACGAGTTTGTTTTCTCCTTTATAGTATTGTAATGAGCCTTAAGATTTCAATTTTTTTTTATTTAAGTTAACAATTTTTGTCTTAAGTGCCATAGTGAACTTTAAATGGTTTACAGTTCTACCTTTTATTTTTAAACCATAACGCGTGTTCTGGTGCTACGTGACCGTTGAAAGGAGCTTTAACACCCTGTCTCAGTGTTTGTGTGTTATTTATCTCAGCTTTGTCTTTGTGCAGAATGTTGTCTCACAACCTTGCTGTAGCGTTTGTTGCCATCTTTAATAGTCTTCACAACCTCGTTTTAAATGTTAGTGTGTCATTTGTCACGACCTCTTCACAACCTCGTTTTAGTGTAGCTCATTGTCGAGAAGAGTTTTCACAACAGTGTCTTGATGTTAGTCCACAGTTAAAAGGAGTCTTCACAACCTCGTTTTAAACGTTAGTGTGTCATTAGTCACGACCTTGTCACAACCCCGCTTTAGTGTAGCACGCCGTTGAAGAGATTTTCACAACCTCGTTTTAAATGTTAGTGTGTCATTTGTCACGACCTTGTCACAACCTCGCTTTAGTGTAGCACGTCGTTGAAGATATTTTTTTTCACAACCTTGTTTTAAATGATAGAGTGTCATTTATAACAACCTTGTCACAACCTCGCTTTAGTGTGGCACGTCGTTGAAGGGATTTTTTTTCTCACAACCTTGTTTTAAATGATAGAGTGTCATTTATAACAACCTTGTCTTTAGTGTAGCTCATTGTCGAGAAGAGAGTTTTCACAACCGTGTCTTAAGGTTAGTCCACAGTTAATAGGATTTTTTTTTTTCACAACCTTGTTTTAAATAATAGAGTGTCATTTATAACAACCTTGTCACAACCTCGCTTTAGTGTAGCACGTCGTTGAAGAGATTTTTTTTTCTTACAACATGTTTTAATATTAGAGTGTCGTTTGTCACAACCTCGTTTTAGTGTAGCTCATTGCCGAGAAGAGTTTTCACAACAGTGTCTTGATGTTAGTCCACAGTTAAAAAGGGAGTTTTTCACAACCTTGTTTTAATGATAGTTTGTCATCTTTATGAGTTGTGTCACAACCTTGTTGTAATATAACACGTCGTTTTGAAGAGCTTTCGCAATCCTGTCAGGGTATGATTTAGGAAAACTTTAGTTTTTACTTTTGTTTTTATGCTCCAATTTCTTTTATAGGATCCTTTTCTTTTTTTTTTTTACGCGAGGTTTGCGTTCACATCAACACATACTTACATGATGGTTTCTGAGTTATTAAATACCAGTTTCCTTTTGAAACGTGAACCCCATAGTGTTTAGGGATATGATTAAGAAAGGGGTACCTGGGTGAAGGTGGTTCCTACAGGTTTTAGGGAAACAGTGATCAGCTATCATCATGACATCGCTACTGGAGGTCATTTCGGAGTTAGAAAGGTTATGAGAAGGCTGAAAGGTGACTATTACTGGCCTGGCATGAGGACACAAGTCCGGAAATATATACGCAGATGCGAGAGCTGCCAGCTATCGATTCAAGGCGTAGCCAAAGCCGCTAGTGCTCCCCACTTTAGACCCGAAAAACCCTTTGAGCACCTAGCTCTAGACTTCATAGGACCCCTAGAAATAACCCCACGGGGTTATTCTAGCATTCTGACCATTGTCGATCTTTTCACTAAGTTCCCAATCCTGATTCCTACTAAGGACCAGTGTGCCAATACAGTGATTAGGGCCTTGTTGGAAAGGATAATCACTACCTTTGGGGTACCAAAAACGATACTCTCTGACCGAGGATCAGCATTCATGAGTCGCGTATTCAAGGGAGTCTGCAAGGCTATGGGGGTTGGTGCAGTAAATACCACGGCCTGGAGACCTCAGAGTAATGGCGCCGTAGAAAGGCTCAATAGGACGGTAATAGAATCTCTACGCAGGTGTACAGCGGGTAAAAATTGGGATACCACCTTACCAATGGTAGCCTTAGCTATCAGGACCACTGTACACTCTAGTACTGGATTTACTCCAGCGAAACTGGTCTTCGGACATGAGCTGAGGCTCCCACAACCTTTCCAGGAAGAGGAGCTTAATCCTGTATGCGAGGATTCAATTACCGAAATGGCGGCATTCTATGAGCGGAAATTGGTGGAGGAGGTTGAAAGGGCGAGAGAGGTGGTGAGGCAGACTTACTTGAAGGAGCAACAAGAAGCCAGGGCTGAGTTTGAAGCTAGAGAATTAAGGATCTTTGAAACAGGGGATCTAGCTTTGGTAAAGAGAATGCATGAGACGAAAGGACGTCACAAATTTGAGCCAAGGTATAGAGGACCTTATGAGGTACTACAAAGGACTGGCGACACTGTTTATCTTTTGAAGGATTTGGAGACGGGGCACTTAGACAAGTTTCACATAGACAGAATGAAGGCATATCATGCCCCGGTAAAGACTTACCCTACGGGGGACGGAAACACACAAGAACAAATAGATAGTATCACTGATGATGAGGATCACTGGGTACATCCAACGCATCCCATATATTCCCATAGAACTGTAGAACCAGTGGAACCCCGAGAGACAGCGACCTTAGGGAACCCGCCTGAGGTAGTAAATAGGGCAATTGGTGGCAATGTTGACGGCCCTGGAATACGTCGTTCAACCAGGGTCAAGAGACCCACTGATTGTAAATCATGCCCAGGTTGCCATTGATTTGAACCTATAGAATGTGTACTAGAGTTAATTAAATTTTGATCATAGTATGAAGTGTTAGAATGTGAGTTAAAGGCCCTAGATTGTGGTCGTAAAGAAATTTCAGTTTTTTTTTTTTGGAGAAGCTATCCTGTATTAATAGCAAGTGGTGAATTAAGTTGAGAGTTCAACAGTGTATTTTGTTTCGATTTTTTTATTGCAGGTTTTGAGCAGTGGTTCAACTTTAAAAACAATTAAGGGGCTTAGACGCACCAGACAATTGCTGTGCTTGTAACATATTCTCTATGGAATGACTTGGAGCTTGCGTTGGGTAAAACTTGACTCCCTGTAAATCCCTGGGTCCAGTTATACAGTCCAAAGAGAATTTCTAATGAGAGTGTGTAAGGCAATTACAGTATAAGAATTGATGTAATAGGATAGCAAGTCATCTCTGTTGTTAAACTCCAGAACGAGCTGGGTACTGAATGCCCTATAAGTCCAAAGAAAGAGTTTAGCTGAATAGCAGGGAAAGAAGAATGCTAATGATCCTATACGGGAAGCAGCGTTGGCAAAACCTTGTAGAACTATCATATTTCGGCAATGAGGTAAATGCTTGAAGTTCAGCTCGCTCCATTTAAGTGCTAGTTTTGATGATTCGTTTGTCTAGACACCAAGTGTCAAGATAAGAAGATTTTCAAACTGTTAGACACACAGTTAGAGTGGTAGGTTAGATTTCAGAATACAATTGTTGACAATCATCATAGTTTGATTTATTTATCTGTTTAAATATAAATAATGTTTATCTACGTATAGATAACTTTTATGTAGGGTTTGTATGAGGCATTTATTTAAGTCAATAGGGCTTTAGTCCCCACTTTGTTTTAATTAGAAAACTTTATTTGATTTCACATTAGTCCTGGAATTTAGAAATTGTTAGGGTTTATTTGATAGAGATTATTGAGTGTTTTGGCGTCTATAGCAGTTTTTAACTTTAGAATGAATGCCCACAGTGACTGAATTTTTTTTGTTGTATGAATGTGAAGTGGAATAAATGATGAGAAGGTTAAAAAACTAGTATATTGTGAGCCCAAAATACATTAGGATAGGATTAAGGAATTTAATAGGCTCGATTTTTGATTTTGATTTCTTTATTTGTCAGGACCGGATGGCCTCACAGGACTGTACAACTCTACTATTAGGAAGGGAATTCGCTCCATTTTGTTAGGTCTCCTCCCATGGGAGTATAAATTTGATTTCTATTATTAGGGTAATCAATCACCCCATTTCATCATATCAACTTGAATTTTAAGAATCGTAGATAATGATCATATCTCGATTCTCAGACTGGAAGGTTGTGGGAGGTTATGATCAGACCAGAAAACCCACAAAACTTCTCCTCATTAGAGGGAACGGAGAGGTATCAGGTGAACTTGGTGCTAGGTGGGGGGATTCAGTTGCCGACGTCGCAGACTAAGCGTACAGTGACGAAAACCTCGGGTAACCGATCTGACATCGTAATTTACGACGCTTTAAGCGTGACTGAGATGAGGATATTCAGACGGGAGGTTGAGAAGGTTCGGCGCGTTGAAGCTCCTCTATAAATTGCGCAGCTTGGAACCAATCCCCGATAGACAGAAACTTCGAAACATGTGCTGGGTAAATCAGTCCCTATAACTCCTTGATTTTAAGTCATAGTCTAAAGGGGGTTTCTAATGAGAGTTAACAATGAGAGAGCGTGTAAGAGACAAGTTATGATTAGACGACGCGATTCCGTCTACAGATTTTTAGGTACCAGTTAGCAAAGTGACAGATGGACTGTCCAGATTCTTTGCGTTTTATATCGCCCCAGGCTAGCAAAAGTTAATCACCTAATTAAAGACTATCAGTGTACCATACGTTTAGTTAGAACGAATTTAGGTCTAAATATCAGTTAATAAGTAGAAATTTTCTTTTTGTTACGAGAGTAACTCATCATAAGATAAGGTAAATTTTAAATTAGTAGGACTCCTAAGTGAACTTCTGAGGCAGATCACCAGAACAAGCCAGTGTAGCTTTCAGATCTAAGTAGGAAGAATTTTTTTGAAGAGATCGATTCGGCCGTGAAATGGCCTAGAGCAATGAGCTAGTCTTATTTTTTTATTGTAGACATAGAATAGAATATTTTCAGAGAGATGTTAAGAACTCGAGTTGAGGGTAAAAGGTATGAGTACACATTCTATAGATCATCTAAACAATGTATAGTAGGGGTTAACTACATGTTCAGGTAAAGAACAAAGATAGGTTAGATTGTCATCACGATAAGGTGACTTAGAAATAACCTGGTTTGGGAACGTATTGGCTACCATGATCCCCTTCATATATATATCTTCCCTGATTTAAGAGAAGCAGGGGAACATACCAGACAAAACACTCCCAATGACGAGTTGATAAGAACAATTTTAAGATATTCCAAGTAGAATTTGAAATACTAGTGAAATGTCCTAGACCCTCAGTGCACATCTATCCATTTTATTATCATTATATATTCAATATTACTATATAGCATATATCATTCCTTTATTATATTCATGTATATTTGTGTATGTAGAAATAACGAATAATTAATATGTGTGACATTTTGGTAACAGCATTGTTACCATCTTCAGACAAATGTACCGAATGAGGATTCTAATTACAATTTATAGATTCATCTGTTCACCATGTATATCCTATATATATGTATATCAAACCATTCCATTCATACCTATAGTAAACATCCATCTTAATATTTTTTATTCTTTTCTCCGCGTATATCTGCATTGCCCCACTTTGACATACATAGTATCCGTGCAAATTTAATGTGTATATTGTTACACCAAGTGGCGGCTTGGCAGACTCTTCAGCCTTGATTCTCTCCTGTGCTGGGTCTTGCATCTTACCAGAGCGTGTTTCAACCATCCTGCAACTTTATAAAAGGGAATAACGAGATAAGTCTTCTTTAAGTAGCCTCCAGAATCCTCTCTTTATTTTCTCACATCAAAGAGAGCTGTGAAGTCACAGTGTACCTAAATACAAATGATTATAATCTAAATAATCTGTTTTAAATAAATATCATAGAATATAAAAATAAATAAATATATAATTTAAATTTCAAATATATTAAAAATAATATAAGAAATACGCCATTAATCATGATGTAACACTTCCCCCTCTCCAGAGGTCGTCACGTCCTCGTGAGTTACCTCATCAATTCTCTCAAAATAGGGTTTGAGTCTTGAGACATGGACAATCAATGGGTCTTGGCCAGGATTATCTTTCGGCTCAATTAAGTAATTTACGTTAGACAGCTTCTTTAATATTCGATATGGGCCAAAATATTTTCTCAATAGTTTTTCACATTTTCCGATTTTCCTGACTGGTGTCCAAACTGCCACTAAATGTCCTGGTTCATAGATTCTCTCGTTGTTTTTTTTTGTCATAGTTTCTCTTCATTCTTTCCTGAGTCTTCTCTGTGTTGTTAATGACTACCTGTTTCGTCCTTGCTATTTTATCTAAGTAATTTTCTATATATTCATCATAATCGTTCATGTTACTGTCAATTGGGATATTATCGTCGTCTAAGAGGGACATGGGTTCCCTCCCAAATAACAGGAAAAATGGAGAGTAGCCTGTGGTTTCTTGAATCGTGGTATTGTACGCGTGGGTGACGAAAGGGAGGATTTCATCCCAGTTCTTCTGGTCTGTATTTACATACATGCTTATCATGTTGATTAGAGTTCTATTTAGCCGTTCCGTTAGTCCGTTAGTCTGGGGATGGTAGCTCGTCGTGAAGCAGTGTTTAACTTTGCATATTTTCATAACCTCCTTCATCAAATTGCTAGTGAACTGTGAACCTCTGTCACTAATAAGAAACCTTGGGGCCCCGTGACGTAAAAAATGTGTTCGATTAAAAATGTAGAGACTTCTTTCACTGTTGCTTCTGAGACTGCCTTTGTTTCAGCGTACCTGGTATAATAATCAGTCAACACAATTATCCACTTCCTTCTTCTTTTCGTTGATGGCAAGGGACCAACAAAGTCAATCCCGATTCTTTCAAAAGGGTAGTTAGCTGGGGGAATGGGTTGCAAAAGTCCAGAGGGCGACTGATTTGAACCTTTCCGACTTTGGCAAAGATGGCACGTCTTTACAAATTCTGAAACATCTTTCAGCATGGAAGGCCAATGATATTTATTCTTCAAACGGTATGTGGTTCTGGCGACGCCTAGATGGCCATTCAGCATATGGTTGTGGAATTCACTCATGATTTCTTTCCTTCTCTTCTTCGGCACTACCAGCAACCATGCTCTGCCTTCAGGGTTTGGGTTCTTCTTATATAGACATCCATTTTCCTCTTTAAAATTCTGTGTGATTGCTCGTTTGCTTCCTTTAAGGCTTTTCTTAACATTTTCTATGAATTCATCCTCTTCATTTATTATCTGATACAAAAATAGTCGTTCATAATCTTCGACCCAATCCGTTTCAGGTAGGGGTCCTCTAGATAAGCCATCAGCATCCATATGTTTTTTACCCGATTTGTGTATTATGTCAAAATCGTATTCCTGAATTTTCAGTGCCCACCTTGCAAGTCTACCTGTTGGATCTTTAAGATTTTTCAGCCAGCACAATGCGTGATGGTCTGTAATTATCTTGAAGTGTCTTCCATATAGGTAGGGTCGTAGTTTTGATATCGCCCACACCACAGCCAAACATTCCTTTTCGGTGGTTGAGTAATTTTGCTCAGCTTTACTTAGAGTTCGACTCAAATATGATATCACCTTCTCTTCCCCACAGATAATTTGGACCAGTGTTGCACCTAAGCCGATGTTAGAGGCGTCTGTGTGAATGTAGGTGGCTGCATTTGGATCAAAGTGACCTAAAATTGGCGGATTTATCAGAGCTTTTTTAAGGTTTTGAAATGCTTCCTCTTGTTTTTCTGTCCAGGTAAATTGCGCATTTTTCCTGATGAGTCCTGTTAATGGGTCAGCAATTAATGAGAAATCTTTAATGAATTTTCTATAATAGGAACACATTCCTAGGAACGATTGTACTTCTTTGACCTTCTTGGGCTGAGGGAAATCCCTAACGGCTTTGATATTATATTCGGCCGGTTTTATACCCTGTTGGTTGGTTATATGACCAAGGATCTCAAGTTCTTCAAAAGCAAATCTGCATTTCTTGTCGTTCAGTTTCAAATTAGATTCACTAAAACATTTTAAGACAGCTTCAAGTCTTTTAAGGTGGGTTGGAAAGTCTGAGCTGTATATAATAACGTCGTCCAGATAACAAAGGCAAATCTGCCATCTTAGATTTCCAAGCACATTGTCCATATTCCTCTCAAAAGTAGCAGGGGCGTTGCATAGTCCAAAGGGCATGACGTTGAATTCGTATAAACCGTGGGTCGTAGTGAAAGCTGTCTTCTCCTTGTCTTTCTCTTCAATTTCGACTTGCCAATATCCCGATCTAAGGTCTATTGCTGAGAAGTACTTCGATCCTTGGAGAGTATCCATTACGTCATCAATTCTTGGGATTGGATAAACATCCTTTACTGTTACCTCATTCAATTTTCTATAGTCTACACAAAATCTGAACTTACCATCTCTCTTCTTGACCAGTATTACAGGGAAAGACCAGGGACTTGAAGATGGTCTAATTATGCCTTCTTTGAGCATTTCATCAATTTGATCTTTTATAATGTCCCGTTCTTTGGGGCTCACCCTATATGGCTTGTGCTTTATCGGTTTTGCATCTTCTGTATCGATCCGGTGTTTTGCCAAATTGGTCCTGCCTAACCTCGGCGAAAACAAATCAGTATACTTAATCAAAATTTGTTTCAAATCCTCTTTTTCTTTAGGTGATAGATTTTTGTTTATCTGAAATTGGATTTCGTCATTATTAATTTGCTCTAACTTCTCTATGAACTTTACCTCTGCAGGAAGGCTTCCATGAGCCAATGTTTGGTCTTTCATGATTTTTAAAGGTCGAGGATAAGGGTTCGTTATCCAGATATGAGTTTTCCTATCCGTGACAGTAAGCAAACTTCTTGCCAATCGAAGGCCATTTGTTTGAATCATTCTGTTGTTCTCTTCGATGATATATTCGCCATCCTCTGCTTCTATTGAGGCCTTAATTAATCTAATAGACAGTTCAGGTATAACAGTATCTTCAACGCTTTTTATTTTTTTCAGTTCATAATTGCTTATGTCATGATTATTCGTCAGATCGTATTTTATTATTTCTTTTTTGCAATCTATTTTCGCGTTCATTTTCTTAAGGAAATCTCTTCCAAAAATTAATGTCCGTAAATGCGTTTTCAAAATCACAAATTTGTGCGATAATGCTTTGTCATCAATTTTTATATTTAACAATATACTTCCTACTATGTCTAATTTTTTTCCATCGGGTCCTGCACAAGTTTTTGCGAGTTTACTTATACCATGGCCTGTATCGAGGGCCGTTCTGAGGTCGACCACTGAGAGGTCGGCGCCTGTATCAACCAAAGCTTCAAAAGTTCCTATCTTGTCCACATGAATTTTTAATTTGTATTTAGGGTCCAACTTTTTGATTCCATTTATGGTCGACTTGCTTTGATTGACATATTCAGGCGCGACGCTTAGTTTAAATCTTCCAACACGGAATATCTATTCCGGGTAGGAATATTTGTCTGTGTGCTATGACATACATCAGCATAAAGCCGAGGTCCTGATTTATCTGATATTTCATTCATTTGGCATTTCTCTTCGATCTTCTCTTGGGTAGCTGTTGGATCCTCTTCTAGGATTCTTATAAACTTGACCCTACAATAACGGGCCACGTGCCCTGGCTTGTTACACTTGAAGCAGATTGGTCTTCCATCTTCCGTCCTATTTTTGCTCACTTCTTGACTTTTATTGTAGGTGTTTCTCTGGAAGTTTGGTTTAGGCACAAAGTTTGGATTATAAGGACGTCTCGGGGTAAAGGGCTGGGTCAAGTTGTTTCGATGCTGCCTGGGAGTAGGAGGGAAGTCGTTCTTGTAATTATTGGAAACAGGGGCTTGGGGCCTGGAAGGGGTCTGGTAGTTTCGTGTGGCAGTCGGCGGCACGTACCTCGATTGTTGTTGTTGGGGTCTAGAATAGCGTGGGCCGTTATATAGGTTTCTGGATTTCTCCACACGTTCCCGATACTTCTTTTCAAAAGAATCCATTTTCTTGCACACGACAAGAAGTTCATCGGTCGTTTTAGGAGGGTTCAGGTAGAGCGCGAATGAGTACTCTTTTTTCAGTCCTCCAATAACATGATCGATTTTTGTTTCTTCTTCCATTGCGGGGTCAACCTTGTTGCACAACACTAGGATGTCTTCCGCGAACCTGATTGCTGGTTCATTCCAGTGTTGCATTCTGTTGAGCTTCATTCTTAGTTCTTCTTTATTGGCGTCCAGAGAAAAATCCTGAATGAGGCGGATTTTAATATTTTCCCAGCTCGTGAAACTCGCTTTGTGTAAATTCAACCAGGTTTTAGCGCTTCCCGTCATGTTCATGGCGGCATAACGGGCAATTATGTAGTCTGCCCAATGATAGAGGAAACCAATCTCTTCGAGGGATTCTATCCATGGGCGAGGGTCTTCTGTTCCATCATACTTGGGGATGTCGATGTTGGGATTCAGGACAACTGGGTCGGAACTAGCATCTCCACCAATTGTTACACCAAGTGGCGGCTTGGCAGACTCTTCAGCCTTGATTCTCTCCTGTGCTGGGTCTTGCATCTTACCAGAGCGTGTTTCAACCATCCTGCAACTTTATAAAAGGGAATAACGAGATAAGTCTTCTTTAAGTAGCCTCCAGAATCCTCTCTTTATTTTCTCACATCAAAGAGAGCTGTGAAGTCACAGTGTACCTAAATACAAATGATTATAATCTAAATAATCTGTTTTAAATAAATATCATAGAATATAAAAATAAATAAATATATAATTTAAATTTCAAATATATTAAAAATAATATAAGAAATACGCCATTAATCATGATGTAACAATATTCACTTGCCACGTTTCTGTTTTACCCTGTTATTAGTGTCATTGATAGGAGTTGCAATTTTAGTATTCTTTTTATATTACCATTACCATGGTAACCATGTATAGTCATTCCTTTGCTGTCATATATATATCTTATAGAGTCAATAAAGTTTTTTTTTTGTTGGATATGTTTTAGGAATTGTACATATCTATATTAACACACACAATTCCTTGGCGCCCTTAATAATTATGTTTATCTAGGAGGTACTAAGAGTTTGTTTGTATAGAATTGATGCTTAGGCCATCCAGCACCTCCACCATGAGGACAATGGCTGAGAACATGTGGACTTGACACACATCTGGGCCAAGACTCCCCGGATTACAGACAGCGAAAGGATGGGATTAGTAAATTGCCCATTAAATGGTAGGGTAGAATTTCCCCCAGTACTTACATTGAGCTAACATGTTCCAGGTTCATGGCCCGTATATTCCTCCTTTGCCCGAGTGTCAGTGATTGCTTGCTGATATCATAAAAGAATGCATTTCCCCCGATTTCATATTTCTCATAGACTATAAACAGATATGAATTGGAATAAACGCATTCTTTCACTCTGGTGGGGGAGGAATTGTTGGGTCAGTTTTTCCATTAAACAAAACCCAACAAAGATGTAAACATTCATTTACATCATATAAACATATATATACGCAGTGTCTCGCCGAAGTGTTTGTTGCCTAGATGGAGAACTCCCAACGATGGCCGACGATGCTCTAAAGGCCCCCTTCCCTGACACAGGGCCTCTCTTGGAAGGATGTACAAAAACAGACACCTGAAGACACCAGACTTCCATGCCAAAAGCAGATACCTGGTGGCAGAGGGAAGACACGACGGGTGACATCCAGAGACATCCGTGCTGAGAACTGCTGTACCATGTGTACATATATTACTGTACCATATGTACATATATTCCCCTCATTTCTTTTTGGTAGTAGGTGACCTAAGAAAAACAATGTGTCATATAGACATGTGAATTAATAATTTTTTTATATACCCAGGATATATATATATATTAATTAATTCCTAAAGGAATTAATTTTTAGGGATTAATTTGTTTTATCCAATATACGATTTTCTTTCTCGCGCGGCAACACGGGAAATTGGGGGCGTGGTCATGGGGGACGTGCGTGTTTTCTTCCGACGAATGGAGATGCCCATTGATCACGTGGGTATTTGCTCTCGACGAATCAAAATGCCAGCCAATAAAAGCTTTGGCATGATCAACGAATGGAAATGAAGAAAGCCTAGGATAAAAAGGGCCCGTTTTTGACAAAAAGACAGACAGAGCCGCTCAGTGACAGTAATTTCCGCCAGACAGTCCGAGACGTGGAGGAGACCAGACCTTACCGCCCCTTTTTCCGAGAGAAGGTAAGCACCGCCACGATGGCCCAACTCCCTTTTATAGTTTTCCAGTAGAAGCAGAACTATTTAGATTTTTGAATGGGCCCTAAAAGGGCTGTAGATGATAATTTAAAGTAATGTTAGTATTTTTAGTACCTTATCCCGTTAGAATAGATGGAGATCTATGTTTTCCTATTATGCAACGAAGAATTTGTAACCTTAAGTCACCTCTACCTAATTACTATGTAAATAGCATGCCCCGCTAGTATAAGATGTCCCAGAAATTTTTATTCTTGCTTAATAAATATCTACATATACATTTTCTTAGTCAGAGAGTTTCGTTTCCTTCTTTATACAATTTCATTCCCTAGTTTTATGGTAATACCCCCACCTTATTATAAAATCCCATTTAGTGTGGACTACCAACTCTGATGTAATAGAGTTGTGTACCGTGTATTTGCTGTGGCATGCTGACACAGCAACAGTTGCAAAATACGACTTTATCATGGCTGTTTTGAAGGTATATATATATATCTGTTAGGTTTTAATAATACTTGTATCCTCACGTGAAGAATCTGCCTTTCCCCACTGTCTGAGTAAGATATAGTATGATTCTTACCTATTTGAAGGGAATGTTGTTAATAATCAAGTCTCCCATAAATTGCTGGCCATGTACACTGTAGTGAATGTCTGTGTTTCAGTATGTTCCATCATTGTCTATCATTGTATTGTTCGTTGATTTAAAAAGGTTAATATGGCCCATGTTGTCTTAAACTCATTGGGTTGTTCTCTTTATAATTTTAATTGAAGACCTTTGTCTTAGATACATTATGATTATTAATGTCAATAGTATAAGTCTATAGTTTGCTTGTCCTTTATTTATTAGATTTTGGTGTAATCTTCATAAATAGAGTCCTTCCCCATATATCCAGATGGTAACATACATATCGCGTCTTGTTGAATCTTTACTATAAAAATTAGTATTAATGTATACCTGCATGTACAATCAGATTTTCTACCAATAAAATCTGAATCTGGTACTTCATGATATCTAATCTGAAATATTGATTTCCACTTATTATACTTCAATAGGAGTGTTAATTAAGTCTTCTATATTCAGGATATCTTAGTTTTTTTTTTTTTAATAATATGTTCATCTTTATCTGAGATCTCCCAAAGTCGTTGTATGATCTCAAAGAACGTGACACTAAAAATTTTGGGCGCGACACGAACCCGAGTCCGTTCCGTTCCAGCATCTAATTTTCTCTTTTGGGAGAACCGACCACTATTAAGTCTATATTTTAGTTGCCTTTGTAGCTTATTTTGTTGGACTTTAGTATAATCTTTACAAGTGGGGTCACTTCCATATATATATATCCAGATAGCAAATTAACTCCAATATCTTAACCTCTGCGAAATCTCTATGACAATAATAAAACTCCGAGGTCGTATATATATATATTTTTTTTTTCTAACAAGGCTCTAGATATCGGATATGGTGATCCTTTCATAGGATAATGCTATGGTAGTGGACCGTTGGTAACTATATATATTTATCTAATGTATTTACATCTTTACAAAGATTTCCACAAAGGGACTATTAATATCTTGTTATATGCCAAGCATAGACTATTTACATATTTCTAAACTAAGGAAATTTATTATATAATAATTTAACTCATGAAATTAGAGTTAGCTATGGAACATGGTTAATGAAACAAGGATTACTTTATCATATATGGAGAAGTGTACGTTTAATTGCTATCATTTCTATTTTTTTGGATCTGGTGCGCCCATCCATTCTATCTATTATTTGATCTGTACAAATTATAGAGATCTGTTGCTATAATTTTCTCTATGAAGTAGCTACCAGCGTCTTCAGTAGGTGGCTAAATCGTTAGAAGGCGATTCTCTTAAAGGAATGGTTGAAACAACGAGGGAGGCAAAGGAAGGGTCCGCCATTTTCTCTTTCATGGAGGAAGAAGCAAAGGGGGGGAGAATGGACGTTGGACCCCACACATTCTTGTGACATCGTTAGTTCCCGCGCTATTCCCGACGCCCCCATACATTCCAGGAAGTGTCCATCAACGGGGCCTCCCCTGAGGGGCCCTTCTCACTCCGACATGGAAACTTTTTACTTGGAGCTGCATTTCTCAAAAATCCTTCTGTGCCTTGTATGTTGTCTGGTATTCCATTTCCATTCTTCCAGTTATAGTTTTATACGCTCTGGTAGGGGAGCTGTTGTTAAAAACGTTACACTTACATTTTTTTTTTTTGACTTTTACTAAGGCACAATATGCATTTCGAGGATGGTGGTGACATTGTTGTCGAAAGTGCTCTCGTAAATTTTAATATGGGAATTGTACTAAGTCACTCCCTACATGCTCCGTTCTCGTAGGTCTAAAATAGGGAACGCGACAGTGGTAGGGGAGTTGTTGTCAAAAAAATGTTACACTTGCAGTTTTAATAAGGAAATTTTTTTTTTAGGCACAACATACATTCCGAGGATGGTGTTGACATTGTTGTCGCAAGGTTATGCTCGCAAATTTTAATAAGGAAATTGTACTAAGTCACTCCCTACATGCTCCGTTCTCGTAGGTCTAAAATAGGGAACGCGACATAAGTCTATAGTCTTGCTTGTTTTTATAGCTTATTTGTTGGATTTTGGTATAATCTTTACAAATAGAGCCCTTTCCATATATCCAGATAGTAACCTAATTCAACGCTTTTTGTTGAATCTTTGTTATAAAAATCGGGATTAAAAGGATACCTATATGTTTAAGCAGATTTTATTACTAATAAAAAATCTGAACCTGGTACTTCTTGATATCTAATTTTGAAATAATGATTCCAACATATTATACTTCTATAGAAATTGTTAATTTGGTCTTATATTCATGTTTATAGATTCTAATAACAACAGGTTCATCTCTATCTGAGATCCCTTAAAGTTGTTGGATGATCTCAGGGAATTTGACACAAAATGGGCGTGTCACGGCCCCGAGTCCGTTGGTCTGTAGAGGCGGCCAATGGATGGCGATCAATTACAGCTATTTTGATGGGAGAGCCGACCATTCCTTCATAGATCATTTAATTTAATGTATGAACGAGAATAATTCAATGTTTCCCTCCTTTCTTCACAAGTACATGTGAGCCGTAGTTTAATGAGGAATCTCTTTACACATCTGTCCTGAACTTTCCGCACTATATCTTTTGTCTATGAATCTATTTACAATTGGTCTGTAGAAATTATAGAGATCTATTGCTATGATTTCCCTCTCTGAAATAGTTCCCAGCGTCTTCAGTGGGCTGCTAAATCGCCAGAAGGTGTCTTTATAGATTGTCTAATCAATAATGACTTTATGGATGTTGCACAGTATATGCCACAAATTGACTATGGATAATTCTGGAAGAGATTGGTGCTAGACAAAGGTATTGAGGGAGGATAGTAAAGTCGTACTAGCTTTCGCGAATAAAGTCAAGGAAGGACATTATTCCAGAAGTCTCATAAAGGGATAGCTGAGCCCTCTTTGGGGGGGCCGCCATTATCTCTTTCGTAGAAGAGGAAGGAGAAAGGGGGGGTGGACATTGGAACTCCACATTCCATGGACCTTCCAGACGCTCTATACATTCCCCATCTGTGCCCCCTTTGGGGGGGGGGGTCCCTCCCACGCCTGACATGGAAGAAAGTTTTCACTTGGAGTCCTTCTGTACCCTATATATTATCTGATATTCTATCACCTCAAGTATAACCTTAGCTGTTTAAGCCCCATATTTGTCTATTTCTATGTCACACTCGTATGCCTTAATAAGGAAATTTTACTAAGTCACATCTTACATGCTCCATTCCCATTGGTCTAAAAACGGGAACGCAACATATCTAAAGGTATGCCCTCGTAACTACAAAATACTGAGTACAAAAACAAATTGAAATCCTTAAAAAGAAACATCATATTTTTTGCTAAGCCTATATCAGTCTGTGGCTCAACCATGAGAACGAAATCTTAGAAACTAATAAATTTTACCATATATACCTTAAAGCCTTGTAAAAAGATATGTTCATTTTTAAGTTTCTACAACTAACCTTTTTTTTTTTTTTTGTTATAGGTTCTGAAAGAGGACAAGAAACAGGAATAATCGAAAATGTATACAAACGAGATTCGTGCTGTAATAAAATATCTTTGTAAGATAGGAATGTCGCCAAGGAAATCTATGAATATATGGTGGATATATTAAGGGAAAGTTCTCCTTCCTATAGCACAGTAAAAAAATGGGTAGCTGCGTTTAAATTAGGGAGGATCTGCACCGTTTCGTTTCATTTAAAATATATTATAAAACATACTGCGTTACTGTTTTCACAAAAGCCTTCAATTTTAAAATAATTATTTTATTTCAATTTTATTTTTGATTTTGAAAGTAATTTGATCATAAATTATTTTTGACCAATGACAAAGTTTATTCCTTGTCTTTTCTTGTTAGTAAACCTGCTGTAGATATTTCCATACCAAATCTATAAACAAAAATTTGTAAAATACTTTATTGTGCAATTAATTGTTAAAAAAGGAGTGATCTCTCGAAATATTTTGAAACAAAATAGTTTTTTTTCCTTTAAAAATCCAGGTATGCCATTTTTATATAAACTTATTAGGAGCGTTCCCAGTAAACAACAACTTTGGCAACAACCTTCGATGGCCATACCTTCGAGGCGTTTTCCACGAGTTTGATTAAGAGCGATATATTTTGTGTGCCCCCCCCCCTTTATATTTAAATAATTTATATAAATATATAATTGAGATATTTCGTACTCTATATTTTTGTTAATTAATATTTTAAAATCTATATTTACCTTTTATATGTAAAAATGAGATTTTACATCTAAATAATAATTGGGCAAATGCTAACGGTCTTTATATACACTTTTACAGTACCTTTATATTACAAAATTAAATCAAAATAAGTTTATATTAAATAATAACATTTTTAAAAATCGACTTTCTGGTTCACACTTTTTATCTCATCGATTATGTATTTTTTTATTTCTCTCTATAAAAAAATCTCGGTATCGTTTAGATTAAAATATTTTAAGTGGCATATTTTCAAGTCATATATTTATACACAAGTTTTATTTAAAATACAATATAACGCGGCTGATGATTGTAAAACGAAAATTGCAATTATACCGCGAATGTTTCTTTTAAAATAAATTTAGATTTTTGTTTAAAAGAAACATTCGCGGCATAATTGCAATTTTCGTTTTACACAAGTTTTATATTTATTTTACAAATATTGTATAAGGTGTGATTAATAAACTTTGTAAAAAAATTCTTAATACATTTTTAATAACATGATGTTATGTTATATTCCAATAGGTAAAATAGGTTAGTTTCAGATAGGTTATAAATTAGGTTAGTTTCTGATAGATTGTAAATTAGGTTAGTTAAAGGTGTGTTATAAAAAGGTTAGTTTTATTAATTAAAAAAGGTTAGTTTCAGATAGGTTAAATTAGGTTATTTTATTCGCTAAATAAGGTTAGTTTTAGATAAGTTTAATTAGGTTAGTTTCATATAATTTAAAAAATAATGTTCGTTTTTAGAATAATTAATTTAATATTTTATTTTAAAAAATATATATTTTTACTTTTAAATCTTTTTTTTTTTTAAATATATTTTAAATTTATATATTTTAACTGGTAAAATTCAAAGTATTTCACCAAAATTGTATTTTTAACTCATGTAAAACGCCTCGAAGGTACGGCAGTGCCAACGTACAGCGCCGCCTACCAAAGTTGTTAACTGGGAACGCTTCAAAAATTCTCAATACATTTTTAATAACATGGTGTTATGTTATATTCAAATAGGTAAAATAGGTTAGTTTCAGATGGGTTATAAATTAGCTTAGTTTCTGATAGGTTATAAATTAGGTTAGTTTAAGGTGTGTTATAAAAAGGTTAGTTTCATCAATTCAAATAGGTTAGTTTCAGATAGGATAAAATTGGGTTAGTTTAATCGCTAAAAAGGTTAGTTTTAGATAAGTTTAATTAGGTTAATTTCAGAATTTTAAAAATAATGTTCATTTTTAGAATAATTTTTTAATATTTTATATTTAAAAGTGTTTTTTTTTTTTACTCTTAAAATCTTTTAAAAAATTATAATTTAAATTTATAAATCTTTAAGGTACGGCGCCGCCTATCAAAGTTGCTTAATTTTTTTATTCTAGATTTTTAATAATATATCTATAAGACTCAAATTTGAGTACATTTTATTTTTCTTTTCATCTAATATAAAGTTTAATAAGAAAAAAATAAAAGAAAAGTAGTAAATTAATCACACTATTTAAAAGTAAGAACCTGCACAAATTTTTTCCTAACTATTCATTACTCGATGCTTTTTGAAACAAATATTTGTGCCTTCCATATGAACACAATTTCTCTAATAATGAAACAATATTCTCTAATTCAGTAGTTGTTAACTGCAAGTACTAATGAAGTTGCTCAATCGAGGAAACTTTTGTCATGTTAGACTTGGAGCTTATGATCTTATTTCATGATCCAATTTATCAGCCACAGCGTGAACCAAATACAACTCTTTTGTTCAACACCACCCGAGGCATTCGAATTTTCAGTTGAATTAAAGCCAGTGTTAAATTATAGTATGTTAATTTAAATAAACCTATTAAGATTTTAAAAAAGGATTTAAATAAAGTAAGTGTTGAATTTAATTAAGTTGAATTAAAGAGGTTGCACTATGTTTGTTTAGTGTATTCAGAGATTGTGTATATTTCTCAATTTTGTTATCAAGGACCTATGTCATAACATAATGGCAAGTTAAGACATCTCCTTATAGTGCAACTGAGAGTTGCTGGCACCATCTGCTGGAATAAATATCAACTATTCTATTGATTTTAATTATTCCAGAATTGGCCAAATACCCATCCTTGATTATTCAAGAGAAGCCTACCACGTATGCGTTTTCAGGTTGTTGGCCTTTTTGATTAATAAAGAATGGGTATTTTGCCAATTCTGGAATAATTAAAATTTAAACAGAATAATTGATATTTATTCCGACAGATGACGCAAACCATCAGCAACTTTCAGTTGCACGATGAAGAGATGCCATTTTCTTAATTTATCCACCTTATCCCAGCACAATTTCATATTTGTACTATTTTTCTTATTGTTTTGCAGTCTCACACACTTCTGGCCTTGACTACCTGTTTCATGGTTTTTTAGGATGCCTGAATGACCAGTTATTTGATCGGTATGGTACAGCTTGCACCCCGCTGACGAGGGCCAACAACCCGAAACACGTACGTGTTTATCTTTTCTTGGTTAATAAAGAATCGGTATTTGGCCACATCTGGAATAATTAACCCTTTCGACCTGAGGGACACAAATTCACATCATTACTGATTTTGCATCAAGCCCGAAATACGCGAATACACTTTAATTATGAGATTTTATTAGATGATATAGAGTATATAATTATTGTCAAATGCCTCTTTGGATGAAGGCTGCTTCATAGTTTAACCTACTAATATAATCTATTGGAAGTAACTTTTATCATTTTACTTAAAATAAATAGAGATGCCTTTATCTTCCACCTTATCCCAGTACAAAATCTCATTTGTACTATTTTTTTTACTAATGGCAAGTGTAATTTTTGATGTCATAAAAGTATTGCTTAGAAAAATAATTAATTATATATATTTTTTGAATATTTAAATGGCTATATATATGTGTGTGTCTTTATTGATTCTAACATATATAATTTTTTTTTCAGGATTAAAGTCACTCCCTTTTCCTCTGTGGATATTGTGGAGGGTGACTAAACTAATCAAAACCTAGAAAGTGATAGCCTACTTGAAAAGCATTCATTTGTAGAAAAAGAAGAAGTAAATTTCCTACAAGTGTGACTTTTTTGATGGCATAGTTAAAAGAAAATTCAATCTACAGACATTTGGTCACTCAAGCATGGAAAATGACCTTTTAATGTGACTTGTGACTACAAATCAAGAATCAAATATACACCAGTAGACATTTGATGACCCATACTGGTGAAACACTGATAAATGTGAGTTTTGTGATTATAGTGCAAGAGATATAAGTACCCTTAATCAACATTTGACAATGCTCACAGGTAAAAACCCTTTTAAATGTCAATATTGTGAATATAGAACAAGTCATAGTGATAGTCTTAAAAAGCATATATCAACACACACAGGTGAAAAGCCCTTTAAATGTCAATATTGTGAATATAGAACAAGTCGTAGTGATAGTCTTAAAAAGCATATATTAACACACACTGGTGAAAAGCCCTTCAAATGTAATTATTGTGAATATAGAACAGTTGATAGTCATGGTCTTAAAATGCATACATTAACACACACTGGTGAAAAGCCTTTTAAATGTGAATATTGTGAATATAGAACAATTCAGAGTTCTCATCTTAAAGAGCATACATTAACACACACTGGTGAAAAGCCTTTTAAATGTGAATATTGTGAATATAGAACAATTTATAGTAGTGTTCTTAAAGGGCATACATTAACACACACTGGTGAAAAGCCTTTTAAATGTGAATATTGTGAATATAGAACAATATCAAGTAGGTATCTTAAAAAGCATATATCAAGACACACGGGCAAAACGCCCTTCAAATGTATTTATTGTGAATATAGAACAGTTGATAGTCATGGTCTTAAAAGGCATACATTAACACACACTGGTGAAAAGCCTTTTAAATGTGAATATTGTGAATATAGAACAATTAATAGTAGTTATCTTAAAGAGCATACATTGAAACACACAGGTGAAAAGCCCTTTAAATGTGAATATTGTGAATATAGAACAATTTATAGTAGGTATCTTAAAATGCATACATTAAAACACACAGGTGAAAAGACGTTTAAATGTGAATATTGTGAATTCAGAACAAAATCAAGTATGTATCTTAAAAAGCATATATCAAGACACACCGGTAAAACGCCCTTCAAATGTAATTATTGTGAATATAGAACAGTTGATAGTCATGGTCTTAAAATGCATACATTAACACACACTGGTGAAAAGCCTTTTAAATGTGAATATTGTGAATATAGAACAATTAATAGTAGTTATCTTAAAGAGCATACATTAACACACACTGGTGAAAAGCCCTTTAAATGTGAATATTGTGAATATAGAACAATTAAGAGTTCTCATCTTAAAGAGCATACATTAAAACACACTGGTGAAAAGACCTTTAAATGTGAATATTGTGAATTTAGAACAATTTATAGTAGTAATCTTAAAAAGCATACATTAACACACACTGGTGAAAAGCCTTTTAAATGTGAATATTGTGAATATAGAACAATTCAGAGTAGACATCTTAAAGAGCATACATTAACACACACTGGTGAAAAGCCTTTTAAATGTGAATATTGTGAATATAGAACAATTAATAGTAGTTATCTTAAAGAGCATACATTAACACACACTGGTGAAAAGCCTTTTAAATGTGAATATTGTGAATATCGAACAATAAAAAGTAGTAATCTTAAAACGCATACATTAAAACACACTGGTGAAAAGCCCTTTAAATGTGAATATTGTGAATATAGAACAATATCAAGTAGGTATCTTAAAAAGCATATATTAACACACACTGGTGAAAAGCCTTTTAAATGTGAGTTTTGCGACTATAGATCAAGAAACAAATGCAGCCTTAATCAACATTTGCTCACACACACACCAGGAAAAGTCATTTAAATATATGTTTTATAAATATAAAGCAATTGAGAAATGTATGCTGAAAAGACATTCGATTAAATACTGGCGAAAGGGCCTTTTAAATGTGAACATTGTGAATTTGAGTAGACATAACAGCTCCCTCAAAAAGCATTCATAACTTTACATAGGTAAGATGTACATTAATGGCATGCATGCTGCATATTTATCAAAAGTTTAAATGAGAACATCTTTATTTTGCAACCATATACAATAAAACCCTGATAAGACAAAACCAGGATATAATGAACCTTCCTTTCTAAAGAACCCAATGTAAATCCGAATTCCATTAAAAATACCATTGTTATAACAAACATTGTGTTTTTCAAAATAGCAAACTATAAATAAAACAAAATCAATTTAGGTCCCAAAATATTAAATTCTATGTAAAATACCATGCCTATAACTAACTTTGAATTTTAATTCAACCAATTTTTATAAATAATTAAAATTTTTGTGCAAGCTCTAGGTTACAGATAACAATTTAAAACAATGAATTTAGGGGGCATTGGTGTTTTCATTTATGATCCATTTTTTACTGCCTACATGCTTTTATAAATTTTATACCTTATTGAAAACTAAATTTCTTTACATTCGTAAAATTCCTTTGAAAATGGACAAATTATTGACACCGGTTTCAAAATATAATGGAAATTCCAAAGAAAAAGTCACTCGTAACAATATACACTTGAAAAGAAAATAGCCATCATACAAACCATGTATTGATACATGAAAGTGGCACATCACAAGCAGAACTTTGGAAGAAAATGAGGAAAAGTAGCAATTCTACGAAATGGGGCCAAAAAGAAGTTGGCCGCGAACATCAGTGTCATTATCTTCTTTTAGAAGAAGCTTGTATAAGTGGCTTGTACAAGCTAGGCTAAAAAATATCCCACTAAATGAGCCACATTTTACAACAAGAGGCCATTCTTTTATACCATGGGTATGAAATATGATTTTGAAGCCCCTAATGGGTGCTTTAATATAATTAAGGCCAGAAGAAATATTATTTTTTAAAAATTTGCAGAGAGGAAAGGGCAATGAACCTTTTGGTGGTGGAAGATGGAGAAAAAAAATACCTACTTTTTTGGACAAGTATTCTCCCTCCATTAATTTATAATCTTGATGAGTCAGGATTATTTTATAGGATTTGCCTGACAAGACACTCACCTTCAATGGCGACATTTTTCTGGAACAGAGGCCAAACGAGAGAATTACCTTTTTGGCTGGAGCTGATATGGATTGCTTAGAAAGCAAAAAAATCTCTCCACCCATTATAAAGCAAATAAAATAGCTTGAATGACAGTCTTAATTTTCAAAAAATATCTTCATTATTTAGATAAGTATTTTGCCAGTGAAAATAGATAGGTGGTTGTAATTCCAAACAATTATTCAGCACACATCCCTGAAAAATTGAAAAATATTCAGGCATTATTTTCCCCCCCAATGCCACAGCCAAGCTGAGCCTATGGATATGGGAATAATTCATGATATTAAAAGGAGATATAGGATCAGGTTAATCAATAGATGCCTTATAGACATGGAAAAAAAACAGAGACCAATATTACATTGCTTGATTCAATAGAATGGTTGAATATGTAATGGGACTCTGACCCTAAATCAACCATTGTAAATTGCTCTTCCATGTCTGGGTTCGGAAGTCTTCAAGATGAAATTGCCCCACAAGATTCTTTAAATTTATTAAACCTTGAAGAAATATCAAAAGCATCCAAAAAATTTGAGCAATATATTTGTGTTAATGAGAATGAACAGTTTTAAATCAGAAAAAATAAAGACTTTTTAAAGTAAGCCTATATTGTAGTATAAAAATATTGATTTAAAATGGATTTTTATACCTTTTAAATATTATTGATATAACTTTTCCTTGTATTATACTTTTCTCGATTTTTTTAGACATATAGGGGGGGGGGGGGGGTTGCATAATTAGAAGAACCAATCTTTTGCTTATTACTTTTGTTTCTTTGTATATCTAAAAAAAAAAAAAACATTAATATTGTAGCGTTATTTGTTGTATTGTTTTACATAATTAAGTTTTAGATTTTGTTTGTGTTTGTTTTGCATGTATTGAATTAATGATTGGTGTATATGTGTGTGTGTGTTCGTGTATTCTTTTTGATTTGGGTAGTCTGCTCGTTGGCAGCAATAAACGTTTATCGTTCGATTTATCTACGCCTGTTGCTTGCAATTCTTACCGCCACAAGTGGTGGAGAAGCTGGGTACCGATACCATCACGGATACCTCTGTCAGAAGAAGCCGTCGCCTAGAAGGCCTGGAACCACGTTTTGATTTCGACGAAAAGAATAAGCCAATCAGAAAAATGTCAATATCGGCTGGAGTTAACACGGGTGTTAATACTTGCAAACATTTGACAAGAAACCCAACTGTGTTTAGCGGCAATGGAACGGAGGATTGTGGCAAATGGATGAAGGATTACGAACGTATTGCAAGATCGAACTGCTGGGATGCCACGATGAAATTGGCGAACGCACCATTCTTTTTGGAAGGGACCGCTGGCCAATGGTATGATAACAACGAAGAAGGAATGGATTCGTGGGATATGTTTAAGGAGATGTTTAGCCGGACATTCGACAATAGCGGTGTCCTTCTCAGACGCGCTAAGGACAACCTTCAGAGTCGAGCTCAGAAGAGTACAGAATCCTGTGAATCCTATATCCAAGACGTTCTGAGCTTGTGTAGGCAGGTGAATCCCGATATGAGTAAAGAAGAGAAAGTGGCACATCTAATGAAAGGTGTGGTAGAAGATGTCTATCAGGTCATCTTGATAAAGGAAATTGATACTGTTGAAGCCTTTGTCGATTGGTGCCGAAAGGTGGAGGCTTGCAAGCAGCGACGCATCGGGAAACCAAGGTTTGAGCGACTCCCTAACGTCGCAAGTATAGAGCAACCAAACTCCTCGTCCCTGGAAGATCTGATTCGACGAATCGTGAGAGAAGAAATTAAAAGTGCCCTACATTCCGAGCCTATAGTGCCGGAGGTGAACTCCCTGAAGAAAATGATTCATGAAGAGGTTGAGAGAAATCTGACCCCAATTGCGCAGCAGGGTCCATACTACCAAGAACAACGCCGCCAATTTGAAGGACCGGCGAAACCACCCCCGTATTACCAGCAGCAAAGTCCTACAAGGCTGACAACTGCCCGAAGAAAGACTGACGAATGGAGGACGGTGGATAATATTCCCGTTTGTTTCCAATGCGGACGCCCGGGTCACGTCGCCAGGTACTGCCGAGAGCGGCGAGGGATGATGGATCGACAGCCACCGGGGAGATACCACCCTGTCCAGAACGGCCCGCGAACGATCTATAATAGCAATGAAACCCCAGGCCGCGCAAGTTACCGAAGCCCGTCGCCCTATCCAGGTCGTGGCCGATCCCCAGCTGAACGTCGCCCCTCGATATCGCCAAGCCGACGATCTGGCCGATCACCTTATCGTGAGGAAAACTAGAGCAAGCGCCCTTCGCTGGAGGTAAGGTCGCTGAGGAGATTATAAATCCTCCGCCGCTCATAGCCGCTAAACTATCACAGAATATAGTTGACGTTACTATTGACGATAAAACTTTTCCTGCCCTTGTCGACAGCGGCGCTTCGTTTTCGGTTATTTCGGACCACTTTAGACAACAACACAAAAAGACTATGTTCAGTGACGCTGGCATGACACTTAGAGTTGCCGACGGGAAATATATCGTTTCCAGGGGCCGATGTACGTTACGTTTAGAAATAAACGGATTAGTACAGCCGTTTGAATTCATTGTTTTACCAAGTTGTAGCCACGACATCATTCTCGGTTGGGACTTTCTGGAGGCGTCAAGGGCTATAATCGATTGTGGTAGCGCCGAGATTCTGTTAGAAAAAGCAGAACTACCAGAGGATTCTTCGAGCATATTCCAAACTGTGGCCGCCGACGATAGCTTTATAATCCCCGCTGGATCAACCAAGCAGATAAACGTAATCAGCGAAGCTATACTCGGTGTGAGTGATGTCGTAATGGAGCCTTCGAGGATCCTCTTTCTAGAACGTGATCTGATGGTTCCCGCCTCGATCTTCGCTGTCCAGCATGGAAAAGGGAGAATTTGGATAACCAATATCGGCACATGTGATCGAACTGTCCCCAAAGGAATGTGTATTGGAGAGATACAGGTACTGGAAGAGGGTCAGCTGGCGGTCATCGGTGATGCTTCGGACACCAATCGGCAGGGGATTCTTGGACAAGAAAACTCTCCAAACATTGCCTCGATGATAAGCCCTGATCTATCCATGCTTGAAAGGACCAGGATATGTTCGATACTTGGGAGTTTCAGCGGCTTATTTGAATTTAATAAGTTTCCGTCTAATCTGACGAGCACAGCCAAGCACAAGATAAATACAGAGGACCATCCCCCGATTAAACGCCGTCCATATCGAGTGTCGCAGGTCGAACGTCAAACCATTCAGAATGAGGTCGACAAAATGTTGAAAGGAGGTATAGTTCAGCTTTCCGAAAGTCCTTGGTCCTCTCCTGTGGTATTAGTGAAAAAGAAAAATGGTAGTTGGCGTTTCTGTGTCGATTACAGACACCTGAATAAAATCACAAAAAAGGATGTATATCCACTACCAAGGATTGACGATACACTCGATTGCTTAAGAGGGGCGAGTTATTATTCTTCCATGGACCTCCGTTCTGGTTACTGGCAGATTGAGGTGGATGAGGCAGATCGCGAAAAGACCGCCTTCATTACACCCGACGGATTGTACGAGTTCAAAGTTATGCCTTTCGGGCTGTGTAACGCCCCAGCGACATTTGAAAGAATGATGGATACCTTGCTGAGGGGGTTGAAGTGGTCAATGTGCCTTTGCTATCTGGACGATATTATTGTGTTTTCACCCACCTTTGACGAACATGTTCGACGCCTTGAATTAGTTCTCAGGTGTCTCTCAAAGGGTGGACTTGTGTTAAATCCAGACAAGTGCTTGTTCGGAACAAAACGACTAAGCATTTTTGGGCATCTGGTGGATGGAGAGGGCGTGCACCCCGACCCGGGTAAAGTTGATGCTATGTCCAAATTCCCTACTCCCAAATCCCTTACTGATGTAAGAAGTTTCATTGGAATGTGCTCATATTATCGTCGTTTCATTAAGAATTTTGCTCAAAAAGCTGAACCACTACACAGGTTGTTGAGAAAGGACACCAGATTCGAATGGGGACCAGATCAACGGCAGGCCTATGAATCCTTGAAGTTGGCACTCGCGTCGGAACCCGTCTTGGCCCACTTTGACGAAAAGTATGCGACCGAACTGCACACCGACGCCAGTGGGTTTGGAATTGGTGCGGTTTTGGTCCAGGTTCAGGGAGGAAGTGAAAAACCGATTGGATATGCATCAAGAACGCTGTCAACAGCTGAAAAAAATTATTCAACAACGGAGCGGGAGTGTCTTGCCGCGATTTGGGCGATCGGCAAGTTCCGTCCATACCTATTTGGTCGCTCGTTTACAATTGTGACGGATCATCACTCGCTCTGTTGGCTTTCGGGACTGAAGGACCCGTCGGGAAGACTGGCCAGGTGGGCCTTAAGACTTCAGGAGTACAATGTGAACGTGGTATATAAAAACGGCAGAAAACATCAAGATGCCGATTGTCTCTCACGCAATCCAATCGAAGCGAATAACCCAGGGGAATCCGAAGATGACATACCAACATTAGCTGCTTTAACTGATATCGTCGCGGAACAGCGGAAAGATCCGGTAATTGTGAGAATATCGGAGGAATGTTCGAGGAACGATCAAAACCGCTTCAAAATAATCAATGGAGCTCTTTACAAGCGGAATTTCGACCCAGTGGGGCAACCGTGGCTATTGGTGATCCCCAGGCATTTGCGCCCTGACGTCCTCAGAAGTCTCCACGATAATCCAACTGCCGGTCATTTAGGGTTGGCTAAAACCCACGATAGAATTAGGAGGAAGTATTTTTGGCCAGGTCTTCTGAGGAGCATAAGAAAATATGTCGGTCACTGTAGGGAGTGCCAGCGTCGTAAACATGCTCCCTTGCGACCGCCCGGATTGCTGCAACCGATACCACCCACCTCTGTTCCGTTCCAAAGAGTCGGAATTGATCTCCTCGGAAGATTCCCAATATCCCATTTAGGAAATAAATGGATAATAGTTTGCACAGACTATCTGACGCGATACGCTATCACCCGAGCCTTACCATCGGCAGACGCTCAGCAAGTGGCCAAGTTCGTCCTGGAGGACGTAGTGCTTAAACATGGAGCACCACGAGAAATAATTACTGACCGGGGTAGGGTTTTTCAGTCTAAACTAATATCCGAGCTGACGGGACTTTGCTCTTCGTCTCAGAGATTTACCACGGCGTACCATCCTCAGACGAATGGTCTCACTGAGAGACTTAATAAAACCCTGGCCGACATGATGTCAATGTATGTGGACGTCGAACAAAAGGAATGGGACGTTATTCTTCCGTTCATCACGTTTGCTTACAATACGGCGAAGCAGGACACCACCGGATTTACCCCATTCAGCCTCATCCATGGACGAGAAGCTGAAACTACGTTAGACACATTGTTTCCTCTTTTAAAAGATGAAGATCAAGAGGAGTATAATAGAGAGATAGTGACCCGAGCAGAGGAGACGCGACAATTGGCTCGGCTACATACACTGAGAGCGCAAGAGGGCAATAAACGACTCTACGACGCCAAACATCGAGAAGTGAGCTATCAGCCAGGTGATAAAGTGTGGATATTTATACCCGTTCGGAAAATAGGGATATCCGAAAAATTAATAAAACGATATTTCGGCCCTTATAGGGTGACGAGACGCATTTCGGATGTGACGTACGAAGTCGAAAGTCTAGACACTACTAACCGCCGTCGTAAGCCAAAGGAAATTGTGCACGTAGTGAGAATGAAGAACTACCGTGACCCGGACGAACAACTGGACCTACCCGAGGATGAGTCTGCCGTCTGACAGCGAGGACGCTGTCCTTTTGGAGAGGAGGGCATTGTAGCGTTATTTGTTGTATTGTTTTACATAATTAAGTTTTAGATTTTGTTTGTGTTTGTTTTGCATGTATTGAATTAATGATTGGTGTATATGTGTGTGTGTGTTCGTGTATTCTTTTTGATTTGGGTAGTCTGCTCGTTGGCAGCAATAAACGTTTATCGTTCGATTTATCTACGCCTGTTGCTTGCAATTCTTACCGCCACAATATTATAAATGTCCAGTATGTGCTTATTTTTACATTATCCACCAAAATATCTTGTGATTAATTCAAGTATTCAGTTGTGTATATAGAACATGATTTGAAATGTTACACATACCTCTTAATAAAATTTCTTATTTTTGCCATATAGTAAAACTCATTTAACATTTTTCAAACTCAATACCTCAAACAAACATGTTAAAATGGTGATACATTTTAATTATGAAGCCTGATAAGAAATTAATTTTTAGCATTATTTTCTTTTAAAATGAATATTGTCACGATTTTGAATTTTATAATTAATTATTTCTTTTTTTTTTTCAATGGATTTTGTATATTAATTTAAAGTCATTTTTGTTATCATCATCCCATACAATGTAATTTTTTTTATATATATAAACAAACGATAATAAACAAAAATAACAATGTAATTTGCATCTTGATTATTATAAAACAACATCAAATAAATTATCAATGTAAAACCATAAAACTTTTTAACATTTAACA
>CP092874.1:6742584-6772935 GCA_030710605.1 Cordylochernes scorpioides
CAATTAGGAAACATGCTTCTCACTACTTTTATTTTAAAGAAAATTGATAGCAACATGAACAAGGACTTTGAACTTTCATTAAAGGAAAATACATTTCCTACTCTTCAAGACTTATTAACATTTTTAGAAAAGCATAGAAAGGGATTGGATCACATTAATGGAAAAATATATCAAAAAGAAGATAATGTTAGGAAGACCTTTAAAACTTATCAAGTAAATACTAACATAATCAAATGCACTTATTGTAATTCATCTCATAAGTTAAGTACCTGCCAAGAATTTGCTAAGTTGTCTTTAGATGATAGAATCAAATTTGTAAGAAGCAAAAACCTTTGTATAAACTGCTTAGGTGTAAATCATTATGCCAATAATTGTAAAATAACTTCCACTTGTAAAGTCTGCAACAGAAAACACCATACTACCCTTCATCATTATAATTATCAAAGACGGCAAGGTCCTATTTCAACTACCGAACATCAAGCAAATACAAGTGAAGAACAAAACCAGCATCAGACAGTAAACCACACAGTTCTATCTAACAATACTTCAATCTTAGAAACTAATATATTTCTCTCTACAACCTAAATAAAATTTTTAACCCAAATAATGATGAGCTAATGTGCCGAGCCCTGATTGATTCGGGTGCTCAAAAATCTTTAATAACTAAGACACTTGCAGACAAATTAAATATAACTCAAGAACATACAAAAGTAAAAATTGCAGGATTTAATTCAACCATACAATCACAAGTTAATAAGATAATAAAGATAAAACTTTCTTCCATTTATGATCATTTCAAGTTTGAAACTAAAGCTCTAATTGTTAAAGACTTTTCGAACAAAATACCTAATTTTTATATGAATAACCCAGTTTGGCCTCATTTAAATAATTTGAAACTTGCTGATCCTGAATTTTATATTCCTAGACCTATAGATATAATTATAGGAGCTGATTTATATTTAGATCTTGTTGAACCAGGTTTCATTAAGGGTCCAAGAGATGCACCCTCAGCTATGAATTCAAAGTTAGGTTGGATCATTTCAGGTAGATCAAATATGCCCAATAACACTACTAGCACATCCATTCAACAAATACATATTAATAATTCTTCAGCTGAACTAGATGATATTGTTAAAAAATTTTGGGATGCAGAAAGCATTCCTACGCACAAGGAAGAAATGAACACAGAAGAATTAGAATGTGAGAATATATTTAGAACTACAACATTCAGAGATGAAAATGGGAGATATGTAGTTTCATTGTCATTTAAGATTAACTATAATAAAATTAATTATCAATTAAGAGATTCAAAATCTCAAGCCTTAAGAAGATTCCTTTCTTTGGAAAGACGCTTCCATCAAAACCCGATATATTCACAACATGTGAGAGAATTCATGCAGGAATATCTAAATCTGGGCCATATGGAAGTTATCAATGAAATTGAACCAGAGCAACCATCTCATCAAGTTTATTATATGCCGTATCATGCAGTATTAAGAGATCAAAGTACAATAACAAAACTCAGGGTGGTGTTCGATGCTTCGGCAAAGACTAGCACTGGGTTATCATTAAATGACTTACTTTATTGTGGTCCTAAACTACAAGAAGATATCTTTAACATATTAATAAAGTTCAGAACCTATCAAATAGCACTTACTGCCGACATAGAAAAAATGTACCGGCAAATAAGGTTAAACACAGCTGATTGTTGTTTTCAAAGAATTTTATGGCGAGCATCTCCTAACGAACCAATCAAAGAATACCAATTAGCAACAGTGACTTACGGCACAACCAGTGCACCATACCTAGCTATAAAGACCTTGAAAACATTAGCTCATGATGAACAAGAACAATTTCCTCAAGCATCTAAAGCAATTTTAACCAATTTTTATGTTGATGATATGCTCTCAGGAGCAAATTCTGTAGAAGAAGCTAAAGATCTTATTATCAAGTTAAATCAAATAATGAGGAGAGGAGGTTTTCATTTAAGAAAATGGGCCTCAAATGTTCCAAAAGTCCTCGAAGCACTTCCAAATGAAGATAAATATGATATCAGTATGGTTCCAATTGAAAAAGACTTAACTATAAACCTACTAGGACTTATCTGGAATACAACTAAAGATGTTTTTCAAGTTAAGGTACAAGATACCATGGATGTAAAAACAAAAAGGCAGTTGTCATCAGTAATAGCTCAATTTTTTGATCCCTTAGGAATTATATCTCCTTCCATAATTTTACTCAAAATATTAATGCAAGATGCGTGGAAGCTCCAACTGGATTGGGATGATTATCTACCTGATGATATAGTAAACCTATGGGCTCAGTTTAAAAAGGAAATTGGATATTTATCTCAAGTTATGATCCCCAGATATTTAGCTATTATTCCTAAAGAGGATGAAGTCCGGATGCAACTTCATGGGTTCGCTGATGCTTCAGCTAAAGCTTATGCTGCAGTATGCTATCTGAGATGTGAAACACAGAATGATGTGAAGATCCAGCTTCTAGCAGCCAAAACAAGAGTTGCATCACTCAAGGCCCCTACTCTTCCATGCTTAGAACTCTGTGCAGCTCATCTGTTGAGTCAACTAGTTGATTCAATTAAGTTAACACTTCCATTCCAGATAAAAGAGACTTTTCTTTGGACAGATTCTAAAATTACTTTGTGTTGGATACAATCCAATCCTTCAAAATGGAAGGTTTACATATCAAACAGAGTTGAGAAAATTCAAAAAACTTCAAGAGTTGATCAATGGCATCATGTTCCAGGAGTTGTAAATCCAGCAGATTGTGCAAGCAGGGGAATAATGCCAAGTAAGCTTGTTGATCACCATTTATGGTGGAATGGACCTTCCTGGTTGACTACATTTGATTCAAGAATATTAAGCAATAAGGCATCAGTGGTTGAAGAAAGTGAAATTGTGCAATCCTACGGAGAACTAATTCAAATACACTATTCAAGTGCGGAAGATGTCAAATCACATAGTTTACCCGATTCTATTACAAGATTTTCTTCTTATAGCAGAATGAAAAGAACTCTAGCATGGTGCTTAAAATTTATTAATAATTCTAGTTATCCATGCAATAAATTTAGTGGAACTTTGACAACCAAAGAAATTAGATCATCAGAGTTAAAAATAACCAAAGTTGTCCAAAAATGTTATTTCTCAGTTGAAATTAATGCCCTTTTAAGTTCCAAAGCATTACCAAAGACCAACAAACTTTTATGTTTGAATCCATTTATTGATCAAAATGGCATTCTAAGAGTTGGAGGAAGGCTTAAACTGTCTTCTCTGTCTGAATTCCAAAAACATCCGATAATTCTTCCGCCCAAGTCACATGTAACTGAACTCATCATAAGACAATGTCACCAGGAGCATTTTCATTCAAGTTTCAACTTAACCTGCTCAATTTTAAGGAGAACATATTGGATAATTAATGGAAGATAATTTGTTAAACAAATTTTGAAAAATTGTGTTCAGTGTTTCAAAGTCAATGCCCGGCCTAATACACAACAAATGGGTGAATTGCCTTCTTCAAGAACAACCTATATTAGGTCCTTTGCAAGAACAGGTGTTGACCTAGCAGGTCCAATACTGACAAAATCCAGATTACCAAGATCCCGAGTTAAACTAAAATCTTATATTGCCCTTTTCGTATGTTTTGCAACAAAAGCGATTCATCTTGAATTAGTGTCAGATCTTTCAACCGGTTCATTTATCGCAGCTTTAAGAAGATTCACATCAAGACGAGGTACTCCCTCAGATATATATTCTGACAATGGAACCAATTTTAAAGGAGCAGCTAAATTTCTCAATGAACAATATGCATTGCTACATGCTTCTGAAATACAAGATTACATAACATATTCAGAGATTAATTGGCATTTTATGCCTCCCCATGCACCCCATTTTGGGGGAATCTGGGAATCAAACATAAAATCTGTAAAAATGATACTCAAGAAAGTTATTGGATCATCACTGTTAACCTTTGAAGAACTCACAACTTTTCTCACCCAGATTGAAGCAACACTAAATCAAAGACCATTAACCCCCTTAAGTGAAGATCCTAATGATCTTGAAGCTCTAACTCCAGCACATTTCCTTTCAGGCCCAAGCACATCTAACTTACCAGAGACAGACAACCAGCAAGCAAATTTAAGTATTAACCTATCGGCAAGATGGAAACATATCCAAGAATTAAAAAAATTATTCATTTTGCGTTGGAAAAAAGAATATGTTATAAATCTCCAGAAAAGAGGAAAGTGGAAATCAGCCAAACCAAATGTAAAAATTGGAGATTTAGTCTTGATCATGGAACAAATCATCAGTTCTTCTTCATGGATACTTGGTAGAGTATCAAAAACCTTCCACGGTCCAGATATGCTGGTCAGAACTGTAGAATTGCGTACAGGTAAAGGACAACTTCGTCGTCCAGTGAACAAGGTAGCTGTTTTGCCTGTGCAGAGTGATTTGACCCTAACCACAGGCCCGGCCCGGAGTATGGAGAGGCTAGATTAACCAAATCTAGCTAAGCTCGCCTGGCGGCGCCACCGCCCGTGTGAAGTGATGCGCCTACGTGGTTGATGACGTGGTGCGCATGCGCGGCGGAAAAAAGAAGCAGTAGAAGGAACTTTTACCAAGAAGAATAGCGACGCCATTTTAAACGCGCGTCAAACATTTTTATATTTAATCCTTATGTTTTAATTAAAGTACCTAAATTTAATCCAATGTCAGTCGTAAATTATCCAAGTTAAGTACACTATTTTAAACATATATTTAAGCAAGTTTTTCTACCAAAATGTTTATGAATAGTGTTTTTATTTACCGATAAGTTTTATTACATCTAAGTTTTTTTATCTAAAAGTTTGAATACCAACAAGTTTTTTTATCTATAAGTTTGATTACCAACAAGTTTTTTTATCTATAAGTTTTATTATCACTAAGTTTATTATCTTAAAGATTATTTATCAAAAGAAAGATTTTCTAACAATTAATTAAGCACAAGTCAAAGTTATTTTTATCATTTATCTACAACAGTAACTATTTAAACCATTCTGTGCTAAAATTTCTCATTCAGTACTTTTGTCTGAAGATGGTAACAACGCTGTTATCAAAACATCACACACTATTTATTTATTTGGATTTGGTCTTATTACCTTGTGTTTATAATCCAAATTGTGCCTTATCATCAGTAATAGTAGGTTTTTTATAACAATAATAGAAAAATATTGGATTCTGCGCCACATGTACTGTAAATCAGCCAGCAACATTGTGAGAATATCTTATCCATTATTTCAACGCCCACTTGATAACATAAAGATAACTTGTTGCCATTGTCACTTCTCGCTGCCAAGTGCTGAAAGATTGAAACTGAGGTTTGTATGACTGAATATTACAATTACTAGTGGAATTGATTCCCTACTTTAATTAGACTACAAGAAAATAAGACCTAATCCAAATAAATTAATAGTGTGTGATGTTTGGGCAACAGAGTTTTTATCATCATTAGACCAGAGAATATTTAAAAAATTTAATTTTGTCTGATGGTAACAACGCTGTTGTCGAAACATCACACACTATTAATTTATTTGGATAAGGTCTTATTTTCTTGTGGCTATAATCTATAGTCCAAATTGTGCTTTATCACTTTAGTTAGACCTTTAACTCCGTAATGTTGAAGCCAACTCAACACATCTAGGATGTAGAGGAAAAAAATTTTGTATTCTTTTTTAGAGCTCTGGTAATTTAATTTGACATTAATTCGACCAGTTTTTAAAAATAAATTTTGATAGCATTAGATAATTCTTGTTTAAATACAAATATTTGGATGAAATTATGATACTTCGACACTTGTGACACAGCGGCCATAGATAGTGTATGCGCACCATGCTTAAAAAAAGTTTTTAAAACATTGCCAATATTATAAAAATATATTAATCATACCTTTGGTTATCCTTGAAAAATGTCCTCTAGCAGTGAATGTTGTGATGAAATCATTTATATAACTTTAATTCAACCGAAAGTTCTGATCTCTTAGGTGTTATACAAACCTACTGTACAATTTTATCATTAGAAAATGTACAAAAACAGTACAATTTTATCATTAGAAAATGTACGAACTTTACAATTTCATCTCTATAATTTCAATATTGGAGCACTGGCAGCATTTACCTGAAGGTGTTGAATTGTGGTGCCACAAATGGTGGGGCCGCTATCCCTTGTAAATTACGTTCGTTTAAAATTTTCTAGAGGGAAATTTAGGCATCATTAGTTCAATAACCTAACTGAAGAGGAAATCGACATTAAGGTATCTTGAAGACTAACATTCAACTATTATTTAAACTTACGGAATCAGCTAAAATGCCATTAAATAGAATTCTTGTTATAAACAACCATAAAGTATTTCTTTAAAAGTTCATTATTTTATAATTAAATATTTAGCTTTTATTTATTCATTTTTTTCACATGCAATTAAACATTTAGATAAAATGATATTTGTAATTTTTCATTGGTGCCAAGATGCATTTTTGTCCCTCACCAAAAGTTAATCATAAAATATTCTAAATGAATGAAATAAAATAGATCTAATAGTAACACACACTTTTCATATTAACAAATTATTATTTAAAAAATATTGCAAAAGAGAGGTTTTTAAAAATATTATTTCAAAGATTTAATATTTGCTTTCCAAGGTAAAATGTCCACTAGCAATAAATGCTGTGATGAAATAATCTGTCCTCAATTTATCACAAACTTTAATTCAACAAAAACCTCTGATTCCTTGTCATGTTCAATTAAAGAAGTTAGGCTGTAATAACTCTACAATCCACATTGTTCCAATTTTATGTTCCCTTTCTGGATAATATTAGGAATTCATTGATGAGGACACATTGCATGATTTTATTTCTCTCGAAAGTTTCTATACAGATTCCAAAAGCAAATTACTACCAGTTCCTTTTAAAGATCATGTTAACTAAGACTTGTTCCTTTTTTGTTGTTTCTGTAAATATGTAATTAGTTCATTGAAAAAGAAAACATTCAAGCAATAAAGTTTCTGTTGCACATAAAACAAACTTCTACTATCCATTGTGGGATTAAAAATATTGGAAAGGCTTGACTCATCAGTGTTGAACCCTCCCAGTGGTTTCGTAAATTTGAACTGCCATATCCTTTTTTAGAGCTATAATACTATATTGGACGATTCTGCTTACTGAAAAGTAGAATCTTACAAACGGTATTCAAGTAAAATATGAAAATAAGTTAGGACTGTACATATTACATCTAAATATTTTCCTTGAGCAATGCTCTTCTCCAAAATAAGGACAAATTGAGGCATTTCCTGATTGTGTAAACTAAAAGTAGGTGATCTGTCAGAATAAATATCAACTAATCCTTGAATTTCAATTATTCCAGAATTGGACCCATTCTTGACTAATCAAGAAAAGCTAACCACATCTGGCTGTTGGCCCTCAGCAGCATGGTGCAAGCTGTACCTTAATGACCAAATACCCATTCTTGACTAATCATGAAAAGCTAACCACATCTGGCTGTTGGCCCTCAGCAGCATGGTGCAAGCTGTACCTTAATGACCAAATACCCATTCTTGACTAATCAAGAAAAGCTAACCACATCTGGCTGTTGGCCCTCAGCAGCATGGTGCAAGCTGTACCTTAATGACCAAATACCCATTCTTGACTAATCAAGAAAAGTTAACCACATCTAGCTGTTGGCCCTCAGCAGCATGGTGCAAGCTGTACCTTAATGACCAAATACCCATTCTTGACTAATCAAGAAAAGCTAACCACATCTGGCTGTTGGCCCTCAGCAGCATGGTGCAAGCTGTACCTTAATGACCAAATACCCATTCTTGACTAATCAAGAAAAGCTAACCACATCTGGCTGTTGGCCCTCAGCAGCATGGTGCAAGCTGTACCTTAATGACCAAATACCCATTCTTGACTAATCAAGAAAACTAACCACATCTGGCTGTTGGCCTTCAGCAGCATGGTGCAAGCTGTACCTTAATGACCAAATACCCATTCTTGACTAATCAAGAAAAGCTAACCACATCTGGCTGTTGGCCCTCAGCAGCATGGTGCGAGCTGTACCTTAATGACCAAATACCCATTCTTGACTAATCAAGAAAACTAACCACATCTGGCTGTTGGCCTTCAGCAGCATGGTGCAAGCTGTACCTTAATGACCAAATACCCATTCTTGACTAATCAAGAAAAGCTAACCACATCTGGCTGTTGGCCCTCAGCAGCATGGTGCAAGCTGTACCTTAATGACCAAATACCCATTCTTGACTAATCTAGAAAAGCTAACCACATCTGGCTGTTGGCCCTCAGCAGCATGGTGCAAGCTGTACCTTAATGACCAAATACCCATTCTTGACTAATCAAGAAAAGTTAACCACATCTGGCTGTTGGCCCTCAGCAGCATGGTGCAAGCTGTACCTTAATGACCAAATACCCATTCTTGACTAATCAAGAAAAGCTAACCACATCTGGCTGTTGGCCCTCAGCAGCATGGTGCAAGCTGTACCTTAATGACCAAATACCCATTCTTGACTAATCAAGAAAAGCTAACCACATCTGGCTGTTGGCCCTCAGCAGCATGGTGCAAGCTGTACCTTAATGACCAAATACCCATTCTTGACTAATCAAGAAAGGCTAACCACATCTGGCTGTTGGCCCTCAGCAGCATGGTGCAAGCTGTACCTTAATGACCAAATACCCATTCTTGACTAATCAAGAAAAGCTAACCACATCTGGCTGTTGGCCCTCAGCAGCATGGTGCAAGCTGTACCTTAATGACCAAATACCCATTCTTGACTAATCAAGGAAAGCTAACCACATCTGGCTGTTGGCCCTCAGCAGCATGGTGCAAGCTGTACCTTAATGACCAAATACCCATTCTTGACTAATCAAGAAAAGCTAACCACATCTGGCTGTTGGCCCTCAGCAGCATGGTGCAAGCTGTACCTTAATGACAAAATACCCATTCTTGACTAATCAAGAAAAGCTAACCACATCTGGCTGTTGGCCCTCAGCAGCATGGTGCAAGCTGTACCTTAATGACCAAATACCCATTCTTGACTAATCAAGAAAAGCTAACCACATCTGGCTGTTGGCCCTCAGCACCATGGTGCAAGCTGTACCTTAATGACCACAAAAAATCTTGGACTGACAAGAACATTAGACAGAAACTATTGGCCCCAGGTGGGCACTTAATTTGCCAAAGCTGCAGTTGGGGCTTTGTCATCGACCCTTAATTGGCGGTGATGACCGATCAATGGCACTTAGTGTTGGTGTCTATTTTGATGGGAGAGGCAACGTTTATATTTATAGATCAATTTCGCTTGAGAGATTTCATCTGAATTTATATAAATATTATTATGGTATAGTTAAACCTGTCTATAGCGCCCCCTCTTGGGTCTCAAAAAATAGGGTGCTATAGACAGGTCACTTTTAATGAAAATATTTACATTTTAATGTTCAAAATCGGGCGCTATAGAGGGGAAGGCGCTATTTAGATGGGGCGCTATAGACAGGTTTAAATGTACATAATAATAATAATAATCCTATATGGAGTATAATTCATATAGGACACATATCAATATATTAAAAAAGGCATATCCTGACCAGGAGCACATGTGCTTTTCAGAAGGCAGAGCGCCATCTGGTGGAACAGAAATCAACTATTCATTGATTTAGCCTGTTCCCTGATATTTGGCCAACCCAATTTCTTGATAAATCAAGAAAAGCCATCCACGAACGCGTTTCGCGCTTTTGGCGCTCGTCAGCGTGGAGTAGGCTGAACCATTGCGACCAAAAAATAATTTTTGATCCCAATGGCTTCCTGAAAAACCAAGAAATGGGTATTTAAGGCCAAACTTGCGTAAATACGCTTAGCACATTAAAAAACGAAAGAAAAAAATAAAAGATAAAAAGATCAGGTGTTGAAATCAATATTAAAAAAGGCATATCCTGACCAGGAGCACATGTGCTTTTCAGAAGGCAGAGCGCCATCTGGTGGAACAGAAATCAACTATTCATTGATTTAGCCTGTTCCCTGATATTTGGCCAACCCAATTTCTTGATAAATCAAGAAAAGCCATCCAATATATAAATATGATAATATAAAAAATTACAGATATTCAGAATTCACATTTGTTACCAAACTAAAGAACTGTCACTTCTGGCATTCATGACACTTCCTATGGATATTCTCTGGAAAATATATTGCAATAGTCAAAACCTTGAGAGATTTCTTGCTTTGTTATAGAAGCTTAATGATATATGTAGGAAACGGAGTAGATATAAATGGATTTATTTTGAAGTTTACAATTTAAAAACAAAGTTAAAAAGAAAGAGAAAGTAAAAAGTCTTATTCTTCGGTTGTCATCGTAAGCGCGTCTTCTGCTCTTCTTGATTCCGTGTTGCCAGCTTCTTCCTAATCAATCCTACATATATGTAATACAATATAAACTCTTATATCCTCTTATTAGTGCTATATATTTTTTCTCAATTTGTATAATCTATATATATATAAAATTGAATGTCTGTCTGTACTCTATAGATTCAAAAACCATACATTCAATCGCCGTTAAATTTTGGGATATTATTAGGTATATCCCTGGGAAGGTTTTTGAAAAATAATTTCTTGAATATCTTGAATATCCTTAGAGTTATTTGCAGATTTAACTCGCAAGTAGCGCCCCCATTGCGACTATGATAACAAGTTTTTTATCTATAAGTTTTATTATCACTAAGTTTATTATCTTAAAGATTATCAAAAGTAAGATTTTCTACCTATTAATTACCCACAAGTCAAAGTTAGTTTTATCATTTATCTACAATATATATATTGGGAGAATAGATAAAATGATGATTTTGTAATGTAGAAAATTAGGAAAGACAAAATTCAGGATGACACAGCAATTTATTTGAGACAAGAATAATGGTACAATTCCAAGGCATGATACTATTCCTTCAACTTCCAATTACCGAGAGAACCAATTAATATTGATTTTATTCAACTTATCGAGTATTTTTCAAGGGACCGGGAAAAAATGTTCACTAGATAAAATGATGATTTTGTAATGTAGAAAATTAGGAAAGACAATATTCAGGATGACACGGCAATTTATTTGAGACAAGAATAATGATACAATTCCAAGGCATGATACTATTCCTTCAACTTCCAATTACCGAGGGAACCAATTAATATTGATTTTATTCAACTTATCGAGTATTTTTCAAGGGACCGGGGAAAAAATGTTCACTTTATCGAGAGATTCATATTTACGAGTTTCAAATTATCAAAATATATATATTTTTTATAAGTTTATAGAGAATTGTTTTAACAAATGTTCTTTAGAAAAACCGTTACTTGGGTAAAAACTGGGCGAAGCCGGGTACATCCGCTAGTAGTTAATATTTTTATATCTATAGAACTTGATAAAATTATGTAAATAAGATCCCATTATATTTAACTAGTGTTCTATTGGCGAATTATTATACAATGTTTTCTCCTGTAGAAGGGAGCCCGAAAGCTAGAGAACAATAAAAATGTTTTGAAAAGAAACCTTTCCCTGGAGGAATGATTAATTTTACTCCATATAGACTGCGTGAAGTAACTCAACCAACAAGACTGTAGGATATCCATTCTCCTATCCTTTGATAACTTGTGTTCACCTCCCACACTTCTTGCTCTGGGACTGAGGTTGGTCTGCCCACACTCCCTCACAAATTTATGGTTGAACTGGTGTTTTAACTTCTTATTGCCTTATTCTCTTATAGTATTTTGATCTCTAATTTTTCAGGCCTTCCCTATATATTTCCCCTTTCATTAATGGACACTAGAGGGTTTTTCATTTGAAAAACAAACTTTTACATTATTTTTTTATTGAGAGGGCCAAATATTATATTTAATACATTCCTATGTTTGCAAAAAAAGTGTCCCTGTCCTATATTATATTCCTTAAAAAGCATTTATTGAATTCATTAAAACAATTACATTTAAATATCTCTAAGAAGTCTCAAATTCAGGTCAACAACAATAACACCATTTTTGACAAATTCAATCAAAGACTTACCTATATGCCTAGCTATTACCCAATCAATGTAGGAGTGGCTGTGGTTTCATAACATCCTAAAGGTTATATACTATGATATAAATGTTCCAGCTAGTGATGGCTTTCTTTAGAAAGAATAAATTCTAAAAGTGAAGGGTGTTCATGTCCTAAAAAAAAAAAAGAGAAACACCTCTCCTTTTTACCAATCTTTCAAGGTGAAAACATCTCAAAGAGGAGTTTCTAATAAATGGAGAGAAATCCACATCATTTTACCTCACTTTGATACAGGGGATTAAATTATTGTTTATTTCCTTAGGGTCTAAAATCTCAGCCAAAAATATTCAACCCATTTGAAATACTTCTTTGGTAGATTTAGCCAATTTCATATTTTATTTCTTTGGATGTTAGAAATATTTACCTCCTCTCCTATTGATCAGGACCATGGCCCAAAACCATGGTATTATGGATAGATATTTTTTCAAAATCGGTATTTTGGCTCATTCATTGGCATGATTCTAAGCATTTTGTTCAGAGAAAAAAAAAAGGGTGCATTATTTTGAAGCATTTAAAAGGGGTTTATTTTTGCATAAGTATACTCAATTACAATAAGTTCAGGTGTCAAATAGTAAATATGTACTAAAGAGACAAAATGTTGCTGAGAATTATACAAGATTCAAAAAGAAGTCCAGGTGATGCAGAGAAAAAAGAACATGTTTTATACTTTGAAACATAATATTGTTGTGTGTCAACAAGCAACCGACCGGAAATACACGTGACCGTTACAAAATTATTTTAAATTTTGTTTATTTATTATTTATCCGTGAAATGGCACCACAGAGATAACAGGTACAAGTTGTATTTGACCACTGACCACCTTTTTCGCGGAAGGCTGAAAAAAGATACAACGTGGGAGTTATCACTAGGAGCTTGGTCACATTTTTATATATATATATATATTAAAGATTAGAATTTTTTTGTGTGTTTGATTGTTGAAAAGAGGTGCAGTCGAGGAAAAGTAAAGATAATTATTTACCTTTCAAGCAGATTTTTATTTTGAATCTCTTGAAGTAAAAATATACATAAAATTATTTTTATCACAGGAATATAGAATTTATTAAATGAATTCTATAATCGTGAATAAAAGATAGGTAGGGTTAAATATACATTATTTACAACAACAATAATTAAAGTGGTATTTTTGAATATATGGTCAAAAATGCAGAACAGTCAATGAATGAAAAAATAAAATATATGTTTTTAAAATAAAATAAAATATTTGCATTTTTATATTATATAATATATATATATATTTTTTATCTCTCCTTCCTTGACCCGCGACCGCAAGATGTCTGGTATCAGAAACAACAACGCCTACGACTGCACCGACGAGAACCGGAGAACGACCCTCCGAAACCGGACCCCGAACCCAGCCTTGGAACGGACCCTGGGGACCATAGCCCACCAGGACAACGCCCTACCACTATCAAATAAACTGAGATTTACATCCCCACTTCAGCCTCATCAATATGTAAATAAAAACTGAGGAAGGGGTGAATTAGAATCCACATTCCTGTTATGGAATAGAATCTCTTTGAAGGCAAAAAACATCATGTTTGCAGCAATTTGTATTTTTTATAAAACATATTTGCAATAAACTGTGTTACACAATGTTTGTTATTTATTTAAAATTCAGAAGATTCTGTCCACATAACAACAACAACAACAAAAGCCTTTATTGAGGACCTCTCGTCCTATACAGGATTCACCAGTTTATTGTGTCCACATAAAGTCTTGGGTTAATTTTATTTATTTGCTATGGACTTGGAACATTTGCTGAAGATTGCCTTTTTTCAAGAATCTACTACATAGTGGCAAACCCCCTTGAATATGGGAATTGCAAGGAAAAAAGACCAAATTCCAATTGTATATCTTAATTCTTTATATATGGGTGATTAGGTATTTTTAATTGAATGAAACTGGTTTTACAAATAATAGTGTTCAATTTTTTTACCTTTAGAGATTATCTTTGCCAATATTTTTTCCCATAACAGATTTTTTTAACTATTTGCTTTTTTTTTCATTTGTGTCACATTGATGGGTGTCCATTATTATAAATCCTTATTGATGATTTAATGCAAGGTTAAGTATAGATGCCAAATAAAAATCCTTATCGACCACTGTGGAACCCTAGTCTTTATTATGTTTTTATATAGGGGGAAATCAATGAAAAAAGTTTTATTAATTTTAGCCCTCTTTTAAACATATTTTATTATTATGAAAATAGATTTATTAGGCTTTCTTTTTCTATTTTGCTCAGAAGAATTAAAAAATAGATTTTTTTCAGAAATACAAAACATTACAATATATATATATATAGCCTTATAAATTCAACTAATGATAATTCAACCATGTTTCAATGACCTGACTTCCAGTCTATCAAATAACCATTGTTAATTCAACTAAATGATATTTTGACTGATTTAAAAAATATATAATATGACAACATAATGTTTTTTAACGCCTTTGCTCAAAATGCAATACTTCGGTACGCAGGACATGTCATCCATAGTTAATGTACGCACACCTATCTTAAAGTTAAAAAGAGATGCAAATATTGCTGTCGGTGACAGGCCAATTTTTTGTTTCCTCTTGGAAGATTTTGGCCTAACTTAAGTAGCTTCTAATTGCCAGCATAAACAATGAGGTGTCTTAGAGTGTAATGTTATCCTATATGAAATAACACACAAAAGAGGAAAGACATCCATGCCTTTTAAACACAAGGTAATAAGACCAAATAAATAAATAGTGTGTTATGTTTCGGTAACAACTCTATTACAGAAACGTCACACTTTATTTTATTGGATTTGGTCTTATTACCTTATGTTTATAATATGATGCATTAGCGCCCCATTAATTTTTCCATTGCAGTAAGGACAGTAGAAATTGTTTATTTTTAAAAACAATCATACGCATCTATAAAGCAAGGTTTTTCCATTTGCATTTAAACTAGTGATTTTATTACATTGTTGTTGTTGTTGTTTATTATCGTTTGTTTATATATAAAAAATACATTGTATGTGATGATAATATCAAAAATGAAATTTTAAATTAATATACATAATTCATTGAGAAAAAAAAAAGAAATAATTAATTATAAAATTCACAAACGTGACAATATCTTATTTAAAATTTAATAAATGTTTTCAAAAAAATTATGTTTTTCAAAAATATATTCAAACGCATATAACAATATTTATATTTGTATATGCTTATAAATCTATATATAGGTGGACGGGATGTTTTCTAGAATCGTTTTAACAAATACTCGTTGGGCAAACTTTTAGTCGAGTAAAAACCGGGCGAAGCCGGGAACATAAATGTACTATTTTGAAATTGGTGAATAAATTAAACAGGAAGAAAGTGAACAAAGTTTTAGAATAAATAAAAGGCAGAAAATTTTATTTAAAATATCATCTTTTAAAGGAAAATTTAGTGTTTGTTTACCTTCCAGCTAGCACCCTATTTAGTTAACATTCTAGCTGCTCAATCTTCTTAGACATTCATGTCTTTCCTGTATTTTATTTCAAATAACAAAATGTTACTTTATAAAACAACTCTTTGTTTATTCCAGTAACTAGCAGTTAGGTTTAAATTGGGTCCAGGATGGACAAAATTTGAAGAATGTTGGTGCCGAAATTTGTCTCATTGTAACTTTTAAGAATGGTGCACATTAGCTAATTACAGCCATGGTGTTCTGAGAGTCAACCTGTTGTGTTTTTAGTAATAAATTATTTTTTTAAACAAGAATTGTCCATGAAAGTTTGTCAATTTATTGATGGTGTCAAATTGTTTTTTGGTCAAATTAGTGTTTAGTATTTGACAGGCTTGAGTTGTGGACATGAGAATATGGTAGAATAAATGCAAGTGTCAAATTATCATGTGTTGAATCAACAAGGTTATACTGTATTTCTAACAATGTTCTTACCATTTTTTAGTTCCTACTACTGATTTATTTGTATGGAAGGCTCATTACACCACAAATGATTGTGGCTATTTACTACTTTTAATTCTATTCCAGACCTTAGCCGCCATATAGTAGTCTGATATTTAGTACATTTGTGTTGTTTACTTTTGTTTACAAAATTTTAACTTCCACATGGTTTGGAAGTATATTGGAAATTAATCACAAAATTTTTAAAGTTTATAGGAATTGGTCCATTCACGACAACCCAGACCATATTTAATGAACTCCAGCCACTCAATTTGCCAATGACTGTCTATTTTTGTTAGTTTGAAAGGAATTTTTTCTCTCGTCCATTCAGAACCATAGTAACCATTAGAAAAAGGCTCCTCTTATTGGAAGGTTGGTAATTTGTATAAATGGTAATTGTTTAATAAAAACTGTCATTTGTAGAGTGGAGTCTTCTAGTGAGACTGACCCTTCATGTAGATTCTACTTTAGTAATGTCACCACATTTTGACTCTTTCTTTTTTCTCTCACAAAAATAATAAAATACTTTATCTCTTTGTTGCCAAATTTTCAGTTTATACTTGTTCAACTTTTATCTTAGAAATGTTCTTCAACTGTATGGATCATGTTCCAGAACATGGAGAACACCTGCCCATTCCAGGGATGTTCCCAGACCTTCAACAATGTGCTCGAAGCCATTTTGCACAGTACCTTGTGCCAATTTTGTTTGGTGGACTGCCCACAGTCCTGTGGAACAAAAATACCAAGAAAAGATCTGGCATCTCACTTGACTGTAGCCTGCAAACGTCTATTTGGAAGTTGTCAGTTTTGTGGGGCAGTCCTAACTCGGGATTCTCTCCAGCAACATGAGGCTCTGTCCGGACAAATTGGTGTCAACACTGGGGAGAGTGTCCACTCTGACAGTAAGAATCCTCAGTCATGTGGACTGCTGGCCCAGGGATGTAGAAATGAGGCAGATGTTTGTTTAAAAGAAAAAGATTAAAAATTACTGAATGTTTACCTCCGTCTTATATGTGATTCATTGAGGGACCTTTCACTGGAAATGTCACAGTGTAAAAACCTGCTGAAAGAAAACCTGGACCAGATCAAAGTCAGGAATGAGATCAGGGGAGAGAGTCTGGAATCTCCTATCATTCAGCTCCTTCAAGAAATCAGTACCAGTATAAAGGCTCAATCTGGAGAGAAGGAAGATCTTAAAGCCTGGCAGAGGGAGATGTATGGCCTCATGGCAGTTATGACTCGGCAGCTAGAAACTTCTCAGGCTTCCCTCAGCCAAATATTGGTCAACCAGAGGTCCGCTGGGTCATCTCTAGCAGGAGTCCAGAACTTGACTGCCATGTTGTCCAATAAGATTGAGGATATATCGAACCAACATCTTGTTGACCTCGGATACATCAGGACTGAAGTAGAGGATGTGAAGTCAGAATTGTCCACTGGCCCAACTACAACCTCACTTGGTGAAGATCATCTACAAGGATTGGAGAGAGATTTGAAAAACACAAAGGAAGAACTGGAAACTGTAAAGGCAGGATTTCAAGTTACTATAAATGAACTGAGCACAATGAAAACAGAATTACAAGCCACTAAAAGAGAACTGAATGCTGTGAAGTCTGAATTACATGTTAACAAAAAAGAACTAGAAACTATGCTGACAAAACAACAAGTTGATAAAAAAGAACTGGAAGCTATGCAAATAGAATTAATTCATAAAAAGGAAGAAATAGAAATTTTCAAAAAAGGAGTAAATTGTAAAGACAAAAAAATTGATTCTTTGAAGAAAGATCTACAAGATATAAAGGAAGAACTAGAAAGTGTAAAAACAGAACTACAAGGTACTAAGGAAGAACTGGCCACTGTGAGAACAAAGCTCCAAACTACTACCACCATCTGCTGTGATGTCAAATGTCAAGAGTTGGAGAATCCTGTGAAAATGGCAGATGTGGGGCTTGACCTTACACTTGGTGTCCAGAACTGGCTTCCTCCCGGTGTGACAAATTCTGACTTGGAGGATGACCTTAAGAAATATCTGTATAGAGATGGAGATCACAGAAAAAAATTGAAATACCTCATTTTATTTGATGATTATAATTGGACTAAAGACTCCCAAGATAGATCAGAAGAGAGAATTAAGAATATAAATGGCACTGAGTACAATGTTAGGACCAAGTGGAAAGTTGGAGGTGAGAAGATTGAAGTTGAGATGTCATTCCATCAGAGAGGTGGAGGTCTCAACACCCTGGCTCAATATAAATATTTTATTTTGTATGTGGGTTCTAGTTACCCTGGTGGAGTAATTATCAACTCTGTGTTGATTGGTCAAACCTGCCGCTACCTGATAGACACAGAGAAGTTGGAAAAACATTTTAGTAAATTCAATTATATTTATGCATTTATATATTTGTGTAAACCACAGTGATATATTTTCTACAAAGAGAAATACCATTATTACCATCAGTTATCACAAATATGATCACTATGTCAACAATAGAGTTTTAAAAACAGTAATTTTATATCTCCACATATAATTTACCATCAACTGACCTTATTCTCCCAACATACATTGTAACAAACACAACATTTCTAATTGTTCAATTTATTCCTTATAACAATAAATTGTCTGACATAGAAGGAAAGACAAAGGTCAGGAAGTAATTCATTTGTATCCCCACAATTATCTTTACATCAAAGAACAGAGAGATATGTTGTAGCAAAATATAGAAATTAGGTATCTCTTTATGTTAAATATTCTGTCATTTCCATTATTTTTATAAATAACTCACTTTTATATAAAACTATCATCATGGCATTATAAAATATCCTATTGTTCTAGACCAGTATCAGTACTGAATTAATCACTTGTATGGTTGTTTGAATAAAATATTGTTGTGCCACATGGACTCTCTTTAGTGTACCACTAACTTGAAGTTAACTACATACCATGATTATCATGGTCTGTGACATGTTTACTTAGAAGTAAAAAATATCCATATAGACAATTATATAAGCTGGTCACTTAATTTACTCATCTAATCCCAATAGCCAATTACTTAAACAGGACAGGTTGGTTCCGCCCATGCATAAACTTAATATAGGAAAAATATATATTTATCGTTTACTGAGATCTACCAGCTTTCATGTATTTAAATTTTACAGAGATACAAACATTGTCCATCCATCATTGATAAATATCAGTTTTATGAAGAGGGTTAAATTTGCATGTTGGGGCAGATTCGGCCCAGGCCGTCCAGGAGCTTGAGAATTTTTTGTGTCAGTGTTAGCTCGTGGCTCATACTTGAGTCTCTATCTTCCACTATTTTTCAGCTTCCTTTTATAAAATAACACTTCTTTCTTTGGATAAATATAATTATCAATCAAGTCAACAGAGAGAACTATCCCTGCCAACCCAAAATATATTTGTTTTAAATATTTGTCGACCATTTTGGAAGAGTAATAGAAATATTACAGCAGGCAATTGGTTCACTTCAGTAGAAATAGTTGATAAGTTGATATAACATGGCCTTACATATTTAGGAAGGATGAGAAAGAATAAACCTCAGATTCTACCACAATTTCAACCGCACCCTAATAGAGAATCACAAACATCTATTTTTGGTTTCTCTGGAACTTTAGTCTCCTAGGTTCCCTAAAAAAAAAAGAAAATTGGTAATCAGATTGATAAAAAGGATAAAAAAGAAAGGAGTAATTTTATTGGTGATCTTGGGAGAGCATTGACTGATGAACACCTGGCCACACGTAATCTCAATTCTCTCCCACTGCAATTACAGATGACAATTCAAGAAGAATGAAGGTTCACGTACATCAAGGGAATCTACGATGCTACAACAATCTGATACTCCATAAAGGTGTTACAAATGTCCATCAAAAACTCTAAAAAATTAAAACCCTTTGCCTTGTATGTCAATTAAGCCTTTGCAAAAATATTTCTTAATAATATGTGAAAACTGTAAATAGATTATATTCAGAATTTTTAAAGGTCAAAATCTCTATGTTAACATTTGTATTCATTAAATATTTTTTGAATATTGATTTCAATCATTATTTAGCGCGTATTTCATTAAATGACATAAGTGGGTTGAATCTACCCAACCCGTCCAGTTATGTAAGAAAAATTCACCTGTCCAGTTAAGGGTTAATACAATAAAGCTCTTTGTTATTTAAAAGACATTTCAGAGGAAAAAAGACATTCATGTCTTTTAAAAATAGACCATCTGGAATACTTCCTGAATAGGATTTCAGTGAAAAAACAGGCATCTATAAAGGAATTTTTTAAAAGATCTTCATGATTTTTTAAAATTAATATTTTTAAATTTTCTTTTAATTTTTCATATTTATTTCAACTGCTATATTATTCAATTAGAATAAAATAATATTTGTAATTATTTATGTTTCAAAAATATGTATTAATGCCTTTGTCCCTTATACTAAAAGTTAATTATGAAAATAAAAAATAAATACAAAAAGTACACACAATGGTTTCAATTAATATCATTTATCTATGTTACAAGGCTATTTTTTAAAAAAGTTATTTTGTCGAGTTAGATTAGATAATCACCTAACTTTAATTCAACACTTCCTTTAATTCAACCGAAAGCTCTGATCCCTTGGGGTGTTGAATTAAAGAGGTTCGAATGTACTTTTGTCTGAAGATGGTAACAATGCTGTTACTGAAACATCATACACTATTTATTTATTTGGTCTTATTACCTTGTGTTTGTTTGATAATGCATAATTTGGATTATAGATTATAAACACAAAGTAATAAGACCAAATAAATAAATAGTGTGTTTATTGGAATTTGGATATTTATTTATTTGGATTTGGTGTTATTACCTTGTGTTAGTTTTTTACTTATGACAATATTTGATAATAAGTTTTCAAATACAGTAGAACTTGGATAATTCGAAAACATCTTTAATTCCATTATTTATCTTGGTTCCTAGAATTCCTTATAAATAGAATTTCCATTCTTATTTTTAAATTTTTTTTTTTGGTCCCGTGGGTTTTGAATTATCCAAGTTGGACTGTATATACCAAATGTCAGACCAAGGCTATACAACCCCATCTGACCCATAGAATTCTCCAACAGCAAAATAAAACATGAGCTTTACTATGGAATCCAGTTGTTTTTTTTTTTGCTTATCCTCTGTACACGTGGTACAGGCCATGATAATCATGGTGGGTAGAAGTAGGCAACTGCTTTTACTGTAAATACACCACATGTCTACACATGTGAAAAGCAGTTCAGCTTTTGCACTTACAAATGTACCAGAGCCCCGTTTGGTTACTTACACTCACTGGTGGGGTTGGACTTTTGTAAGAATCGAGGGCCATTGGAGAATTTTCTTTATAATTTAGTTGGTAATATTTTGTACCTTTTTATAGAAGATTATCGTCCTATTTCAGCAACCCACTGGCACCATTTAAGAAAAAAAAAATGTGAAAAGCTTATTAGTAGATGATAAGACACAATTTGGATTATAGGTACAAGAAAATAAGACCTATTCCAAATAAATTAATAGTGTGTAATGTTTCAGTAGTAGCGTTGTTATCATCATAAGACAAAAGAATTTTTTTTTTAATAATGAAAAATATTTTTTTTTATTCTTTTGTCTCAAGATGGTAACAATGCTGTTACTGAAACGTCACACACAATTTATTTATTTGGTCTTATTACCTTGTAGCTTATTGATGAAGTATTAAAATGTGAAGAGAATATTTAACACTATTTATTTTTATTTAAAAAATGAAATCTTTCAGAACATTTTCCTTCATCTACTCAAAATCATCAGCTTTGTGTACTTTTGAGTAGAAAAAGGATACTATTCTGAAAGCTCCTCATTATTTGAATAAGAATAATTAACGTAAAATATGTCTCTTCATTATTAATAAAATATAAATGCCCTAATTTTTTTTTAAATTAATTTTATTAGTTGATAAGGCACAATTTGGATTATTGATTATAAACACAAGGTAATAAGACCAAATTCAAATAAATAAATAGTGTGTGACGTTTTGGTAACAGTGTTGTTACCATCTTCAGACAAAAGTACTGAATATTGATATAGTGATACTTGATAGAATATCATAGCATTCAGTACTTTTGTCTGAAGGTGGTAACAATGCTGTTACCAAAGTATCACACACTATTTATTTATTTGGTCTTATTACCTTGTGTTTAATTTTATTAGTATTGTCTCTTCAACTTGACTAACACTCCAACCTACAATTATGGAATTTTGTAACAAAATAAAATATTGAATGGTGTTCTCCCCATACATATATATTTATGAAAAAAACAATAGAAAAATAAAAAGGTCGGGTGTTGATATTGAAATAAAAAAGCACATGTGCTCCTGGTCAGGATATGCCTTTTTTATTTTAATATATATTTATCAAAATTCAAAACTATTATAGATGCATATGATTCTTTTTAAAATTAAACAATTTCTACTGTCCTTACTGCAATGGAAAAATTAATGGGAGGGCCTGGATCATCAGTGGTGGATCCTTCCATTACTTTTTCCATTACAGTAAGGGCAGTAGAAATTGTTTATTTATAAAAAGAATCTTACACGTCTATAATAGTTTTGAATTTTGATAACAGATGGGGTGCTAATGCATCATAACATATATATTTCAAATACTTTAAAACTACCTCTCTGTAAAGGTCAACACCTATTTGCAGAGCCAAAGTGTCCTTTAGGGAGAGGTGTTGTCCTACCAAAGATTTGTTGCAATGTCTTCTTCTTTCTTAGCTCAACTCAACAATCATATCAGGGTATCAAGCTTGTAAAGCTTGTTGATGGTGTCTGCCAGGGAAGAGTAGAGCTCATCAATGGATGAGTCAATACAGTCAATAATGTGTTTTGGGGTTGCAGGTTGACACTTAATACATAGTGGAAAACAACCATTTTGGAAAATTTCCGGAGATTTGCTTCTTCTACTTCTTATCTCCACTCAATCATATTAAGGTATTAAGCTTGTAAAGCTTGAGACTTTTGATGGTGTCTGCCGGGGAAGAGTAGAGCTCAACAATGGATGAGTCAATACAGTCAATGATGTGTTGAGATTCGCTAAATAGTAAAAGTGATATTGTTGGTGATGAAAACTGTCCTTTGTAGAGAGGTGAGTGTCCTCTCATGGAGTAGGTTCTACAGTACAAACCTGTCCTTTGTAGAGAGGTGAGTGTCCTCTCATGGAGGTTCTACAGTACAAACCTGTCCTTTGTAGAGAGGTGAGTGTCCTCTCATGGAGTAGGTTCTACAGTACAAACCTGTCCTTTGTAGAGAGGTGAGTGTCCTCTCATGGAGGTTCTACAGTACAAACCTGTACTTTGTAGAGAGGTGAGTGTCCTCTCATGGAGGTTCTACAGTACAAACCTGTCCTTTGTAGAGAGGTGAGTGTCCTCTCATGGAGGTTCTACAGTACAAACCTGTCCTTTGTAGAGAGGTGAGTGTCCTCTCATGGAGGTTCTACAGTACATACCTGTACTTTGTAGAGAGGTGAGTGTCCTCTCATGGAGGTTCTACAGTACAAACCTGTCCTTTGTAGAGAGGTGAGTGCCCTCTCATGGAGGTTCTACAGTACAAACCTGTCCTTTGTAGAGAGGTGAGTGTCCTCTCATGGAGGTTCTACAGTACAAACCTGTCCTTTGTAGAGAGGTGAGTGTCCTCTCATGGAGGTTCTACAGTACAAACCTGTCCTTTGTAGAGAGGTGAGTGTCCTCTCATGGAGGTTCGACAGTACAAACCTGTACTTTGTAGAGAGGTGAGTGTCCTCTCATGGAGGTTCCACAGTACAAACCTGTCCTTTGTAGAGAGGTGAGTGTCCTCTCATGGAGGTTCCACAGTACAAACCTGTCCTTTGTAGAGAGGTGAGTGTCCTCTCATGGAGGTTCTACAGTACAAACCTGTCCTTTGTAGAGAGGTGAGTGTCCTCTCATGGAGGTTCTACAGTACAAACCTTTCCTTTGTAGAGAGGTGAGTGTCCTCTCATGGAGGTTCTACAGTACAAACCTGTCCTTTGTAGAGAGGTGAGTGTCCTCTCATGGAGGTTCTACAGTACAAACCTGTACTTTGTAGAGAGGTGAGTGTCCTCTCATGGAGGTTCCACAGTACAAACCTGTCCTTTGTAGAGAGGTGAGTGTCCTCTCATGGAGGTTCTACAGTACAAACCTGTACTTTGTAGAGAGGTGAGTGTCCTCTCATGGAGGTTCCACAGTACAAACCTGTCCTTTGTAGAGAGGTGAGTGTCCTCTCATGGAGGTTCTACAGTACAAACCTGTCCTTTGTAGAGAGGTGAGTGTCCTCTCATGGAGGTTCTACAGTACAAACCTGTCCTTTGTAGAGAGGTGAGTGTCCTCTCATGGAGGTTCTACAGTACAAACCTGTCCTTTGTAGAGAGGTGAGTGTCCTCTCATGGAGGTTCTACAGTACATATTAATTAAAAAATCTATGTTAGTGTAAGACATCTCCTGATCATGTAACTAAATATTGCTGATGGCTTGCGCCATCTTTCGGAATAAATATCAAATGATTGTTGATATTTTGAATTATTCCAGAATTGTCCAAATAATATTTCTTGATTCATCAAGATAACCATGTACGTGTTTGAGGCTGTTGGCTCTTGTCAGCATGGGGCAAGCTGTACCTCAAGGACCAACAGCCTGAAACACATAGGTAGTTAGCTTTACTTGATTAATCAAGAAATGGTATTTGGCCAATTCTGAAACAATTAAAAATCAACAATTGATATTTATTCCGATAGATGGCACAAGCCATCAACAACTTTTAGTTACACAATTAGGAGATGCCTAATTCTTAATTTACCAACCTGATCCCCCAGTACAATTTCACTTTTGTTCTGTTTTATTCAACAGGACCTGTATTCCAACCCTACCAAGATTGTGAATTTGATCTATGAATATTATCTCCATGACAATGTACAATTATAGAATGAGATAATAATTTTAAAAAAAAATAATTTTTTCACAATGTTATCATAAGGCACAATTTGGATTATAAACACAAGGTAATAAGACACCAAATAAATAAATAGTGTGTGACGTTTTGGTAACAACGCTGTTACTTTCAAACACTATTTATTTGGATTTGGTCTTATTACCTTGTGTTTATAATGTTATTTGAAAAGAGAGATTAAGAGGAACGTGGTAAGTTTCTTTATTATAATAAAGAAACTTACCACGTTCCTCTTAATCTCTCTTTTCATATTCCAAGCGTGGCTTATCATGTCTGATTCCAATAATGTTATTTGTTCATCCAGTTTCCACCTCACTACTATCAGGATGATGAAACAGAGCTATCATCATCAATTCTATCACCATCCCTTCTTATCTCCACTCAATCATATTAGGGTGTCAAGCTTGTAAAGCTTGAGACTTTGATGGTGTCTGTTTGACAACCATCATGACTGGCTGAAGTAGAATGTCTTTGTCATTAAGACTTGAAGCACTACTCAGTGGCAGGCCGACTTGGCTCCAAAAGAAATGGCCGCCTCTGACATGAGGAACAGACCCCTTGTGCAGCTGCTCCTAACATGGAGTACAAAATCATCCTGTGTCCCTGGAGCTCTTACAGGGTACTATCAGCCGGGCCAGCTGAGCCCAGGTTTTTTAGTGAGCTTGTTACTGCTCCCTCTCCTCCATCCGGGCTTGGAACCGGCAAAGGCGGTGTTCCATCATATGATCAATTATTTCGTTTATTCCTACTTTTTCTTTATACACATCAACTTTTCTAAATTCTCTTAGATAGGGTAGCAAAAAGTCCAAGAAAATAAAGGAGCCATTTTATTAAAAATAAAGTTTCTCCGTTGTTCTTGGAATTTTTGCTATATAGGTATTAGAGTAGAAGTTTAAACACAAGATAATAAGACCAAATCCAAATATATAAATACTGTGTAACGTTTCGGTAACAGTGTTGTTACCATCTTCAGACAAAAGTACTGAATGAGAAATTTTACCACAGCATAGTTTGCATGTTTGCCAAAACATGCTGTGATAAAATTTCTCATTCAGTACTTTTGTCAGAAGATGGTAACAACACTGTTACTGAAACGTCACACAGTATTTATATATTTGGATTTGGTCTTATTATCTTGTGTTTATAATCTATAATCCAAATTGTGCTTTATCAGAGTAGAAGTTTATGTTTAAAAGAAACATTTGTGCTTTGATATGTCCATTTCTTATATAAGCTTGTATATAATTAAGCTATTTCTACAGAACTGCAATGACATTGAATGAGGGAAGGTAAAACTGCTGTTTGTGCTGACTACACTGATGAGCCATGCCCATCCTCATTCAAGTTTTATTCATTACAGGGCTGTAGAAATAACTTTTAATTATATACAGTTAAACCTGTCTATAGCGCCCCCCTATTGGCACTCACCAAAATAGGGTGCTATAGAAAGGGGTGTTATAGACAGGTCACTTTTAATATAAATCACATCATACTATGTATTTAAAATCGGGCGATATTTGGAGGGGACGCTATAGACAGGTTTAACTGTATATATATATTTTAAAATAACGTTTTAAAAAATTTAATAATTTTCAGATATAGAGTTAGGTCTTGAAAGAATCTGTCAGAATGAAACAGCATAAAAAAGTCGGTGGGTAACACCCTCGATTCCCGACAGTCATGAACCAGGATCCCGCGTTGGACAATTTGATTTAATATGTGAATAACTAAATATCATAAGTTAGGCGGCTAACTCCGCCTTTGCCGGTCCCAAGCCCGGATGGAGGAAGGGGAGCAGTAACAAGCTCACTAAAAAACCTGGGCTCAGCTGGCCCGGCTGATAGTACCCTGTAAGGGCTCCAGGGATACAAGATGAGCAGCGTTTGTACTCCATGTTAGGAGCAGCTGCACATGGCGTCTGTTCCTCAAGTCAGAGGCGGCCATTTCTTTTGGAGCTAAGTCAGCCTGCCACTGAGTAGTGCTCCCAGTCTTAATGACAAAGGCATTCTACTTCACCCAGTGTGGAGATAAGAAAGAAGAAGATAAGTTAGGTTGTTATTTTGAGTGGCACCTAGTAAAGTTATTTTGGAACCAGGAACAAAACATCCCAACCTCAGGAACAATATCAAAATTATCAATGAATAAATAATTAAACAATCATTTAAGTAAATTTGAAAACCACACTTTGAAGGAAGCCACAAACTACAAATGTAGATCAAGGAAAAAAAAAGAAATTTAAACAACCCTACCAGCGAGTGTAAGTAACCAAACGGGGCTCTGGCACATTTGTAAGTGCAAAGTCGAACTGCTTTTCACATGTGTGGACATGTGGTGTATTTACAGTAAAAGCAGTCGCTAACTACCCACCATGATTATCATGGCCTGTACAACGTGTACTAGGGATAAGCAAAAAAAGAAATTTAAAGCTAATATAAATTCTTCAACAACGAAGTCAAAATTACAAAAAGTGGAAAAATAAGAAAAATAACCCCATCTTGAATATCAAACAAGCCAGAAAAGACTCCTCAAGAACATGATCCCAAAGGACTCACACAGACATCAATATAAAATATAATTATAAATGAACCCTTATATATAACCACACTAGCAGAATGACCCGGGCAACGCCCGGGTTTTACCCATTTAAATGTTTTTATTCAAATACTATTCGTTACAATTACAAATTGGCACCGTGGATGTCACTTTTGTGAAACGTCCCACTCCAAACTTTGTGTTTTTAAAATATAAAAATAAAAATGTAAATTTTCACAAGGATATTTGAAAATCATATTATTTTGATTTTCAAATACTATTCGTTACAATTATAAATTGGCTCCGTGGATGTCACTCTTGTGAAATGTCCCGCTCCAAACTTTGTGTCTGAGAAGCGATATTTTTATAGAAAGATGATCTGGCTTTTGTTTTCTGCTCGAATGAATGTTTTTCTGTTAGAATTTTGTTCCTGCGTACAAAAAAATGAACTGATTTCACCGGTGGTCTCTGCTTTTTGGAATATTTTTCCCGATATAATTTTGTATCTGATAATCAAACATAATACAGCAATATTGTCATCATCATTTTCAGGCTAAAAAAAAAAACCAACTATTTTTGCCCAGAACCTGTCAATTTTATTTTTTTTTTTGGCTAAAAATCCGATAAATATATTTTCCAGATTTTTCTCTATGTCCTGTCAAAACACGTTTTCCATGTACATTAGGTCAGCTGATATTACCTAACTCCTATCTTCACCGCTAGAGGCGCTGCTTGCGAGCGAAAAGGCAAATTTGCAACGCAATTTGCAAATAACTCGAAGAATATTCGGGATAGAGACCTAAAATTTTCACTATAAGTTTTTCCAGATTCTACTTTATCTACTGTTAAAATTTCAGTCAGATTAGTTACGTATTGTGGACGTGTATAGCCAACATAGATACCCACATACATACATACATACATACACTGACTTTTAAATATATAGGGATTGCAAATATGATTTTTTTTTTGCTTATCCCTAGTACACATGGTACAAACCATGATAATCATGGTGGGTAGAAGTAGGCGACTGCTTTTACTGTAAGTGCACCACATGTCTACACATGTGAAAAGCAGTTTGACTTTGCATTATATGATGATCTAGGTTGTTCTTTTTTGAGTGATAGCTAATAAACTTATTTTGTAACTTGAAAGAGTTCCTGTCTTAGATTTAACACCTGGTAACAACTCCGCCTTTGCCGGTCCCAAGCCCGGATGAAAAAGGAGGAGGGGGAGCAGTAACAAGCTCGCTAAAAACCTGGACTCAGCTGGCCCGGCTGATAGTACCCTGTAAGAGCTCCAGGGATACAGAATGAGCAGCGTTTGTACTCCATGTTAGGAGCAGCTGCACATGGCATCTGTTCCTCATGTCAGAGGTGGCCATTTCTTTTAGAATTAAGTCAGCCTGCCACTGAGTAGTGCTCCCAGTCTTAATGACAGACGCATTCTACTTCACCCAGTGTGGAGATAAGAAAGAAGAAGACACCTGGTGATGATGATAGTTTATTGATGATTTTATCATCACCCCTAATACTATAAATACACTAGAACTACCTCTCTGTAAAGGACAACACCTAATTGTAGAACAAAAGTGTCCTTTATAGACAGCTACCAGAGAAAAGCTAAATATTTAAAATGGTAATTTTGAAAACTGTCCCTTGTAGAGAGGTGAGTGTCCTCTAGAGCCAGTGTCCTCTCATCTTCTTCTTCCTTATCTCCACTCAATCATATTAGGGTATCAAGTTGTGACCCTTGATGGTATCTTTTTGACAACCATCATGACTGGGTGAAGTAGAATGCCTTTGTCATTAAGACTGGGAGCACTACTCAGTGGCAGGCTGACTTAGCTCTAAAAGAAATGACCACCTCTGACATGAGGAACAGACGCCATGTGCAGCCGCTCCTAACATGGAGTACAAACACTGCTCATCCTGTATCCCTGGATTAGTCCTCTCATGAAGTACTGTAATATAATTTATAACTATTATTTCTGGCAATGTATTTCTTATGATATTTATTGACAATATTCTCTACAAACAGCAGTAATGCAATGATAGAAATTGGAGATTTGGTGAAACCACTGAAAGGGTTCACCACTGATGAGCCAAGCTCACTCATCTAAAATCATCACAGTGTAAGAGGTCTGTAAATATAATATTTTTGAAATGATAAGAAGTATATTGCCAAAAATAATTGTTAGAAATGGCAATTGAATTATAAAAAAGAAATTAACCTTATGATAAAGCCCAATTTGGATTATAGATACAAGAAAATAAGGCCTAATCCAAATAATTTAATAGTGTGTGATGTTTTGACAACAGCATTGTTACCATCATCAGACAAAAGAATAAAATCATTTTCTTATTATTTTGTCTGATGATGGTAACAACGCTATTGCCGAAACATCACACACTATTTAATTATTTGGATTAGGTCTTATTTTCTTGTATCTGGAATTAACCTTAGTTAAAACAACTTTGGTTGGGAAAATATTCCCTGGGGAGAATATCTGTTTCAATTCTATTCTGGTATTTAAGAAATGTTTTGCATGTAAAATAAATATATATTTAGACATACACTCTAACAACTTAGCATGGCCAAAATAGGATGATATTTGCTTTGTCTGCGGTCTTTTTATTGGGAAAGGAGTTAAAAATACTCATTACTTTCTGCTGTCAAGATAAGTGGACCAATTTGGTATGCCAATTGGGGACCAAGACAAACCTTGGCCACTTCAGTCTTTGCACT
>CP092874.1:6773035-6817487 GCA_030710605.1 Cordylochernes scorpioides
CTCCATGGGAGACACTATCCTCTCTACAAAGGACAGGTTTGTACTGTAGAACCCCATGGGAGGACACTCACCTCTCTACAAAGGACAGGTTTGTACTGTGAATCACATGAGAGGACACTCACCTCTTACACAAAGGATAGGTTTGTACTGTAGAACCTCCATGAGAGGACACTCACCTCTCTACAAAGGACAGGTTTGTTACTGTAGAACCTCCATGAGAGGACACTCACCTCTCTACAAAGGACAGGTCTGTAACGTAGAACCTCAGGAGAGGACACTCACCTCTCTACAAAGGACAGGTTTGTAACGTAGAACCTCCATGAGAGGACACCCACCTCTATACAAAGGACAGGTTTGTAACGTAGAACCTCCATGAGAGGACACTCACCTCTCTACAAAGAACAGGTTTGTACTGTAGAACCTCCATGAGAGGACACACACCTCTCTACAAAGGACAGGTTTGTACTGTAGAACCTCCATGAGAGGACACTCATCTCTCTACAAAGGACAGGTTTGTACTGTAGAATCTCCATGAGAGGACACTCACCTCTCTACAAAGGACAGGTTTGTACTGTAGAACCTCCATGAGAGGACACTCACCTCTCTACAAAGTACAGGTTTGTACTGTTAGACCTCTCCATGAGAGGACACTCACCTCTCTACAAAGGACAGGTTTGTACTGTAGAACCTCATGAGAGGACACTCACCTCTCTACAAAGGACAGGTTTGTACTGTAGAACCTCCATGAGAGGACACTCACCTCTCTACAAAGGACAGGTTTGTACTGTAGAACCTCCATGAGAGGACCACTCACCTCTCTACAAAGGCAGGTTTGTACTGTAGAACCTCCATGAGAGGACACTCACCTCTCTACAAAGGACAGGTTTGTACTGTAGAACCTCCAGAGGACACTCACCTCTCTACAAAGGACAGGTTTGTACTGTAGAACCTCCATGAGAGGACACTCACCTCTCTACAAAGGACAGGTTTGTACTGTAGAACCTCCATGAGAGGACACTCACCTCTCTACAAAGGACAGGTTTGTACTGTTAGAACCTCCATTAGAGGACCACTCACCTCTCTAAAAAGGACAGTTTGTACAGTAGAACCTCCATGAGAGGACACTCACCTCTCTACAAAGGACAGGTTTGTACTGTAGAACCTCCATGAGAGGACACTCACCTCTCTACAAAGGACAGGTTTGTACTGTAGAACCTCCCATGAGGGACACTCACCTCTCTACAAAGGACAGGTTTGTACTGTAGAACCTCCATGAGAGGACACTATCCCTCTACAAAGGACAGGTTTGTACTGTAGAACCTCCAGGAGAGGACACTCACCTCTCTACAAAGGACAGTCTGAACGTAGAACCTCCATGAGAGGACACTCCTCCTCTACAAAGGACAGGTTTGTACGTAGAACCTCCATGAGGGACACTCACCTCTCTACAAAGGACAGGTTTGTACTGTAGAACCTCCATGAGAGGACACTCACCTCTCTACAAAGGGACAGGTTTGTACTGTAGAACCTCCATGAGAGGACACTCACCTCTCTACAAAGGACAGGTTTGTACGGTAGAACCTCCATGAGAGGACACTCACCTCTCTACAAAGGACAGGTTTGTACTGTAGAACCTCCATGAGAGGAAACTCACCTCTCTACAAAGGACAGGTTTGTACTGTAGAACCTCCATTAGAGTACACACACCTCTCTACAAAGTACAGGTTTACTGTAGAACCTCCATGTGGACACTCACCTCTCTACAAAGGACAGGTTTGTACTGTAGAACCTCCATGAGAGGACACTCACCTCCTACAAAGGACAGGTTTGTACTGTAGAACCTCATGAGAGGACACTCACCTCTCTACAAAGGACAGGTTTGTACTGTAGAACCTCCATGAGAGGACACTCACCTCTCTCAACAAGTACAGGTTTGTACTGTAGAACCTCCATGAGAGGACACTCACCTCTCTACAAAGGACAGGTTTGTACTGTAGAACCTCCATGAGAGGACACTCACTCTCTACAAAGGACAGGTTTGTACTGTAGAACCTCCATGAGAGGACACTCACCCTCTACAAAGGACAGGTTTGTACTGTAGAACCTCCATGAGAGGACACTCACCTCTCTACAAAGGACAGGTTTACTGTTGAGAACCTCCATGAGAGGACACTCACCTCTCTACAAAGGACAGGTTTGTACTGTAGAACCTCCATGAGAGGACACTCACCTCTCTACAAAGGACAGGTTTGTACTGTAGAACCTCCATGAGAGGACACTCACCTCTCTACAAAGGACAGGTTTGTACTGTAGAACCTCCATGAGAGGACACTCACCTCTCTACAAAGGACAGGTTTGTACTGTAGAACCTCCATGAGAGGACACTCACCTCTCTACAAAGGACAGGTTTGTACTGTAGAACCTCCATGAGAGGACACTCACCTCTCTACAAAGGACAGGTTTGTACTGTAGAACCTCCATGAGAGGACACTCACCTCTCTACAAAGGACAGGTTTGTACTGTAGAACCTCCATGAGAGGGACACTCACCTCTCTACAAAGGACAGGTTTGTACTGTAGAACCTCCATGAGAGGACACTCACCTCTCTACAAAGGACAGGTTTGTACTGTAGAACCTCCATGAGAGGACACTCACCTCTCTACAAAGGACAGGTTTGTACTGTAGAACCTCCATGAAGAGGACACTCACCTCTCTACAAAGGACAGGTTTGTACTGTAGAACCTCCATGAGAGGACACTCACCTCTCTACAAAGGACAGGTTTGTACTGTAGAACCTCCATGAGAGGACACTCACCTCTCTACAAAGGACAGGTTTGTACAGTAGAACCTCCATGAGAGGACACTCACCTCTCTACAAAGGACAGGTTTGTACTGTAGAAACCTCCATGAGAGGACACTCACCTCTCTACAAAGGACAGGTTTGTACTGTAGAACCTCCATGAGAGGACACTCACCTCTCTACAAAGGACAGGTTTGTACTGTAGAACCTCCATGAGAGGACACTCACCTCCCCCCCCCCTCTCCAAAGGACAAGGTCTGTACAGTAGAACCTCCATGAGAGGACAACTCACCTCTCTACAATAGGAACAGGTTTGTACTGTAGTACTCCAGAACCTCCATGAACGAGGACACCTCACCTACTATACAAATTACAAGGTTTGATAACTGTAGAACCTCCATGAGAGGACTCACTCCACCTCTCTACAAAGGACAGGTTTGTACTGTAGAACCTCCATGAGAGGACACTCACCCTCTCTACAAAGGACAGGTTTGTACTGTAGAACCTCCATGGAGAGGACACTCAACCTCTCTACAAAGGACAGGTTTGTACTGTAGAACCTCCATGAGAGGACACTCACCTCTCTACAAAGGACAGGTTTGTACTGTAGAACCTCCATGAGAGGACACTCCACCTCTCTACAAAGGACAGGTTTGTTACTGTAGAACCTCCATGAGAGGACAATCACCTCTCTACAAAGGACAGGTTCTGTACTGTAGAACCCTCCCATGAGAGGACACATCACCTCTCTACCCAAGGACAGGTTTGTACTGTAGAACCTCCATGAGAGGACACTCACCTCTCTACCAAGGACAGGTTTGTACAGTAGAACCTCCATGAGAGGACACTCACCTCTCTACAAAGGACAGGTTTGTACTGTAGAACCTCCATGAGAGGACACTCACCTCTCTACAAAGGACAGGTTTGTACTGTAGAACCTCCATGAGAGGACACTCACCTCTCTACAAGGACAGGTTTGTACTGTAGAACCTCCATGAGAGGGACACACACCTCTCTACAAAGGACAGGTTTGTACTGTAGAACCTCCATGAGAGGACACTCACCTCTCTACCAAAGGACAGGTTTGTACTGTAGAACCTCCATGAGAGGACACTCACCTCTCTACAAAGGACAGGTTTGTACTGTAGAACCTCCATGAGAGGACACTCACCTCTCTACAAAGGACAGGTTTGTACTGTAGAACCTCCATGAGAGGACACTCACCTCTCTACAAAGGACAGGTTGTACTGTAGAACCTCCATGAGAGGACACTCACCTCTCTACAAAGGACAGGTTTGTACTGTAGAACCTCCATGAGAGGACACTCACCTCTCTACAAAGGACAGGTTTGTACTGTAGAACCTCCATGAGAGGATCACTCACCTCTCTACAAAGGACAGGTTTGTACTGTAGAACCTCCATGAGAGGACACTCACCTCTCTACAAAGGACAGGTTTGTACTGTAGAACCTCCATGAGAGGACACTCACCTCTCTTACAAAGGACAGGTTTGTACTGTAGAACCTCCATGAGAGGACACTCACCTCTCTACAAAGGACAGGTTTGTACTGTAGAACTCCATGAGAGGACACTCACCTCTCTACAAAGGACAGGTTTGTACTGTAGAACCTCCATGAGAGGACACTCACCTCTCTACAAAGGACAGGTTTGTACTGTAGAACCTCCATGAGAGGACACTCACCTCTCTACAAAGGACAGGTTTTGTACTGTAGAACCTCCATGAGAGGACACTCACCTCTCTACAAAGGACAGGTTTGTACTGTAGAACCTCCATGAGAGGACACTCACCTCTCTACAAAGGACAGGTTTGTACTGTAGAACCTCCATGAGAGGACACTCACCTCTCTACAAAGGACAGGTTTGTACTGTAGAACCTCCATGAGAGGACACTCACCTCTCTACAAAGGACAGGTTTGTACTGTAGAACCTCCATGAGAGGACACTCACCTCTCTACAAAGGACAGGTTTGTACTGTAGAACCTCCATGAGAGGACACTCACCTCTCTACAAAGGACAGGTTTGTACTGTAGAACCTCCATGAGAGGACACTCACCTCTCTACAAAGGACAGGTTTGTACTGTAGAACCTCCATGAGAGGACACTCACCTCTCTACAAAGGACAGGTTTGTACTGTAGAACCTCCATGAGAGGACACTCACCTCTCTACAAAGGACAGGTTTGTACTGTAGAACCTCCATGAGAGGACACTCACCTCTCTACAAAGGACAGGTTTGTACTGTAGAACCTCCATGAGAGGACACTCACCTCTCTACAAAGGACAGGTTTGTACTGTAGAACCTCCATGAGAGGACACTCACCTCTCTACAAAGGACAGGTTTGTACTGTAGAACCTCCATGAGAGGACACTCACCTCTCTACAAAGGACAGGTTTGTACTGTAGAACCTCCATGAGAGGACACTCACCTCTCTACAAAGGACAGGTTTGTACTGTAGAACCTCCATGAGAGGACACTCACCTCTCTACAAAGGACAGGTTTGTACTGTAGAACCTCCATGAGAGGACACTCACCTCTCTACAAAGGACAGGTTTGTACTGTAGAACCTCCATGAGAGGACACTCACCTCTCTACAAAGGACAGGTTTGTACTGTAGAACCTCCATGAGAGGACACTCACCTCTCTACAAAGGACAGGTTTGTACTGTAGAACCTCCATGAGAGGACACTCACCTCTCTACAAAGGACAGGTTTGTACTGTAGAACCTCCATGAGAGGACACTCACCTCTCTACAAAGGACAGGTTTGTACTGTAGAACCTCCATGAGAGGACACTCACCTCTCTACAAAGGACAGGTTTGTACTGTAGAACCTCCATGAGAGGACACTCACCTCTCTACAAAGGACAGGTTTGTACTGTAGAACCTCCATGAGAGGACACTCACCTCTCTACAAAGGACAGGTTTGTACTGTAGAACCTCCATGAGAGGACACTCACCTCTCTACAAAGGACAGGTTTGTACTGTAGAACCTCCATGAGAGGACACTCACCTCTCTACAAAGGACAGGTTTGTACTGTAGAACCTCCATGAGAGGACACTCACCTCTCTACAAAGGACAGGTTTGTACTGTAGAACCTCCATGAGAGGACACTCACCTCTCTACAAAGGACAGGTTTGTACTGTAGAACCTCCATGAGAGGACACTCACCTCTCTACAAAGGACAGGTTTGTACTGTAGAACCTCCATGAGAGGACACTCACCTCTCTACAAAGGACAGGTTTGTACTGTAGAACCTCCATGAGAGGACACTCACCTCTCTACAAAGGACAGGTTTGTACTGTAGAACCTCCATGAGAGGACACTCACCTCTCTACAAAGGACAGGTTTGTACTGTAGAACCTCCATGAGAGGACACTCACCTCTCTACAAAGGACAGGTTTGTACTGTAGAACCTCCATGAGAGGACACTCACCTCTCTACAAAGGACAGGTTTGTACTGTAGAACCTCCATGAGAGGACACTCACCTCTCTACAAAGGACAGGTTTGTACTGTAGAACCTCCATGAGAGGACACTCACCTCTCTACAAAGGACAGGTTTGTACTGTAGAACCTCCATGAGAGGACACTCACCTCTCTACAAAGGACAGGTTTGTACTGTAGAACCTCCATGAGAGGACACTCACCTCTCTACAAAGGACAGGTTTGTACTGTAGAACCTCCATGAGAGGACACTCACCTCTCTACAAAGGACAGGTTTGTACTGTAGAACCTCCATGAGAGGACACTCACCTCTCTACAAAGGACAGGTTTGTACTGTAGAACCTCCATGAGAGGACACTCACCTCTCTACAAAGGACAGGTTTGTACTGTAGAACCTCCATGAGAGGACACTCACCTCTCTACAAAGGACAGGTTTGTACTGTAGAACCTCCATGAGAGGACAATCACCTCTCTACAAAGGACAGGTTTGTACTGTAGAACCTCCATGAGAGGACACTCACCTCTCTACAAAGGACAGGTTTGTACTGTAGAACCTCCATGAGAGGACACTCACCTCTCTACAAAGGACAGGTTTGTACTGTAGAACCTCCATGAGAGGACACTCACCTCTCTACAAAGGACAGGTTTGTACTGTAGAACCTCCATGAGAGGACACTCACCTCTCTACAAAGGACAGGTTTGTACTGTAGAACCTCCATGAGAGGACACTCACCTCTCTACAAAGGACAGGTTTGTACTGTAGAACCTCCATGAGAGGACACTCACCTCTCTACAAAGGACAGGTTTGTACTGTAGAACCTCCATGAGAGGACACTCACCTCTCTACAAAGGACAGGTTTGTACTGTAGAACCTCCATGAGAGGACACTCACCTCTCTACAAAGGACAGGTTTGTACTGTAGAACCTCCATGAGAGGACACTCACCTCTCTACAAAGGACAGGTTTGTACTGTAGAACCTCCATGAGAGGACACTCACCTCTCTACAAAGGACAGGTTTGTACTGTAGAACCTCCATGAGAGGACACTCACCTCTCTACAAAGGACAGGTTTGTACTGTAGAACCTCCATGAGAGGACACTCACCTCTCTACAAAGGACAGGTTTGTACTGTAGAACCTCCATGAGAGGACACTCACCTCTCTACAAAGGACAGGTTTGTACTGTAGAACCTCCATGAGAGGACACTCACCTCTCTACAAAGGACAGGTTTGTACTGTAGAACCTCCATGAGAGGACACTCACCTCTCTACAAAGGACAGGTTTGTACTGTAGAACCTCCATGAGAGGACACTCACCTCTCTACAAAGGACAGGTTTGTACTGTAGAACCTCCATGAGAGGACACTCACCTCTCTACAAAGGACAGGTTTGTACTGTAGAACCTCCATGAGAGGACACTCACCTCTCTACAAAGGACAGGTTTGTACTGTAGAACCTCCATGAGAGGACACTCACCTCTCTACAAAGGACAGGTTTGTACTGTAGAACCTCCATGAGAGGACACTCACCTCTCTACAAAGGACAGGTTTTGTACTGTAGAACCTCCATGAGAGGACACTCACCTCTCTACAAAGGACAGGTTTGTACTGTAGAACCTCCATGAGAGGACACTCACCTCTCTACAAAGGACAGGTTTGTACTGTAGAACCTCCATGAGAGGACACTCACCTCTCTACAAAGGACAGGTTTGTACTGTAGAACCTCCATGAGAGGACACTCACCTCTCTACAAAGGACAGGTTTGTACTGTAGAACCTCCATGAGAGGACACTCACCTCTCTACAAAGGACAGGTTTGTACTGTAGAACCTCCATGAGAGGACATTCACCTCTCTACAAAGGACAGGTTTGTACTGTAGAACCTCCATGAGAGGACACTCACCTCTCTACAAAGGACAGGTTTGTACTGTAGAACCTCCATGAGAGGACACTCACCTCTCTACAAAGGACAGGTTTGTACTGTAGAACCTCCATGAGAGGACACCCACCTCTCTACAAAGGACAGGTTTGTACTGTAGAACCTCCATGAGAGGACACTCACCTCTCTACAAAGTACAGGTTTGTACTGTAGAACCTCCATGAGAGGACACTCACCTCTCTACAAAGGACAGGTTTGTACTGTAGAACCTCCATGAGAGGACACTCACCTCTCTACAAAGTACAGGTTTGTACTGTAGAACCTCCATGAGAGGACACTCACCTCTCTACAAAGGACAGGTTTGTACTGTAGAACCTCCATGAGAGGACACTCACCTCTCTACAAAGGACAGGTTTGTACTGTAGAACCTCCATGAGAGGACACTCACCTCTCTACAAAGGACAGGTTTGTACTGTAGAACCTCCATGAGAGGACACTCACCTCTCTACAAAGGACAGGTTTGTACTGTAGAACCTCCATGAGAGGACACTCACCTCTCTACAAAGGACAGGTTTGTACTGTAGAACCTCCATGAGAGGACACTCACCTCTCTACAAAGGACAGGTTTGTACTGTAGAACCTCCATGAGAGGACACTCACCTCTCTACAAAGGACAGGTTTGTACTGTAGAACCTCCATGAGAGGACACTCACCTCTCTACAAAGGACAGGTTTGTACTGTAGAACCTCCATGAGAGGACACTCACCTCTCTACAAAGGACAGGTTTGTACTGTAGAACCTCCATGAGAGGACACTCACCTCTCTACAAAGGACAGGTTTGTACTGTAGAACCTCCATGAGAGGACACTCACCTCTCTACAAAGGACAGGTTTGTACTGTAGAACCTCCATGAGAGGACACTATCCTCTCTACAAAGGACAGGTTTGTACTGTAGAACCTCCATGAGAGGACACTCACCTCTCTACAAAGGACAGGTTTGTACTGTAGAACCTCCATGAGAGGACACTCACCTCTCTACAAAGGACAGGTTTGTACTGTAGAACCTCCATGAGAGGACACTCACCTCTCTACAAAGGACAGGTTTGTACTGTAGAACCTCCATGAGAGGACACTCACCTCTCTACAAAGGACAGGTTTGTACTGTAGAACCTCCATGAGAGGACACTCACCTCTCTACAAAGGACAGGTTTGTACTGTAGAACCTCCATGAGAGGACACTCACCTCTCTACAAAGGACAGGTTTGTACTGTAGAACCTCCATGAGAGGACACTCACCTCTCTACAAAGGACAGGTTTGTACTGTAGAACCTCCATGAGAGGACACTCACCTCTCTACAAAGGACAGGTTTGTACTGTAGAACCTCCATGAGAGGACCCTCACCTCTCTACAAAGGACAGGTTTGTACTGTAGAACCTCCATGAGAGGACACTCACCTCTCTACAAAGGACAGGTTTGTACTGTAGAACCTCCATGAGAGGACACTCACCTCTCTACAAAGGACAGGTTTGTACTGTAGAACCTCCATGAGAGGACACTCACCTCTCTACAAAGGACAGGTTTGTACTGTAGAACCTCCATGAGAGGACACCCACCTCTCTACAAAGTACAGGTTTGTACTGTAGAACCTCCATGAGAGGACACCCACCTCTCTACAAAGGACAGGTTTGTACTGTAGAACCTCCATGAGAGGACACCCACCTCTCTACAAAGTACAGGTTTGTTCTGTAGAACCTCCATGAGAGGACACCCACCTCTCTACAAAGGACAGGTTTGTACTGTAGAACCTCCATGAGAGGACACTCACCTCTCTACAAAGGACAGGTTTGTACTGTAGAACCTCCATGAGAGGACACTCACCTCTCTACAAAGGACAGGTTTATACTGTAGAACCTCCATGAGAGGACACTCACCTCTCTACAAAGGACAGGCTTGTACTGTAGAACCTCCATGAGAGGAGACTCACCTCTCTACAAAGGACAGGTTTGTACTGTAGAACCTCCATGAGAGGACACTATCCTCTCTACAAAGGACAGGTTTGTACTGTAGAACCTCCATGAGAGGACACTCACCTCTCTACAAAGGACAGGTTTGTACTGTAGAACCTCCATGAGAGGACACTCACCTCTCTACAAAGGACAGGTTTGTAACGTAGAACCTCCATGAGAGGACACTCACCTCTCTACAAAGGACAGGTTTGTAACGTAGAACCTCCATGAGAGGACACTCACCTCTCTACAAAGGACAGGTCTGTAACGTAGAACCTCCAGGAGAGGACACTCACCTCTCTACAAAGGACAGGTCTGTAACGTAGAACCTCCATGAGAGGACACTCACCTCTCTACAAAGGACAGGTCTGTAACGTAGAACCTCCATGAGAGGACACTCACCTCTCTACAAAGGACAGGTCTGTAACGTAGAACCTCCATGAGAGGACACTCACCTCTCTACAAAGGACAGGTTTGTAACGTAGAACCTCCATGAGAGGACACTCACCTCTCTACAAAGGACAGGTTTGTAACGTAGAACCTCCATGAGAGGACACTCACCTCTCTACAAAGGACAGGTTTGTACTGTAGAACCTCCATGAGAGGACACTCACCTCTCTACAAAGGACAGGTTTGTACTGTAGAACCTCCATGAGAGGACACTCACCTCTCTACAAAGGACAGGTTTGTACTGTAGAACCTCCATGAGAGGACACTCACCTCTCTACAAAGGACAGGTTTGTACTGTAGAACCTCCATGAGAGGACACTCACCTCTCTACAAAGGACAGGTTTGTACTGTAGAACCTCCATTAGAGGACACTCACCTCTCTACAAAGGACAGGTTTGTACTGTAGAACCTCCATGAGAGGACACTCACCTCTCTACAAAGGACAGGTTTGTACTGTAGAACCTCCATGAGAGGACACTCACCTCTCTACAAAGGACAGGTTTGTACTGTAGAACCTCCATGAGAGGACACTAACCTCTCTACAAAGGACAGGTTTGTACTGTAGAACCTCCATGAGAGGACACTCACCTCTCTACAAAGGACAGGTTTGTACTGTAGAACCTCCATGAGAGGACACTCACCTCTCTACAAAGGACAGGTTTGTACTGTAGAACCTCCATGAGAGGACACTCACCTCTCTACAAAGGACAGGTTTGTACTGTAGAACCTCCATGAGAGGACACTCACCTCTCTACAAAGGACAGGTTTGTACTGTAGAACCTCCATGAGAGGACACTCACCTCTCTACAAAGGACAGGTTTGTACTGTAGAACCTCCATGAGAGGACACTAACCTCTCTACAAAGGACAGGTTTGTACTGTAGAACCTCCATGAGAGGACACTCACCTCTCTACAAAGGACAGGTTTGTACTGTAGAACCTCCATGAGAGGTTCACTCACCTCTCTACAAAGTACAGGTTTGTACTGTAGAACCTCCATGAGAGGACACTCACCTCTCTACAAAGTACAGGTTTGTACTGTAGAACCTCCATGAGAGGACACTCACCTCTCTACAAAGGACAGGTTTGTACTGTAGAACCTCCATGAGAGGACACTCACCTCTCTACAAAGGACAGGTTTGTACTGTAGAACCTCCATTAGAGGACACTCACCTCTCTACAAAGGACAGGTTTGTACTGTAGAACCTCCATGAGAGGACACTCACCTCTCTACAAAGTACAGGTTTGTACTGTAGAACCTCCATGAGAGGACACTCACCTCTCTACAAAGGACAGGTTTGTACTGTAGAACCTCCATGAGAGGACACTCACCTCTCTACAAAGGACAGGTTTGTACTGTAGAACCTCCATGAGAGGACACTCACCTCTCTACAAAGGACAGGTTTGTACTGTAGAACCTCCATGAGAGGACACTCACCTCTCTACAAAGGACAGGTTTGTACTGTAGAACCTCCATGAGAGGACACTCACCTCTCTACAAAGGACAGGTTTGTACTGTAGAACCTCCTTGAGAGGACACCCACCTCTCTACAAAGTACAGGTTTGTACTGTAGAACCTCCGTGAGAGGACACCCACCTCTCTACAAAGGACAGGTTTGTACTGTAGAACCTCCATGAGAGGACACCCACCTCTCTACAAAGGACAGGTTTATACTGTAGAACCTCCATGAGAGGACACTCACCTCTCTACAAAGGACAGGTTTGTAACGTAGAACCTCCATGAGAGGACACTCACCTCTCTACAAAGGACAGGCTTGTACCGTAGAACCTCCATGAGAGGACACTCACCTCTCTACAAAGGACAGGTTTGTAACGTAGAACCTCCATGAGAGGACACTCACCTCTCTACAAAGAACAGGTTTGTAACGTAGAACCTCCATGAGAGGACACTCACCTCTCTACAAAGGACAGGTTTGTAACGTAGAACCTCCATGAGAGGACACTCACCTCTCTACAAAGGACAGGTTTGTAACGTAGAACCTCCATGAGAGGACACTCACCTCTCTACAAAGGACAGGTTTGTACTGTAGAACCTCCATGAGAGGACACTCACCTCTCTACAAAGGACAGGTTTGTACTGTAGAACCTCCATGAGAGGACACTCACCTCTCTACAAAGGACAGGTTTGTACTGTAGAACCTCCATGAGAGGACACTCACCTCTCTACAAAGTACAGGTTTGTACTGTAGAACCTCCATGAGAGGACACTCACCTCTCTACAAAGTACAGGTTTGTACTGTAGAACCTCCATGAAAAGACACTCACCTCTTTACAAAGGACAGGTTTGTACTGTAGAACCTCCATGAGAGGACACTCACCTCTCTACAAAGGACAGGTTTGTACTGTAGAACCTCCATGAGAGGACACTCACCTCTCTACAAAGGACAGGTTTGTACTGTAGAACCTCCATGAGAGGACACTCACCTCTCTACAAAGGACAGGTTTGTACTGTAGAACCTCCATGAGAGGACACTCACCTCTCTACAAAGTACAGGTTTGTACTGTAGAACCTCCATGAGAGGACACTCACCTCTCTACAAAGTACAGGTTTGTACTGTAGAACCTCCATGAAAAGACACTCACCTCTTTACAAAGGACAGGTTTGTACTGTAGAACCTCCATGAGAGGACACTCACCTCTCTACAAAGGACAGGTTTGTACTGTAGAACCTCCATGAGAGGACACTCACCTCTCTACAAAGGACAGGTTTGTACTGTAGAACCTCCATGAGAGGACACTCACCTCTCTACAAAGGACAGGTTTGTACTGTAGAACCTCCATGAGAGGACACTCACCTCTCTACAAAGTACAGGTTTGTACTGTAGAACCTCCATGAGAGGACACTCACCTCTCTACAAAGTACAGGTTTGTACTGTAGAACCTCCATGAGAGGACACTCACCTCTCTACAAAGGACAGGTTTGTACTGTAGAACCTCCATGAGAGGACACTCACCTCTCTACAAAGGACAGGTTTGTACTGTAGAACCTCCATGAGAGGACACTCACCTCTCTACAAAGGACAGGTTTGTACTGTAGAACCTCCATGAGAGGACACTCACCTCTCTACAAAGGACAGGTTTGTACTGTAGAACCTCCATGAGAGGACACTCACCTCTCTACAAAGTACAGGTTTGTACTGTAGAACCTCCATGAGAGGACACTCACCTCTCTACAAAGTACAGGTCCGTACTGTAGAACCTCCATGAGAGGACACTCACCTCTCTACAAAGGACAGGTCCGTACTGTAGAACCTCCATGAGAGGACACTCACCTCTCTACAAAGGACAGGTTTGTACTGTAGAATCACCATGAGAGGACACTCACCTCTCTACAAAGGATAGGTTTGTACTGTAGAACCTCCATGAGAGGACACTCACCTCTCTACAAAGGATAGGTTTGTACTGTAGAACCTCCATGAGAGGACACTCACCTCTCAACAAAGGACAGGTTTGTACAGTAGAACCTCCATGAGAGGACACTCACCTCTCTACAAAGGACAGGTTTGTACTGTAGAACCTCCATGAGAGGACACTCACCTCTCTACAAAGGACAGGTTTGTACTGTAGAACCTCCATGAGAGGACACTATCCTCTCTACAAAGGACAGGTTTGTACTGTAGAACCTCCATGAGAGGACACTCACCTCTCTACAAAGGACAGGTTTGTACTGTAGAATCACCATGAGAGGACACTCACCTCTCTACAAAGGATAGGTTTGTACTGTAGAACCTCCATGAGAGGACACTCACCTCTCAATAAAGGACAGGTTTGTACAGTAGAACCTCCATGAGAGGACACTCACCTCTCTACAAATTACAGGTTTGTACTGTAGAACCTCCATGAGAGGACACTCACCTCTCTACAAAGGACAGGTTTGTACTGTAGAACCTCCATGAGAGAACACTCACCTCTCTACAAAGGACAGGTTTGTACTGTAGAACCTCCATGAGAGGACACTATCCTCTCTACAAAGGACAGGTTTGTACTGTAGAACCTCCATGAGAGGACACTCACCTCTCTACAAAGGACAGGTTTGTACTGTAGAACCTCCATGAGAGGACACTCACCTCTCTACAAAGGACAGGTTTGTACTGTAGAACCTCCATGAGAGGACACTCACCTCTCTACAAAGGACAGGTTTGTACTGTAGAACCTCCATGAGAGGACACTCACCTCTCTACAAAGGACAGGTTTGTACTGTAGAACCTCCATGAGAGGACACTCACCTCTCTACAAAGTACAGGTTTGTACTGTAGAACCTCCATGAGAGGACACTCACCTCTCTACAAAGGACAGGTTTGTACTGTAGAACCTCCATGAGAGGACACTCACCTCTCTACAAAGGACAGGTTTGTACTGTAGAACCTCCATGAGAGGACACTCACCCCTCTACAAAGGACAGGTTTGTACTGTAGAACCTCCATGAGAGGACACTCACCCCTCTACAAAGGACAGGTTTGTACTGTAGAACCTCCATGAGAGGACACTCACCCCTCTACAAAGGACAGGTTTGTACTGTAGAACCTCCATGAGAGGACACTCACCTCTCTACAAAGGACAGTTTTCATCACCTAAAATATCACTTTTACTATTTAGCAAATCTCAACTCATTATTGACTGTATTGATTCATCCATTGATGAGCTCTACTCATCCCCAACAGACACCATCAAAAGTCTCAAGCTTTACAAGATTGACACCCTAATATGATTGAAGGGAGATAAGAAAGGAGAAGCAAATCTCCAGAAATTTTCCAAAATGGTTGTTTCCCACTATGTACTAAGTGTCAACCTGCAACCACATCATTGACTCATCCATTGATGAACTCTATTCTTCCCTGAAAGACACCATCAAATGTCTCAAGCTTTACAAGATTGATACCTTAATATGATTGGGTGGAGATAAGAAAGAAGAAGCAAATCTCCAGAAATCTTCCAAAATGGTTGTTTCCCACTATGTACTAAGTGTCAACCTGCAACCCTAAAACACATCATTGACTGTATTGACTCATCCATTGATGAGCTCTACTTATCTCTAGCCGACACCATTAACAAGCTCTACAGGTTTGATACCCTGATATGATTGTTGAATTGAGCTAAGAAAGAAGAAGACATTGCAACAAATCTTTGGTAGGACAACACCTCTCCCTAAAGGACACTTTGGCTCTGCAAATAAGTGTTGTCCTTTACAGAGAGGTAGTTTTAAAGTATTTGAAATATATATGTTATGATGCATTAGCACCCCATCTGTTATCAAAATTCAAAACTATTATAGACGTGTATGATTCTTTTTAAAAATAAACAATTTCTACTGTCCTTACTGTAATGGAAAAATTAATGGGAGGATCCACCACTGATGAGCCAGGCCCTCCCATTAATTTTTCCATTACAGTAAGGACAGTAGAAATTATTTAATTTTAAAAAGAATCGTATGCCTTTATAATAGTTTTGAATTTTGATAAATATATATTAAAATAAAAAAAGGCATATCCTTACCAGGAGCACATGTGTTTTTTTATTTTAATATCAACACCCGACCTTTTTATTTTTTCTATTGTTTTTTCATAAATATATATGTATGGGGAGAACACCATTCAATATTTTATTTTGTTACAAAATTCCATAATTGTAGGGGTTGGAGTGTTAGTCAAGTTGAAGACAACACTAATAAAATTAAAAGGATTTAAAAGCGCGAATGTTTCTTTTATACTTAATACAAACTTCTACTGTCCTTACTGCGATGAAAAAATATATTGGGAGAGCTTGGCTCATCAGTGGTGAAGGATGGATTCTCAGAAATGGTTTTCAAGAATCATCGCAGTAAGGACAGTAGAAGTTTGTATTAAGTATAAAAGAAACATTCATGCTTTTAAATCCTTTTATTTTATATGTATAGATGGCGCGTTATTGCTTTGTACTAATAAAATTAAACACAAGGTAATAAGACCAAATCCAAATAAATAAATAGTGTGTGATGTTTCAGTAACAGCATTTTTACCACCTTCAGACAAAAGTACTGAATGCTATGATATTCTATCAAGTATCACAATATCAATATTCAGTACTTTTGTCTGAAGATGGTAACAACACTGTTACCAAAACGTCACACACTATTTATTTATTTGGATTTGGTCTTATTACCTTGTGTTTATATCTATAATCCAAATTGTCCCTTATCAACTAATAAAATTAATTTAAAAAAAAATTAGGGCATTTATATTTTATTAAAAATGAAGAGACATATTTTACGTTAATTATTTCTATTTAAATAATGATGAGCTTTCGGAATAGTATCCTTTTTCAACTTAAAAGTACACAAAGCTAATGATTTTGTGCAGATGAAGGAAAATGTTCTGAAAGATTTCATTTAAAAAAAAAAATGAAAATAAATAGTGTTAAATATTCTCTTCATTTTAATACTTCATCAATAAGCTACAAGGTAATAAGACCAAATAAATAAATAGTGTATGATGTTTCAGTAACAGCATTGTTACCATCTTCAGACAAAAGTACAGTCGAACCTCTTTAATTCAACACCCCAAGGGATCAGAGCTTTCGGTTGAATTAAAGGAAGTGTTGAATTAAAGTTAGATGATTGGCTAATCTAACTCGACAAAATAACGTTTTTAAAAAATAGCCTTGTAACATAGATAAATGATATTAATTGAAACCATTGTGTGTACTTTTTTGTATTTTTTTTATTTTCATAATTAACTTTTTGTATAAGGGACAAAGGCATTAATACATATTTTCAAAACATAAATAATTACAAATATAATTTTATTCTAATTGAATAATATAGCAGTTGAAATAAATATGAAAAATAAAAAGAAAATTTAAAAATATTAATTTAAAAAAATCATGAAGATCTTTTAAAAAATTCCTTTATAGATGCCTGTTTTTGCACTGAAATCCTATTCAGGATGTATTCCAGATGGTCTATTTTTAAAAGACATGAATGTCTTTCTTCCTCTGAAATGTCTTTTAAATAACAAAGAGCTTTATTGTATTAACTCTTAACTGGACAAGCGAATTTTCTTACATAACTGGACGGGTTGGGTAGATTCAACCCACTTATGTAACTTTATGAAATATGCGCTAAATGATGATTGAAATCAATATTTAAAAAATATTTAATGAATACAAATGTTAACATAGAGATTTTGACGTTTAAAAATTATTACTATAATCTATTTACAGTTTTCACATATTATTAAGAAATATTTTTGCAAACGCTTAATTGACATACAAGGCAAAGGGTTTTAATTTTTTAGAGTTTTTGATGGACATTTGTAGCACCTTCAAGGAGTATCAGATTGTTGTAGCATCGTAGATTCCCTTGATGTACGTGAACCATCATTCTTCTTGAATTGTCGTTTGTAATTCCAGTGGGAGAGAATTGAGATTACGTGTGGCCAGGTGTTCATCAGTCAATGCTCTCCCAAGATCACCAATAAAATTACTCCTTTCTTTTTTATCCTTTTTATCAATCCAATTACCATTTTTTTTTTGAGAGAACCAAGGAGACTAAAGTTCCAGAGAAACCAAAAAAAGATGATCCAGATTCTCTATTAGGGTGCGGTTGAAATTGTGATGAAATCTAAGGTTTCTTCTTTCTCATCTTTTCTAAATAAGTATGTTAGACCATGTTATTTCAACTTATGAACTATTTTCTACTGAAGTGAACCAATTGACTGCTGTAATATTTCTATTACTCTTCTAAAATGGTCGACAAAAATTTAAAACAAATATATTTTGGGTTGGCAGGGATAGTTCTCTCTGTTGACTTGATTGATAATTATACCTATCCAAAGAAAGAAGTGTTATTTTATAAAAAGGAAGCTAAAAAATAGAGTAAGATAGAAACTCAAGTATGAGCCACGAGCTAACACTGACTGAAAAATTCTCACGCTTCTGGACAGGCTGGGCGGAATCCGCCCCCACATGCAAATTTAACCCTCTTTCCAAACTGATATTTATCAATGATGGATGGACAATGTATCACTGTAAAATTTAAATACATGAAAGCTGGTAGCTCTCAGTAAACGAAAAAAATATATTTTTCCTATTTAAAGTTTATGCATGGGCGGAATCAACCCGTCCTGTTAAGTAATTGGCTATTGGGATTAGAAGAGTAAATTAAGTGACCAGCTTATATAATTGTCTATATGGATATTTTTTACTTCTAAGTAAACATGTCACAGGCCATGATAATCATGGTGTGTAGTTAACTTCAAGTTAGTGGTACACTAAAGAGAGTCCATGTGGCACAACCATATTTTATTCAAACAACCATACAAGTGATTAATTCAGTACTGATACTGGTCTAGAACAATAGGATATTTTATAATGCCATGATGATATATAAAAGTGGGCTATTTATAAACATAATGGAAATAACAGAATATTTAACATGAAGAGATACCTAATTTCTATATTTTGCTACAACATATCTCTCTGTTCTTTGATGTAAAGATAATTGTGGGGATACAAATGTGTGGTGGTTAATAACGACCATCCACATAAATAATTTCTTAAAATTATATTTGATAGCGTTTTTATTTTAAGATGAAAATTTGCCTTGAATTAAATACCAAACGATGTACGTTTTCGTTGTTTTTAAATATTGCGAAATATGTTATATTTTTTTGTTTTAAATATAAATATTTAATATGTATTTCTTAAATATTTATAATTTGATATTATGAGTAATTTTATTTTTCACTTTTGATCAAATTGAAATTCTTGTTTAATTGCTTGCAAATGTTCGTTAAAGTTTATATTTTAAATACGCGACTCACCAATTTATGTGGGCGGCATAGATTTATATGCGGAGTCATTAACAAATTATTTATTGTAAAATCAACTTTTAATGACATTTATTTATACAAATTATCAGAAGGGTTAAATTGGTGTATACCACATGTTGAAGTTATTTTTGTATCTGTGTGTGTGGTCAAATATCATTCCTAGATTATATAATGTTAGATATATGTGTTTGATATATCATAGATAAATATTTACATTTTATATGATTTATGTTTTATAATTAAAATGATGTATAATTATTTTATTATATTGATATGACAACAATTAATATGATATTAATGTTAATATATGGGATCCGCTACAAATGAATTACTTCCTGACCTTTGTCTTTCCTTCTATGTCAGACAATTTATTGTTATAAAGAATAAATTCAACAATTAGAAATGTTGTGTTTGTTACGATGTATGTTGGGAGAATAAGGTCAGTTGATATGGTAAATTATATGTGGAGATATAAAATAACTGTTTTTAAAACTCAATTGTTGACATAGTGATCCTATTTGTGGTAACTGATAATGGTATTTGTAGGAAATATTTCACTGTGGTTTACATAAAAATATACCTAACCCAATTAAATTGGATTTACTAAAATGATTTTCCAACTTCTCTGTGTCTATCAGGTAGCGGCAGGTTTGACCAACCAACACAGAGTTGATAATTACTCCACCAGTGAGACCAGAACCCAACACATCTAAAATACAATATTTATATTGGGCCAGGGTGTTGACACCTCCACCTCTCTGATGGAATGACACCTCAACTTCAGTCTTCTCTCCTCCAACTCTCAACTTGGTCCTAACATTGTACTCAGTGCCATCTATATTCTCAATTGTCTCCTCTGATCTATCTTGGGAGTCTTTAGTCCATTTTTACCCTATAAATAAGCCGAGGTATTTCCATTTACCTCTGTGATCTCCATCTCCATACAGATATTTCTGAAGGTCATTCATCCTGTTATTATATGTCACACCGGGAGAAAGCCAGTTCTGGACACAAAGTGTAAGGTCAAGCTCCACATCTGCCATTTTCACAGGATTCTCCAAATCTTGACATTTGACATCACAGCAGGTGGTGGTCGTAGTTTGGAGCTCTGTTCTCACAGTGGCCAGTTCTTCCTTAGTACCTTGTAGTTCTGTTTTTACACTTTCTAGTTCTTCCTTTATATCTTGTAGATCCTTCTTCAAAGAATCAATTTTTTTGTCTTTACAATTTACTCCTTTTTTTTTAATTTCTATTTCTTCCTTTGTGTTTTTCAAATCTCTCTCCAATCCTTGTAGATGAGCTTCACCAAGTGAGGTTGTAGTTGGGCCAGTGGACAATTCTGACCTCACACTCTCCCCAGGGCTGACACCAATTTGTTCACACAGAGCCTCATGTTGCTGGAGAGAATCCCGTGTTAGGACTGCCCCACAAAACTGACAACTTCCAAATAGACGTTTGCAGGTCACAGTCAAGTGAGATGCCAGATCTTTTCTCTGTATTTTTGTTCCACAGGACTGTGGGCAGTCCACCAAACAAAATTGGCACAAGGTACTGTGCAAAATGGCTTCCAGCACATTGTTGAAGGTCTGGGAACATCCCTGGAATGGGCAGGTGTTCTCCATGTTCTGGAACATGATCCATACAGTTGGAGTACATTTCTAAGTTAAAAGTTGAACAAGTATAAACAGAAAATTTGGATGCAAAGAATAAAGTATTTTATCATTTTTGTGAGAGAAAAAAGAAAGAGTCCAAATGTGGTGACATTACTTACTAAAGTAGAATCTACATGAAAGGTCAGTCTCACTAGAAGACTCCTCTCTACAAATGACAGTTTTTATTAAACAATTACCATTTATAATAATTACCAACCTTCCAATAAGAGGAGCCTTTTTCTAATGGTTACTATGGTTCTGAATGGACGAGAGAAGAAAAATTCCTTTCAAACTAACAAAAATAGACACAGTCATTTCTTTGGCAAATTGAGTGGCTGGAGTTCATTAAATATGGTCTGGGTCAGTGTCGGGCAACCTTTTTCGAGTTGCGGCGCACTAAGCTTAATTTCTTTTTTTCGCGGCGCACCTGTGGTTCTCACTATAAATTTCCTCGTGTGTAGGTAATTAAAATACAACAATAAATACTAGTAAAAATTTAAACATATATATCACATTTTATTAATTTTCAATATTAAATTAACATAATCAATGCGAGCATTGCGATTGTTTTTGAGAGCATATCAAATCAATACGGGGATCTACTTGTGAAAGACAAACGCGCATCTCCTCATCTATCATTTGAAGTCTTTCGCGCTTCTTAGACTTCATTTCTGTGAGTGTTGAAAAACCTTGCTCACACAGGTAGGAACTTCCAAATGGCAACAATGATTCGATGGCCGCATTACTAAGTTTAGGAAATTTGGAGTTTAAGCACAACCAAAACTCAGATGGCTCCTTTTCAGTGAATAGTCTTTTGAAAACTAAATCGTTTTTTAAATCAATTAAGTTTTCTTGCATTTCTTCTTCCAGATGTTGAATTTCACAGTTATAAATGGGTTAACTACCCATTCCATCTTTTCAACGTCCAAGTAAGGAAAATATTTATCAAAAGAAGCGGATAGTAATGTCAAAGTTTCTTCGACTTATTTTTTGATAATAGATTTTGATGGATTCTCTTGAACCATCGGAAAAGATGCAAAGTTTTCTTTAGCAATGTTTAAATTCCATAAGCTGAGTTTTTCCTTAAACGCTTTCAACTTGGTGGAGATAGTGATAATGTTCTCCTGAGCACCTTGCAAATTTAAATTAAGGCTGTTTAATTTGTCGAAAATATCACCCAAAAATGAAACTCGTAACCACCAAACATCACTCATCATGAAAGGAAAATTAATCTCTTCGTTATCAATGAATGCCATTATTTCATTTTTCATTGAAATAAATCGATTTAAAACTTTGCCTTTCGACAACCATCTGACTTCAGTATGAAACAATAAATTTTTATAATCGGAATCCATTGCTTCACAAAATGTTGAAAAAATTCTCGATCGAAGAGCATTTGATTTGATGTAATTGACTACTTTGACAACTTCATCTAGAGTTGTGACAAGGATGGGAGGAACCGACTTTGACACTAACATTTCTCTATGAATCATACAGTGAACAAATTTGATATTTGGATTTTTTTTATGACATGTGCTATCAATCCCTTTCTTGAACCTTTCATAGCTGGAGCTCCATCCGTACAGACGCTAACACAATTTTCCCATCTCAAGTTATACTTCATAACATTTTCATCAACTAATTCAAAAATGTCCGCACCAGTCGTTCTTTGTTTTAATTCTTTACAAAAAAAAGTAGTTATTCACAATTTTTCCTGTATCGACGAACCTCAAAAATGCCAGCAATTGAGCTTTATTACTAATATCTGTGGTTTCTTCAAGCTGTATAGCCCATTTTGTTGATGAATCATTAAAAGATTGTTTTATTTGCAACTCAATATCTTCTGACATATCTTCAATTCTTCTCGCAATAGTTTTTGATGATAGTGGAATTTTCGTAACCTTCTCCATAGCATCATTCGTTAACATACATCCAGCCACAATTTTTAAAGCAGGCAAGATAATTTCCTCTGCTTCCGCGTGAGCTTTCTTCTTTCGAGCGATGAGTTGAGCTATCATGTAACGAGCTGTTTGAGCTTCATCTGAGGTGGTCATAAATTTCTTGAATTTTTTTTATTGCTTTTGAAAACTTGATCGTATATTTTCAAAGTAGCTTATTGGATTGTTCATCTGCTCCCGATGATTTGTCTCAATATGTCGAAGTAGTTTACTTGGCACCATTGTTTCGTTGCTGAGGGTTTTTTGGCAAATTAAGCAAAACGGCAGTGATGGATCATTAACAGATGGTATAAATCCATATTTGAGATAATCTTAAACGTATTTCCTCTTATTTCCAGTTGATTTTACTATTTTCTTATCTTCTTTATTTTCGTTTTGATTTTGTTTATCACTGGCACCTTCTCTAATTAGAAATCTCTCCATCTAGTTTTGAGAGAATTTAGAAAACACACAAATATAATAATAAAATGTTTAAATAAAGTTACCTTGAGTTAAAAGTGAGTGAGAATTTCGTAACAAAAATATGTTTTTCCTTTTTTAACCAACAGATTTTACGGTGTACAAAACTTATTGTGTGAATGTGTGTGTGTTTTACAACATGCAAAAAAAAATGAAGAATTACTACAGCAATACTTTGACGAAAACTCCGAATAAATTTTTTAAATAAATTTATAAATTTTTTTTGTTTTCTTTTTTTTAAGCTTTGTAGCTTTGAGTCTCTATTAATAAACAGCTGTGACAAAGATTGTAAATGACGGTTAAGTTTGGTCATATTATTTTAAAAATTAGGTATTTTCCCGCAGTATGTATTCAACTTTATTAAATAAAGTTGTTTTCGCGGATTGTTTTTTTATAACTTATGATTTTAAATAGGTACGTACCTATTTGCATTTTTATTTTTTAATAATGGCACGTGCCAGTTATGTACGTCAAGATTATGTACATACGTTATATGAAATATAAAATTATGCAAACTGTTGGAATTATAATACCAAAATAAGTTTTATATAAAATGAAATTTGCTTTTTTTTAATTTCATTTTTTATATGAAAATTTTTGCAAAAAATTATTAAAATTGAATAAAAATTATAAAAAATATTTTTTGAAACATTATTTTTAAATTTAACCAAAAGTTCTAAATACCTACAAAAATGTTCGCGGCACACCTAGAATTCTTCGCGGCACACCAGTGTGCCACGGCACACCGGTTGCCCGACACTGGTCTGGGTTGTCGTGAATGGACCAATTTCTATAATCTTTAAAAATTTTGTGATTAATTTCCAATATACAGTAAAACCCCGCTAATAAGAACCCTGGATATAGCAAACCTTCCCTTATAACGAACCCACGGCGATTCTCAATTCCATTCCATTGAAAATACCATTGTTATAATGAACTTTTCGATTTTTAAAATAACGATCTACCCCCCTATAATGAACCTATTTTCTGTCCCAAAATGATAAAATCTATTGAAAATATTATGTTTATAACGAACTTAAAATTGTGATTTAAAATATTTTTAAAACAACAAAATTTTGAACATGTTTCATCTAACGGATCGCGATTTCAAAACAAAAAATTAGCGGCATTGTTTGTTTTCATTTCCATTCTATTTTTGCTATAGGTTGTAGAAATTTTTACACATTATACTTTTATTTAATAGAATATCTTTGCATTCGACAATTTTGAAATAGAAGAAAAATACAAATGGCTTCCAAAATAAAAAAAGGAAACAAAGAGTGGCGTTCTAAAAAAAAAAAAAAATAGTGGTAGCATGCCCTTTTAGAAGTGTTCTGGATCAAGTTTAACCTAGGCTAAAACATAATTCCTGATAATTTTAAAGCCAGAAATGGTTTGAATAACAGGTTAAAAACAAAATTTAATATACACTTCAGAAGAATATATGGAAACTGGAATTGGAAGTAGAAGAAGAAGAAAAAAAAAACAGTTCCCCCAAGTTACCCGTGTCTCATGAGCCACAAAAAATCGAATTATAAATTCTCAAAAACTACCACTACAGTTCTATTTTTAGAATTGAATTATTTTTAGGTATATGATTCATTCAGGGTTCGCGGATATTCCCCCTGGCCTGCCGTTTTACTAACGATTTTGTGTCATCAAATTGGCGTTTATTATTCACAATTTTTTCAAATTTCACTTTTCACTTTCACACAACAAGGTATTAGAGGCATTTTTTCAAATAAATATAGTATTATATTATTTGAGAAAGATGTTCTAAAATACTCTTATACCATTTAAATATATAATTAATTATGTTTTGCCAAGGGGATTTTGCTTAATTTTTAAATAATACATAGGTTTATATATAAATATGTATGCTAATGATAAGAAGAACCTATTAACAAATGAGTTCTTTTGATATTCAGCATTACTGTAAAGAAATAGGTCAATTTAGGGAATTAAAATAAAGTGACCATTATTAAGTGGCTGCCTTTTCCTTTTTGTATGGCTGTTTTTTAATTATATGGTCTAAAAATTTAGAAAAGTTAAAAAAAATGGCCAAACTGTGGCTATAGCGAACCGTGGCTATAGTGAACCAAAAGCTCTGTCCCATTGGGGTTCACTATAGAGGGATTTTACTGTACTTCCAAACCATGTGGAAGTTGAAATTTTTTAAACAAAAGTAAATAACACAAATGTACTAAATATCAGACTTCTATATGGCAGCTATGGTCTGGAATAGAATTAAAAGTAGAAATTGCCACAATCATTTGTGGTGTAATGAGCCTTCCATACAAATAAATCAGTAGTAGGAACTAAATAATGGTAAGAACATTGTTAGAAATAACCTTGTTGATTCAACACATGATAATTTGACACTTGCATTTATTCTACCATATTCTCATGTCCACAACTCAAGCCTGTCAAATACTAAACATTAATTTGACCAAACAACAATTTGACACCATCAATAAGTTGACAAACTTTCATGGACAATTCTTGTTTAAAAAAATAATTTATTACTAAAAACACAACAGGTTGACTCTCAGAACACCATGGCTGTAATTAGCGTATGTGCACCATTCATAAAAGTTACAATGAGACTCAGCACCAACTTTCTTCAATATTTGTCCATCCTGGACCCAATTTAAACCTAACTGCTAGTTACTGGAATAAGTTGTTTTATAAAGTAACATTTTGTTATTTGAAATAAAATACAGGAAAGACATGAATGTCTAAGAAGATTGAGCAGCTAGAATGTTAACTAAATAGGGTGATAGCTGGAAGGTAAACAAACACTAAATTTTACCTTTAAAAGATGATATTTTAAATAAAATTTTCTCCCTTTTTTATTTATTCTAAAACTTTGTTCACTTTCTCCCTGTTTAATTTATTCACCTATTTCAAAATAGTATTTGTAATTTTTCCTTTGTTCCAAAGTTTACTAAGGCACTTTAATCCACTATGTTAAATGGCAAAATAAAAGGACATTGTAAGAAAACAACCCAAAGTAAGCCACACTCTCAAAGAGGTTAAAATTAATTTCTGTTAATTAAATGTTTCTATAATTAAGTACAAAGATATAGCACATTATTTTATATTGTTTAAAATAATTTATTACACTTATTTTATTTATAATTAGCTAAATATCACAAATATATAAAATGCTCTTTTTAATTTTGTAAAGTTAAAAATTTATTGTTCAACTTTCTATGATAAAATCGTTTTAGTTCCTCGCCATAGGGTTGGTTTATAAAAATGAAAATTTGATTCAAAATGTACACGTAAATTTGATATTTAAAATTATTGAAACAAAAATTCAATTTTAAAAAAGCTAAAAACAATGGTTGCCTGTAAAGTCGGTTTTACGGGCGAAGATTTTACGTGACAACGGTAGAATATTTATTGATATGAATATAATTAAATTGCACAATAGGAACAAGGAATTGAATGAAAATAAGAATTGCACAAATTTTAACTATAGAAATATATTTTGTTTACTAAAACATTGTACATGTAAACTTAAACTTAACTAATTCCTATTTGAGTGATTTTGTTGAGGATAGGACGATGATAGGAGAAATATGAAATGAAAGGAAGTGTTTCTGCTGTAATGTGTCTTGCGAAAGTCAAGTCGATAGTTGTTCCTTTTAACGTAGTTGACTTAGAAACGTTTGATACGCAATCAAGATTATACGTATTTTTCATGAAATTAAGAAACGAGTTGTCAGGCTTTACGTTTTTGTTAAAATCACCACACAGAAGAATCGGTATACCAGAATCAACTTGCACGAACGGTGGCACGTACTGGCTGTTGTGAATGTACGGACCGAGTCCTTGCCATAGTAACATTCCAATATCCTGCATACTAGCTCCTGGATGAATATATACAGCACCGAGTATAAACTTGAAGCTAGTATTAGCGGCGAAGCAAGTAACTTCAGTCATGCACATGTCACCCTTGGTTTTAATGACACGAGTTACGTCTGTAATCGCAACTTGGAACACTTCCGCCGTAGATGTCGATGATAATTTACGATAGATCGCCACTCCACCAGCCGCGTTGGTATTTGAAAATCAAAACACTTATTCAGATCGAAGGTTCAAATTTTTGCTAAATTAATTTGAAATTAAATAAAATTTGTAATTGTAAATGATGAAGTTGAAAATTAAAACATTTACTTAAATTAGATGTTAAAATTCTTGCTCAACACAGTTTAAATAAAGTTTTCTTATATCTGCCACTTTTTCTTAATATTTGTAATTTTAAAGAATCAATTCGAAAATCAAAACATTTATTCAGATCGAAGGTTCAAATTTTTGCTAAATAAATTTGAAACTATTTAAAATTTGTAAAATAATAATTAATTAATTAATTAATTTTAAACTAATAATTTACTTAACACTATCAACATTTATCAATAGTATGACATAACCTATAAACTCAGTTTCTCAACTTTTGTGTCAATCTAACAATTAATCAATCAATCAATCATAGTTTACGATAATGAAATATCAGTGTACAATTATTTACCTTTATTGTTGTAGTTGTTGTAAATGACGAATCTAAGCACTCCACATTTTCACTACAGACACAGCTGACGATACTTTAACCACACGTGTGAACTTGTATTATGACGCTTTCTTGTTTTTCCAACGCCAAGAACGTTCGAGAAAGACAAAGACAGAGACAAGCATGCGCCGATTCAATGCGGCTAATTCTCTAGCGCTGCGCGCGCAGCACTCTCGTTCGGTGACTCATCGTAACGTTACCGAGCGTTACACTTTTTCATAAGTGACTCCCAGCCGCAACCTAATTTAAGACGTTGTCACCTCAAAATTATAAAACGGGGAAAAAATATATAAATATAAACACTAATATCTTACCTAAATGTACTCGATGGCAAACCAGAAGTAAAATAATTACAACGTAGTTACCGCAGCACGCTAACACCTATCGCCATCTATCATCACATTTTGTAACTATTTATAAATTAATGTTTATGTTACTTTGTTTAAAAGTCGGTAGTTTTCCTCAATTTGTTGCACAATTTTATATTGAAATTTAATATTTCATTAAAGCTTAATAATATATCCAATTTAATGTTCAATTTTTTTAGAAATCTTTGTGTATTTAATTAGAAATAATATGGCTGGAATTTATGGTAGCAAAAAAAGAGTCAATGTTATATCAAGCAATCCTTATAACTAGTGAATAATTATTTTGCAAACTTCACACAAAAAATTTAAAATTTTATAATATTAACATAATAAATAGATTTTCTTTAGGTTTTAGCATATTTAGAAAACACCTAATCAAGGTTTAAAGAAAAATTTCGAAGAATTTTATAAAATAAAGCCAAAGAAAAATAAAATAAACTTACATGTTTCATTCAATTTCACAAAGGCAAAAACAGAAAGTTATCTAGACAGGAAGAGAAACGTGGATTAGTACTGCCATCTATCAATAAATTTTGAAACTATTTATAGTTCTAATTTTCCCCCGAGTTTTAGCAGATATAATTTAAACCAGAAAGTGAGTTTCTAAAGTTGTATTCACTAAATATTTTTTTGATGAATGTTGCCTTTTTTATATTTTAATAATGTATTCCAATAAATATATTTTCTCAAAGTATGTCATATAAAGCAAATGTAAATTATTTATGAGCTCTATAAGGATCTAACCACTAAAAAGGACTTTTATTACAGCAATATGAACTTATAGGAAATCTGGTAAGTCCTCCCATCCAGATTGTACCAGACTATTGTATCAGGGTTCAAAGGTAATTATGGAACTGTCTCTCAATGAATTGTAGTAGAAACAACCCAATACAATAGTGGACTGATGAGCCAGGCATTTCCAACTACCCATTGTGGTGATAAGAAACTCCACCAAATTGTTCCATAGGTTACACCTTGTATTTAATGACCTATCTTTTGCCCAACTTTATATAATTTACAACATTGTGGGAAGATTCTTGTACCAGGCTCCCTTTATATTTGTGTTGTGTGATGTAATATATATAGTTGTTTTTATGTACTTTTAAAGGGAGAGGTGCCCCTTTCTGGTACAAAGTGTATTTAATATATAGATACAAACTTTATAATAGAAAATTTTTATATTGGCTAATTATAAATGGAATTATGTTAAGACAGAAAGGAAAAATTAATAAAGTTTTAAAGATTATTACACAGAAAATCAATTGAAAAATTATCTTCTAATCACTTCTTTGGTATTTTTCATATTAAAAATATCATTTATTCTTGTCATTTTCTATCTGTAGCTATTTCAGTTGTATTTCTGATATTAGTTTTAAATTCTTGGAATGTTCCCTGTCTGTTCCAGTCACCAGTTGTGCACATCTAGCTTTCTTCATCTTTAGGGGTCAGCTCCCTTGTTAATGGAATAAAATGACAGAGGTGTCTTAGAGAGTAATGTTCTGTAGTATTAATATATACAGTTATCAGCGTCATAATCAATTCTTTCTTAATCAATTCTGTCACTGTTTGCTTTTGTGAATGGAAAAAATACCCAAATATGGCCATTTCTCATAACCATCGGTGGTTCAGTGGTAGAATGCTCGCCTGCCACGCGGGCAGCCCGGGTTCGATTCCCGGCCGATGCATTTTTTTTTTACAATTTTTAAAACTCATTTATATATTATACAAGAATGACATCCACGGTGCCAATTTATAATTGTACTGAATAGTATTTGAATAAAAGCATTTAATCGGGTAAAACCCGGGCATTGCCCAGGTCATTCGGCTAGTGAAATATATATGTTTTTGTTTTTAACTTGGATCAGCTATAATGCAAACTCAATATTATGGGGTATATTGTATTTGAAATGGTTTTGAGCATGTTCATGTCTATGGGGTTATTTTGATTGGAAATCTCTTTTTTTCTATCATATTTACCAACCTTAGAGGTTCATGCATGGGAGCAGTTTTATATTTACAACATGAAAAGACTTTTATTGATTGAAATAGACTGTTTGGGATATTAGAAGAGACAAAACTGTCTCATCACTTCAATGATGTTCTACAAGGTTGAGGAGTTCAGTAAATACCAGCAACTGTGACCACCTTTTATCATACATGACTCCTGCACTTTTATTTTATTTACTTATTTTCAGGGCAAAGGAGCTAAATATTTTATGGTAGCTGGACCCCATGGAACTCCAAGCACCACTAACCTTTCTTATTCTTATTAATTATGTTTTATAATTTTTGTCTTTTTCTATTATTCTTTTTTTGTGTGTTTTTCTGTTGTATGAGGACATGCACAATTGAAAAACACCATTTTACACTTAAACTTTGAGTCTAGGACATCTATTCATTTGAAAAATTCAAGAAGGGCACAATTCTTGGTACCAGGTAGAAAACCCCAAAAAACAGACCCTCCAACTAAACAGAAGGGAATCGACATAGTTGGCCTGATGGAAATCTGGTCACCTGCGCCCTCTAGTCTATAAAGAGGGAACCAAAAGCTTCCCCATGTGCACTATGTGCAAAACCGAAGAGGCCACTCTCCAACATATCCTAAATTGTATTGGAAAGGACAAGAAATCCCTGTACAGAGAACCAAGTAGAGTTCTTGAGCTTCTTTACGAGCACGACCTCCAAGATCTTGTCTAATTTAGACTAAAAGGATAAGTTAAAAAAAAAAAGGACACAAGAAAATACATAATAATGATGACAATGTATTAACAATTTTTTAAATTAACATACTTTTCATTGATGTAGGTGTCGGAAATTTTGCATATTTACATTGTCATCAGGATTGAGCAAATGTGTTCAAAGCTATCTTCATCCTCAGATTTACTGCTCTGAGATGTTGTAGATGGGAGTTTCTGTGGACGAGTGGGTAACACCCTCGATTCCCGACAGCCATGAACCAGGATTGAATCCCACAATAACATTTTGTTTAATGTGAGAATAACCTTCACATTCATTGTTGGAATTAACATAAACTAGGTTATAAAGCTGGACAACACGTGAGGTAAGATAAGTTTCTTTTAATTAAACGAAATGCAAGCTTTCGGGACGAATGCCCTTCTACAGGCAAAGACGCAAAGATACTCCGTCTCATGTGAGCAGTGCTCTGCCACATATGTGGGTGAGACAGGTAGAACTGTGGCCATCAGAATGACAGAGCATTCCCGTAATATAACTAACAAAGACCCCAAATCCTTCATCCACCAACATATAGCATCTACAGGACACACATTCGATATTAACCATCCAGTAATCCACTATAGGCATATCCACAACCAACACCAACGATTGGTGTTGGAATCCATACTCTCACACAAACACAATAGCATTAATAGAAAGATTGAAATTCCCGACATCTATGGTGTTTTCTTGGCTGAAACATCTGTAACATCTTAGTTTTTCATAAAATATTAAATATACAATAGTTCCCGTCATTAAGTTAATAATTGAAATAATAGTTAGATATTTGCATTTCTTTGGTTTAGCTTACTATACTAATTTTACAGTAAAATTATTGTAAATATGTTAAACACTAGCATATATCAATATTCGCTCCTACCTACCTTTTGTATCTTTGCACGTATTCATAATTGCCTGTAGAAGGGCGTTCGTCCTGAAAGCTTGCATTTCGTTTAATTAAAAGAAACTTATCTTACCTCACGTGTTGTCCAGCTTTATAATTTACTAGTAAGAGTCCCTGCAATTTTTCTAAGTGATAAACTAGGTTGTTCTTTTTGAGCGGTACCTAATAAAGTGATTTTAGAACCAAATTAGGTATTGGATACTCAGGACTGAGAGAAACAATGGATGAGGCAATATCTGGTTAAATGATAGCAGGTGTATTCTTGCTTCTTCGCCGTTTAGAAAGGTCTGCCATTCACAAGTAGCAGTTATTTGAGTGGTCAGTGGGATATTGCCAAATTCTTGGAATAACAAACCTCATAGCTCCCTTTTCACCTCTGTACCAGGCTTCCAGTGTGTTAGTGCAAAGACTGAAGTGGCCAAGTCTTGGTCCCCAATTGGCATGCTGAATTGGTCCACTTATCTTGACAGCAGAAAGCAATGAGTACTTTTAACTCTTTTCCCAATAAAAAGACTGCAGACAAAGCAAATGTCAGCTTCTTTTGGCCATGCTAAGTTGTTAGAGTGTATGTCTAAATATATATTTATTTTACATGCAAAACATTTCTTAAATACCAGAATAGAATTGAACCAGGTATTCTGCCCAGGGAATGTTTTCCCAACCAATGTTGTTTTAACTAAGGTTAATTCCAGATACAAGAAAATAAGACCTAATCCAAATAATTAAATAGTGTGTGATGTTTCGGCAATAGCGTTGTTACCATCATCAGACAAAATAATAAGAAAATGATTTTATTCTTTTGTCTGATGATGGTAACAATGCTGTTGCCGAAACGTCACACACTATTAAATTATTTGGATTAAGCCTTATTTTCTTGTATCTATAATCCAAATTGGGCTTTATCATAAGGTTAATTTCTTTTTATAATTCAATTGCCATTTCTATCAATTATTTTTGGCAATATATTTCTTATCATTTAAAAAATGAAATATTATATTTACAGACCTCTTACACTGCGATGATTTGAGATGAGTGGGCTTGGCTCATCAGTGGTGAACCCTTTCAGTGGTTTCACCAAATCTCCAATTTTTATCATTGCATTACTGCTGTTTGTAGAGAATATTGTCAATAAATTTCATAAGAAATACATTACCAGAAATAATAGTGCCTATGCTGGTCCCAAGCCCGGATGAAAAAGGAGGAGGGGGAGCCTTCATGTCAGAGGCGGCCATTTCTTTTGGAGCTAAGTAGGCCTGCCACTGAGTAGTGCTCCCAGTCTTAATGACAAAGGCAGACGCATTCTACTTCACCCAGTCATGATGGTTGAGATAAGAAAGAAGAAGAGATAGTTATAAATTATATTACAGTTCTTCATGAGAGGACACTCACCTCTCTACAAGGGACAGTTTCCAAAATTACCATTTTCAATATTTAGCTCCTCTCTGGTAGCTGTCCATAAAGGACACTTTTGTTCTACATTTAGGTGTTGTCCTTTACAGAGAGGTAGTTCTAGTGTATTAATAGTATTAGGGATGATGATAAAATCATCAAAAAACTATCATCATCACCAGGTGTCTTCTTCTTTCTTATCTCCACACTGGGTGAATTAGAATGCGTCTGCCTTTGTTATTAAGACTGAGAGCACTACTCAGTGGCAGGCCGACTTAGCTCCAAAAGAAATGGCCGCCTCTGATATGAGGAACAGACACCATGTACAGCCACTCCTAACATGGAGTACATCCTGTATCCCTGGAGTCCTTACAGGGTACTATCAGCCGGGCCAGCTGAGCCCAGGTTTTTTAGTGAGCTTGTTACTGCTCCCCCTCCTTCTTTTCATCCGGGCTTGGGTCCGGCAAGGGCGAAGTTGATCGTGTAACTAAAAGTTGCTCATGGCTGGTGCCATCTGTCAGAATAAATGTCAATAGATTATTAATTTTTAATTGTTCTAGAATTAACCAAATACCATTTCTTGATTAATCAAGTAAAGCTAACCACCTATGTGTTTCAGGCTGTTGGTCATTAAGGTACAGCTTGCCCCATGCCAATGAGGGCCAACAGCCTGAAATACGTACATGGTTATCTTTTATTGATTGATCAAGAAATATTATTTGGCCAATTGTGGAATAATTAAAAACCAACAATTAGTTGGAATATATTCCAACAGAAGCCATCAGCAACATTTAGTTACAGACTCAGTAGATGTGTTTTTTTCTTACACCAACATTTTTTTTATTAATATGTACTGTAGAACCTCCATGAGAGGACCCTCACCTCTCGACAAAGGACATGTTTAATTACCAAAAATATCACTTTTACTATTTAGCAAATCTCAACCCATTATTGACTGTATTGACTCATCCATTGATGAGATCTACTCTTCCCTGGCAGACACCATCAAAAATTACAAGCTTGATACCCTAATATGATTGAGTGGAGATAAGAAAGAAGAAGCAAATCTCCAGAAATCTTCCAAAATGGTTGTTTCCCGCTATGTACTAAGTGTCAACTCCAAACCACATCATTGACTGTATTGACTCATCCAGTGATGAGATCTACTCAGTATCCCCAGCAGACACCTTCAACAAGCTCTACAGGTTTCTTCTCTTCTTCTTCTTTCTTATCTCCACTCAATCATTAGGTATCAAGTTGTGACCCTTGATGGTATTTGACAACCATCATGACTGGGTGAAGTAGAATGCGTCTGCCTTTGTCATAAAGACTGGGAGCACTACTCAGTGGCAGGCCGACTTAGCTCCAAAAGAAATGGTCGCCTCTGACAAGAGGAACAGACGCCATGTGCAGCCGCGCTCCTAACATGGAGTTCAAACACTGCTCATCCTGTATTCCTAGATTAGGAGCCCTTACAGGGTACTATCAGCCGGGCCAGCTGAACCCAGGTTTTTTAGCGAGCTTGTTACTGCTCTCCCTCCTCCTTTTTCATCCGGGCTTGGGACCGGCAAAGGCGGAGTTTCTACAGGTTTGATACCCTGATATGATTGTTGAGTGGAGATAAGAAAGAAGAAGACATTGCAGCAAGTCTCAGGTAAGAGGACACCCCTCTAAAGGACACTTTGGCTCTGCAAATAGGTGTCCTTTACAGGGAGGTAGTTTTAATGTATGTTGTTGTTTTTTAGCCCCTTGTGTGGGGGCTAAAATTACACAAATTCCATGAGTTCATACTCCTCGAGCGTTTTAATGTATTCGAAATACAGTTAAACCTTTTATAGCGCCCCTCTTGGGACTCACCAAAGTAGGGTGCTATAGAGATAGGGTGTTATAGACAGGTCACTTTTAATGTAAATCGCATCGTACTACGTATTTAAAATCAGGCGCTATAGAGAGGGAGGTGCTATTTAGAGGGGGCGCTATAGACAGGTCACTTTTAATGTAAATCGCATCGTACTACGTATTTAAAATCAGGCGCTATAGAGAGGGAGGTGCTATTTAGAGGGGGCGACAGGTTTAACTGTATTTATACATGGTGAGAATAAATAAACACCATTCAATATCTTATTGTGGTACAAAATGGAGAATTCCATAATTGTAGGTTGGAGTGTCATTCAAGTTGAAGATACTCTTCACTAATACATTAGATTCAAAACTAGCCCATTTATAATAAAATAGAACCTAATCCAAATAATTTCTTAGTGTGTGATGGCAACAACATTGTCACCATCATCAGAATAAAATTTTATTCTTTTGTCTGATGATGGTGACAATGTTGTTACCAAAAGTCACACACTAATAAATTATTTGGATTAGGTTTTATTTTATTTTTTATTATAATATATGATGAGCCAAGCCCTCCCAATATATTTTTCATCGCAGTAAGGACAGTAGACGTTTGTATTATGTATAAAATAAACATTCGTGATTTTAAATCCCTTCATTTTATAGCCTATTTATATTATAATGATAAAAAATAGTACAAATGTAACATTGTACTGGGATAAGGTGCATAAATTAAGAAAAAGGCATCTCCTTATCGTGCAACTGTAAGTTGCTGATGGCTTGCGCCATCTATCGGAATAAATATCAACTATTCTCGTTGATTTTTAATTATTCCAGAATTGGCCAAATACCCATTCTTGATTAATCAAGAAAAGCTAACCACGGACGCGTTTCGGGCTGTTGGCCCTCATCAGCGTGGTGCAAGCTGTACCTCAACGACCAAAAAATTGGTCATTAAGGCATTCTGACACATTGTGTAGCGTCCTCACGCAATTCTGGCCTTAACTACCCGTTTCATGATTTTTCAGGATGCCTTAATGACCAATTTTTTGGTCGTTGAGGTACAGCTTGCACCACGCTGATGAGGGCCAACAGCCCGAAACGCGTCCGTGGTTAGCTTTTCTTGATTAATCAAGAATGGGTATTTGGCCAATTCTGGAATAATTAAAAATCAACGAGAATAGTTGATATTTATTCCGATAGATGGCGCAAGCCATCAGCAACTTACAGTTGCACGATAAGGAGATGCCTTTTTCTTAATTTTATAATGATGTAACATATTAAACCTTACGATGTACTAGAGCGCCATCTGTTATCAAATTATAAAACTATTTTAGAGGCGTAATATTCTTTTTAAAATAAAACAATTTCTACTGTCCTTACTGCGATGGAAAAATTAAAGGGAGGGCCTGGCTCATCAGTGGTGAACCCTCCGAGCGGTTTCGCCAGTTTAATCTACCATTAGAAGAACTATGGACATAAGCTTTTAAAAAATATTTTAAAAATAATATTACGCCTCTAAAATAGTTTTATAATTTGATATTAAACCTTATTTATCTATTTCTATTTAAATAATCAGGAGCTTTCGGAATAGTATCCTTTTTCAGCTCAAAAGTACACGAAACTATTGATTTTAAGCAGATGAAGGAAAATGTTCCGAAATTTTACTAATTTTAAATGAAAATAGTGTTAAATGTCTCTTCATTTTGATACTTCACCAATAAGCTACAAGGTAATAAGACCAAATAAATAAATAGTGTGTGACGTTTCAGCAACAGCGTTGTTACCATCATCAAACAAAATAATAAAAAAAAATATTTTTCATCATTAAAAAAAAAAATCTTTTGTCTGATGATGATAACAACGCTGTTACCGAAATATCACACACTATTAAATTATTTGGATTAGGTCTTATTACCTTGTAGCTATAATCCAAATTGTGTCTTATTGTTTACTAATAAGCTTTTCACTTTTTTTTTTCTTAAATGGTGCCAGTGGGTTGCTGAAACAGAACAATAAACTTTTATAAAAAGGTACAAAATATTACCAACTAAATTATAAAGAAAATGCTCCAATGGCTCCCGATTCTTACAAAACTCCAACCCCACCCGCGAGTGTAAGTAACCAAACGAGGCTCTGGCACATTTGTAAGTGCAAAGGTTGAACTGCTTTTCACATGTGTAGACATGTGGTGCACTTACAGTAAAAGCAGGCGTCTACTTCTACCCACCATGATTATCATGGCCTGTACCATGTGTACTGAGGATAAGCAAAAAAAAAAACAACTGGATTCCAAAGTAAAGCCCATGTTTTATTTTGCTGTTGGAGAATTCTATGGGTCAGATGGGGTTTTATAGCCTTGGTCTGACATTTGGTATATACAGTCCAACTTGGATAATTCGAAACCCAAGGGACCAAAAAAAAAAATTCAAATTAAAAATGGAATTTCTATTTAAAGGGAATTCTAGGAACCAAGATAAATATTGGAATTAAAGATGTTTTCGAATTATCCAAGTTCTACTGTATTTGAAAACTTATTGTCTAATATTGTCATAAGTAAAAAACAAACACAAGGTAATAAGACCAAATCCAAATAAATAAATATCCAAATTCCAATAAACACACTATTTATTTATTTGGTCTTATTACCTTGTGTTTATAATCTATAATCCAAATTGTGCATTTTCCAATAAACACAAGGTAATGAGACCAAATAAATAAATAGTGTGTGATGTTTCAGTAACAGCATTGTTACCATCTTCAGACAAAAGTACAGTCGAACCTCTTTAATTCAACACCACAAGGGATCAGAGCTTTCGGTTGAATTAAAGGAATTGTTGAATTAAAGTTAGATGATTAGCTAATCTAACTCGACAAAATAACGTTTTTAAAAAATAGCCTTGTAACATAGATAAAAGATATTAATTGAAACCATTGTGTGTACTTTTTTGTATTTATTTTTTATTTTCATAATTAACTTTTAGTATAAGGGACAAAGGCATTAATACATATTTTTGAAACATAAATAATTACAAATATTATTTTATTCTAATTGAATAATATAGCAGTTGAAATATATATGAAAAATAAAAAGAAAATTTAAAAATATTAATTTTAAAAAATCATGAAGATCTTTTAAAAAATTCCTTTATAGATGCCTGTTTTTGCACTGAAATCCTATTCAGGAAGTATTCCAGATGGTCTATTTTTAAAAGACATGAATGTCTTTTTTCCTCTGAAATGTCTTTTAAATAACAAAGAGCTTTATTGTATTAACCCTTAACTGGACAGGTGAATTTTTCTTACATAACTGGACGGGTTGGGTAGATTCAACCCACTTATGTCATTTAATGAAATACGCACTAAATAATGATTGAAATCAATATTCAAAAAATATTTAATGAATACAAATGTTAACATAGAGATTTTGACGTTTAAAATTCTGAATATAATCTATTTACAGTTTTCACATATTATTAAGAAATATTTTTGCAAAGGCTTAATTGACATACAAGGCAAAGGGTTTTAATTTTTTACCGAGTTTTTGATAGACATTTGTAACACCTTTATGGAGTATCAGATTGTTGTAGCATCGTAGATTCCCTTGATGTACGTGAACCATCATTCTTCTTGAATTGTCGTCTGTAATTCCAGCGGGAGAGAATTGAGATTACGTGTGGCCAGGTGTTCATCAGTCAATGCTCTCCCAAGATCACCAATAAAATTACTCCTTTCTTTTTTATCCTTTTTATCAATCTGATTACCAATTTTCTTTTTTTTTTAGAGAACCTAGGAGACTAAAGTTCCAGAGAAACCTAAAATAGATGATCCTCATTCTCTATTAGGGTGCGGTTGAAATTGTGGTGGAATCTGAGGTTTATATTCTTTCTCATCCTTCCTAAATATGTAAGGCCATGTTATTTCAACTTAAAAACTATTTCTACTGAAGTGAGCCAATTGCCTGCTGTAATATTTCTATTACTCTTCAAAAATGGTCGACAAATATTTAAAACAAATATATTTTGGGTTGGCAGGGATAGTTCTCTCTGTTGACTTGATTGATAATTCTACTTATCCAAAGAAAGAAGTGTTATTTTATAAAAGGAAGCTAAAAAATAGCGGAAGATAGAATCAAGTATGAGCCACGAACTAACAATGACATGAAAAATTCTCACGCTCCTGGACGGCCTGGGCCGAATCCACCCCCACATGCAAATTTAACCCTCTTTACAAAACTGATATTTATCAATGATGGATGGAAAATGTTTGTATCACTGTAAAATTTAAATACATGAAAGCTGGTAGCTCTCAGTAAACGAAAAAAATATTTTTTTCCTATATTAAGTTTATGCATGGGCGGAATCAACCCGTCCTGTTAAGTAATTGGCTATTGGGATTAGATTGGTAAATTAAGTGACCAGCTTATATAATTGTCTATATGGATATTTCTTACCTTTAAGTAAACCTGTCACAGGCCATGATAATCATGGTATGTAGTTCACTTCAAGTTAGTGGTACACTAAAGAGAGTCCATGTGGCACATCCATATTTTATTCAAACAACCATACAACTGATTAATTCAGTACTGATACTGGTCTAGAACAATAGGATATTTTATAATGCCATGATGATAGTTTTATATAAAAGTGGGTTATTTATAAACATAATGGAAATACCAGAATATTTAACATAAAGAGATACCTAATTTCTATAATTTGCTACAAGGTAAACTTTGCATCTCTGTTCTTTGATGTAAAGATAATTGTGGGGATACAAATGAATTACTTCCTGACCTTTGTCTTTCTTTCTATGTCAGACAATTTATTGTTATAAGGAATAAATTTAACAATTAGAAATGTTGGGTTTGTTACAATGTATGTTGCGAGAATAAGGTCAGTTGATGGTAAATTATATGTGTAGATATAAAATGACTGTTTTTAAAACTCTATTGTTGACATAGTGATCCTATTTGTGATAACTGATAATGGTATTTGTAGGTAATATATCACTGTGGTTTACACAAATATATACCGTTAAATATATAATTGGATTTAATTAAATGATTTTCCAACTTCTCTGTGTCTATCAGGTAGCGGCAGGTTTGACCAACCAACACAGAGTTTATAATTACTCTAACAGTGAAAATAGAACCCACATACACACACAAAATAAAATATTTATATTGGGCCAGGGTTTTGACACCTCCACCTCTCTGATGGAATGACACCTCAACTTCAATCTTCTCTCCTCCAACTTTCTTCTTGGTCCTAACATTGTACTCAGTGCCATCTATATTCATAATTATCTCCTCTGAACTATCTTGGGAGTCTTCAGTCCAATTATTCCCATTAAAAAAGTCGAGGTATTTCCATTTATCTCTGTGATCTCCATCTCCATACAGATATTTCTGAAGGTCATTCTCCCAGTTATTATATGTCGCACCAGGAGGAAGCCAGTTCTGGACACCAAGTGTAAGGTCAGGCCACACATCTGCCATTTTCACAGGATTCTCCGAATCTTGACATTTGAAATCACAGCAGGTGGTGGTAGTAGTTTGGAGCTCTGTTCTCACAGTGGCCAGTTCTTCCTTAGTACCTTGTAGTTCTGTTTTTACACTTTCTAGTTCTTCCTTTATATCTTGTAGATCTTTCTTCAAAGAATCAATTTTTTTGTCTTTACAATTTACTCCTTTTTTAAAAATTTCTATTTATTCCTTTTTATGAATTAATTCTATTTGCATAGCTTCCAGTTCTTTTTTATCAAATTGTTGTTTTGGCAGCATAGTTTCTAGTTCTTTTTTGTTAACATGTAATTCAGACTTCTCAGCATTCAGTTTTCTTTTAGTGGCTTGTAATTCTGTTTTCATTGTGCTCAGTTCATTTATAGTAACTTGAAATCCTGCCTTCACAGTTTCCAGTTCTTCCTTTGTGTTTTTCAAATCTCTTTCCAATCCTTGTAGATGATCTTCACCAAGTGAGGTTGTGGTTGGGCCAGTGGACAATTCTGACCTCACACCCTCTAGTTCAGTCCTGATGTATCCGAGGTCAACAAGATGTTGGTTCGATATATCCTCAATCTTATTGGACAACATGGCAGTCAAGTTCTGGACTCCTGTTAGAGATGACCCAGCGGACCTCTGGTTGACCAATATTTGGCTGAGGGAAGCCTGAGAAGTTTCTAGCTGCCGAGTCATAACTGCCATGAGGCCATACATCTCCCTCTGCCAGGCTTTAAGATCTTCCTTCTCTCCAGATTGAGCCTTCATACTGGTACTGATTTCTTGAAGGATCTGAATGATAGGAGATTCCAGACTCTCTCCCCTGAAGTCATTCCTGACTTTGATCTGGTCCAGGTTTTCTTTCAGCAGGTTTTTGCACTGTGACATTTCCAGTGAAAGGTCCCTCAATGAATCACATATAAGAGGGAGGTAAACATTCAGTAATTTTTCATCTTTTTCTTTTAAACCAACATCTGCCTCGTTTCTACATCCCTGGTCCAGCAGACTACATGACTGAGGATTCTTACTGTCAGAGTGGACACTCTCCCCAGGGCTGACACCAATTTGTCCACTCAGAGCCTCATGTTGCTGGAAAGAATCCCGAGTTAGGACTGCCCCACAAAACTGACAACTTCCAAATAGACGTTTGCAGGCTACAGTCAAGTGAGATGCCAGATCTTTTCTCTGTATTTTTGTTCCACAGGACTGTGGGCAGTCCACCAAACAAAATTGGCACAAGGTACTGTGCAAAATGGCTTCCATCACATTGTTGAAGGTCTGGGAACATCCCTGGAATGGGCAGGTGTTCTCCATGTTCTGGAACATGATCCATACAGTTGGAGAACATTTCTAAGTTAAAAGTTGAACAAGTATAAACAGAAAATTTGGTAGCAAAGAGATAAAGTATTATATTATTTTTGTGAGAGAAAAAAGAAAGAGTCCAATTGTGGTGACATTACTAAAGTAGAATCTACATGAAAGGTCAGTCTCACTAGAAGACTCCTCTCTACAAATGACAGTTTTTATTAAACAATTACCATTTATACTAATTACCAACCTTCCAATAAGAGGAGCCATTTTTCTAATGGTTACTATGGTTCTGAATGGATGAGAGAAAAACATTCCTTTCAAACTAACAAAAATAGACACAGTCTTTGGCAAATTGATTGGCTGGAGTTCATTAAATATGGTCTGGGTTGTCAGGATTGGACCAATTTCTATAATCTTTAAAAATTTTGTGATTAATTTTCAATATACTACCAAACCATGTGGAAGTTAAAATTTTTTGAACAAAAGTACACAACACAAATGTACTAAATATCAGACTTCTATATGGCAGCTATGGTCTGGAATAGAATTAAAAGTAGAAAATAGCCACAATCATTTGTGGTGTAATAGGCCTTCCATACAAATAAATCAGTAGTATGAACTAAATAATGGTAAGGACATTGTTATAAATACAATATAACCTTGTTGATTCAACACATGATAATTTGACACTTGTGTTTATTCTACCATATTCTCATGTCCACAACTCAAGCCTGACAAATACTAAACATTAATTTGACCAAACAACAATTTGACACCATCAATAAGTTGACAAACTTTCATGGACAATCCTTGTTTAAAAAAATAATTTATTACTAAAAACACAACAGGTTGACTCTCAGAACACCTTGGCTGTAATTAGCTAATGTGCACCATTCTTTAAAAGTTACAATGAGACACAAATTTCGGCACCAACTTTCTTCAAATTTTGTCCATCCTGGGCCCAATTTAAACCTAACTGCTAATTACTCGAATAAACAAAGAGTTGTTTTAAAAAGTAACATTTTGTTATTTGAAATAAAATACAGGAAAGGCAAGACATGAATGTCTAAGAAGATTGAGAAGCTAGAATGTTAACTAAATAGGGTGCTAGCTGGAAGGTAAACAAACACTAAATTTTACCTTTAAAAGATGATATTTTAAATGAAATTTTCTGCCTTTTTTATTTATTCTAAAACTTTGGTCACTTTCTTCCTGTTTAATTTATTCACCAATTTCAAAATAGTACATTTATGTTCCTGGCTTCGCCCGGTTTTTGCCCGACTAAAAGTTTGCCTAACGAGCATTTGTTAAAACGATTCTAGAAAACATCCAGTCCACCTATATATAGATTTATAAACATATATAAATATAAATATTGTTATATGCGTTTAAATATATTTTTGAAACACATAATTTTTTTAAAACATTTATTAAATTTTAAATAAGATATTGTCACGTTTGTAAATTTTATAATTATTTATTTTATTTTTTTCTCAATGAATTATGTATATTAATTTATAATTTCATTTTTGTTATTATCATCACATACAATGTATTTTTTTATATAAACAAACGATAATAAACAACAACAACAATGTAATAAAATCACTAGTTTAAATGCAAATGGAAAAACCTTGCTTTATAGACGCGTATGATTGTTTTTAAAAAAAAACAATTTCTACTGTCCTTACTGCAATAGAAAAATTAATGGCGCGCTAATGCATCATATTATAAACACAAGGTAATAAGACCAAATCCAATAAAATAAAGTGTGACGTTTCTGTAATAGCGTTGTTAGCGAAACATAACACACTATTTATTTGGTCTTATTACCTTGTGTTTAAAAGGCATGGATGTCTTTCCTCTTTTGTGTGTTATTTCATATAGGATAGCGTTACACTCTAAAACACCTCATTGTTTATGCTGGCAATTAGAAGCTACTTAAGTTAGGCCAAAATCTTCCAAGAGGAAACAAAAAATTGGCCTGTCATCGACAGCAATATTTGCGTCTCTTTTTAACTTTAAGATAGGTGTGCGTACATTAACTACATCTGACATGTCTTGCGTACCGAAGTATTGCATTTTCAGCAAAGATGTTACAAAACATTATGTTGTCATATTATATATTTTTTAAATCAGTCAAAATACCATTTAGTTGAATTAACAGTGGTTATTTGATAGGCTGGAAGTCAGGACATTGAAACATGGTTGAAATATCATTAGTCTAATTTATAAGGCTATATATATTGTAATGTTTTGTATTTCTGAAAAAAATCTATTTATTAATTCTTCTGAGCAAAATATAAAAAGCAAGCCTAAAAAATCTATTTTCATAATAAT
>CP092874.1:6817587-6890675 GCA_030710605.1 Cordylochernes scorpioides
TAATTTTAAAAAGAATCATATGCCTCTATAATAGTTTTGAATTTTGATAAATATATATTAAAATAAAAAAGACATATTCTTACCAGGAGCACATGTGCTTTTTTATTTTAATATCAACACCTGACCTTTTTATTTATTTATTTTTTTTCCATAAATATATATGTATGGGGAGAACACCATTCAATATTTTATTTTGTTACAAAATTCCATAATTGTAGGATGGAGTCAGTTAAGTTGAAGACAACACTAATAAAATTAATTTTTAAAAAAATTAGGGCATTTATATTTTATTAAAAATGAAGAGACACATTTTACGCTAATTATTTAAATTTATATAATGAAGAGCTTTCGGAATAGTGTCCTTTTTCTACTCAAAAGTACACAAAGCTAATGATTTTGAGTAGATGAAGGAAAATGTTCCAAAAGCTCCTCATTTTTTAAAATAAAAATAGTGTTAAATATTCTCTTCATTTTAATACTTCACGAATAATATTTATCAATGATGGATGGACAATGTTTGTATCACTGTAAAATTTAAATACATGAAAGCTGGTAGCTCTCAGTAAACGAAAAATATATATTTTTCCTATATCAAGTTTATGCATGGGCGGAATCAACCTGTCCTGTTAAGTATTTGGCTATTGGGATTAGAAGAGTAAATTAAGTGACCAGCTTATATAATTATCTATATGGGTATTTTTTACTTCTAAGTAAACATGTCACAGGCCATGATAATCATGGTGTGTAGTTAACTTTAGGTTAGTGGTACACTAAAGAGAGTCCATGTGGCACAACCATATTTTATTCAAACAACCATACAAGTGATTAATTCAGTACTGATACTGGTCTAGAACAATAGGATATTTTATAATGCCAAGATGATATATAAAAGTGGGTTATTTATAAACATAATGGAAATAACAGAATATTTAACATAAAGAGATACCTAATTTCTATATTTTGCTACAACATATCTCTCTGTTCTTTGATGTAAAGATAATTGTGGGGATACAAATGAATTACTTCCTGACCTTTGTCTTTGCCAATATGTCAGACAATTTATTGTTATAAGGAATAAATTTAACAATTAGAAATGTTGTGTTTGTTACAATGTATGTTGGGAGAATAAGGTCAGTTGATGGTAAATTATATGTGGAGATATAAAATGACTGTTTTTAAAACTATTGTTGACATAGTGATCCTATTTGTGGTAACCGATAATGGTATTTGTAGGAAATATATCACTGTGGTTTACACAAATGTATACCGGTATAAATATAATTGGATTTTCTAAAATGATTTTCCAACTCCTCTGTGTCTATCAGGTAGCGGAAGGTTTGACCAACCAACACAGAGTTGATAACTACTTCATCAGTGAGACTAGAGCTCCACACATCCAAAATAAAATATTTATATTGGGCCAGGGTGTTGACACCTCCACCTCTCTGATGGAATGACACCTCAACTTCAGTCTTCTCTCCTCCAACTCTCCACTTGGTCCTAACATTATACTCAGTGCCATCTATATTCTCAATTGTCTCCTCTGATCTATCTTGGGAGACTTCAGTCCAATTATAACAATCAAATATCCAGAAGGATTCCAATTTATCTCTGTGATCTCCATCTCCATACAGATATTTCCTAAGGTCATTCTCCAAGTCAGTACAGTCCACATCGGGAGGAAGCCAGTTCAGGACACCAAGTGTAAGGTCAAGCCACACATCTGCCATTTTCACAGGATTCTCCAACTCTTGACATTTGACATCACAGCAGGTGGTGGTAGTAGTTTGGAGCTCTGTTCTCACAGTGGCCAGTTCTTCCTTAGTACCTTGTAGTTCTGTTTTTACACTTTCTAGTTCTTCCTTTATATCTTGTAGATCTTTCTTCAAAGAATCAATTTTTTTGTCTTTGCAATTTACTCCTTTTTTAAAAATTTCTATTTCTTCCTTTTTATGAATTAATTCTATTTGCATAGCTTCCAGTTCTCTTTTATCAACTTGTTGTTTTGTCAGCATAGTTTCTAGTTCTTTTTTGTTAACATGTAATTCAGACTTCACAGCATTCAGTTCTCTTTTAGTGGCTTGTAATTCTGTTTTCATTGTGCTCAGTTCATTTATAGTAACTTGAAATCCTGCCTTCACAGTTTCCAGTTCTTCCTTTGTGTTTTTCAAATCTCTCTCCAATCCTTGTAGATGATCCTCACCAAGTGATGTTGTAGTTGGGCCAGTGGACCATTCTGACCTCACACCCTCTAGTTCAGTCCTGATGTATCCGAGGTCAACAAGTTGTTGGTTCGATATATCCTCAATCTTATTGGACAAAATGCCAGTCAAGTTCTGGACTCCTGCTAGAGATGACCCAGTGGACCTCTGGTTGAACAATATTTGGCTGAGGGAAGCCTGAGAAGTTTCTAGCTGCCGAGTCATTACTGCCATGAGGCCATACATCTCCCTCTGCCAGGCTTTAAGATCTTCCTTCTCTCCAGATTGAGCCTTCATACTGGAACTGATTTCTTGAAGGAGCTGAATGATAGGAGATTCCAGACTCTCTCCCTTGAACTCATTCCTGACTTTGTTCTGGTCCAGGTTTTCTTTCAGCAGGTTTTTGCACTGTGACATTTCCAGTGAAAGGTCCCTCAATGAATCACATATAAGAGGGAGGTAAACATTCAGTAATTTTTCATCTTTTTCTTTTAAACAAACATCTGTCTCATTTCTACATCCCTGGTCCAGCAGACTACATGACTGAGGATTCTTACTGTCAGAGTGGACACTCTCCCCAGGGCTGACACCAATTTGTCCACACAGAGCCTCATGTTGCTGGAGAGAATCCCGAGTTAGGACTGCCCCACAAAACTGACAACTTCCAAATAGACGTTTGCAGGCTACGGTCATGTGAGATGCCAGATCTTTTCTCTGTATTTTTGTTCCACAGGACTGTGGGCAGTCCACCATACAAAATTGGCACAAGGAACTGTGCAGCATGGCTTCCAAGGTATTTCTGTAAGTCTTGGAACATCCCTGGAATGGGCAGGTGTTCTCCATGTTCTGGAACATGATCCATACAGTTGGAGAACATTTCTAAGATAAAAGTTGAACAAGTATAAACAGAAAATTTGGTAGCAAAGAGATAAAGTATTTTATTATTTTTGTGAGAGAAAAAAGAAAGAGTCCAAATGTGGTGACATTACTAAAGTAGAATCTACATGAAAGGTCAGTCTCACTAGAAGACTCCTCTCTACAAATGACAGTTTTTATTAAACAATTACCATTTTTACTAATTACCAACCTTCCAATAAGAGGAGCCTTTTTCTAATGGTTACTATGGTTCTGAATGGACGAGAGAAGAAAAATTCCTTTCAAACTAACAAAAATAGACAGTCTTTGGCAAATTGAATGGCTGGAGTTCATTAAATATGGCGTGGGTTTTCTTGAATGGACCAATTTCTATAATCTTTAAAAATTTTGTGATTAATTTTCAATATACTTCCAAACCATGTGGAAGTTAAAAAATGTTTAACAAAAGTACACAACACAAATGTACTAAATATCAGACTTCTATATGGCAGCTATGGTCTGGAATAGAATTAAAAGTAGAAAATAGCCACAATCATTTGTGGTGTAATGAGCCTTCCATACAAATAAATCAGTAGTAGGAACTAAATAATGGTAAGAACATTGTTAGAAATACAGTATAACCTTGTTGATTCAACACATGATAATTTGACACTTGCATTTATTCTACCATATTCTCATGTCCACAACTCAAGCCTGTCAAATACTAAACATTAATTTGACCAAACAACAATTTGACACCATCAATAAGTTGACAAACTTTCATGGACAATTCTTGTTTAAAAAAATAATTTATTACTAAAAACACAACAGGTTGACTCTCAGAACACCATGGCTGTAATTAGCGTATGTGCACCATTCATAAAAGTTACAATGAGACTCGGCTCCAACTTTCTTCAATTTTTGTCCATCCTGGACCCAATTTAAACCTAACAGCTAGTTACTGGAATAAGTTGTTTTATAAGGTAACATTTTGTTATTTGAAATAAAATACATGAAAGATATGAATGTCTAAGAAGATTGAGCAGCTAGAATCTTAACTAAATGGGGGGCTAGCTGGAAGGTAAACAAACACTAAATTTTACCTTTAAAAGATGATATTTTAAATAAAAATTTTCTGCCTTTTTTTATTCTAAAACTTTGTTCACTTTCTCCCTGTTTAATTTATTCACCTATTTCAAAATAGTATTTGTAATTTTTCCTTTGTTCCAAAATTTACTAAGGCACTTTTATCCACTATGTTAAATGTCAAAATAAAAGGACATTGTAAGAAAACAACCCAAAGTAAGCCACACTCTCAAAGAGGTTAAAATTAATTTCTGTTAATTAAATGTTTCTATAATTGAGTACAAAGATATAACACATTAGTTTATTTTATATTGTTTGAATTAATTTATTACACTTATTCTATTTATAATTAGCTAAATATCACAAATATATAAAATGCTCTTTTTAATTTTGTAAAGTTAAAAATTTATTGTCAAACTTTCTATGATAAAATCGTTTTAGTTACTCGCCATTGGGTTGGTTTATAAAAATGAAAATTTGATTCAAAATGTACACATAAATTTTATAGTTGAAATTATTGAAACAAAAATTCAATTTTAAAAAAGCTAAAAATTATAAAACGGGGAAAATATATATAAATATAAACACTAATATCTTACCTACATGTACTTGATGGCAAACCAAAAGTAAAATAATTACAGCGTAATTTCGGAAGCACGCAATCACCTATCGCCATCTATCATCACATTTTGTAACTATTTATAAATTATTGTTTATGTTACTTTGTTTAAAAGTCGGTAGTGTTCCTCAATTTGTTGCACAATTTTATATTGAAATTTAATATTATAGCTTAATAATATATCCAATTTAATGTGTAAATTTTTTAGAAATCTTTGTGTATTTAACTAGAAATAATATGGATGGAATTTATGGTAGCAAAAAAAGAGTCAATGTTATATCAAGCAATCTTTATAACTAGTGAATAATTATTTTGCAAACTTCACACAAAAAAAATAAAATTTTATAATATTAACCTAATAAATAAATAAATTTTCTTTAGGTTTTAGCATGTTTAGAAACAACCTAAAGAAAAATTTCGAAGAATTTTATAAAATAAAGCCAAAGAAAAATAAAATAAACTTACATGTTTCATCCAATTTCACAATAGCAAAAACAGAAAGTTATCTAGACAGGAAGAGAAACGTGGATTAGTACCGCCATCTATCAATCAATTTTGAAACTATTTATAGTTCTAATTTCCCCCCCGAGTTTTAGCAGATATAATTTAAACCAGAAAGTGAGTTTCTAAAGTTGTATTCACTAAATATTTTTTTGATGAATGTTGCCTTTTTTATATTTTAATAATGTATTTCAATAAATATATTTTCTCAAAGTATGTCATATAAAGCAAATGTAAATTATTTATGAGCTCTATAAGGATCTAACCAGTAAAAAGGACATTTATTACAGCAATATGAACTTATAGGAAATGTGGTAAGTCCTCCCATCCAGATTGTACCAGACTATTGTATCAGGGTTCAAAGGTAATTATGGAACTGTCTCTCAATGAATTGTAGTAGAAACAACCCAATACAATAGTGGACTGATGAGCCAGGCATTTCCAACTACCCATTGTGGTGATAAGACACCAAATTGTTCCATAGGTTACACCTTGTATTTAATGACCTATCTTTTGGCCAACTTTATATAATTTACAACATTGTGGGAAGATTCTCGTACCAGGCTCCCTTTATATTTGTGTTGTGTGATGTAATATATAAAGTTGTTTTTATGTACTTTTAAAGGGAGAGGTGCCCCTTTCTGGTACAAAGTGTATTTAATATATAGATACAAACTTTATAATAGAAAATTTATTATATAGGCTAATTATAAATTAAATTATGTTAAGACAGAAAGGAAAAATTAATAAAGTTTTGAAGACTTTTAAGATTATTACAAAAAAATCAATTGAAAAATTATCTTCTAATCACTTTCTTTGGTATTTTTCATATTAAAAATATCATTTATTCTTGTCATTTTCTATCTGTAGCTATTTCAGTTGTGTTTTTGATATTAATTTTTATATTCTTGGAATGTTCCCTGTCAGTTCCAGTCACCAGTTGTGCACATCTAGCTTTCTTCATCTTTAGGGGTCAGCTCCCTCTTCCCTTGTTAATGGAATGAAATGACAGAGGGAGTAATGGCCTGGCACTGAGTAGTGCCCCCAGTCTTAATGACAAAGGCATTCTACTTCACCCAGTCATGATGGTTGTCAAACAGACACCTTCAAGGGTCACAACTTGATACCCTAATATGATTGAGTGGAGATAAGAAGAAGGGATGGTGGTAGAATTGATGATGATAGCTCTGTTTCATCATCCTGATAGTAGTGAGGTGGAAACTGGATGGACAAATAACATTATAAACACAAGGTAATAACACCAAATAGTGTATTACAGTAACAACACTGTTACCAAAACGTCACACACAATTTATTTATTTGGATTTGGTCTTATTACCTTGTGTTTATAATCCAAATTGTGCCCTATGATAACATTGTGAAAAAAAAATGTTTTTTTTTTTTTAATTATTATCCCATTGTGTGTATAATTATACACGGTCATGGAGACAAAATTCATAGATCAAATTTACAATCTTGGTAGGGTTGGAATACAGGTCCTGTTGAAAAAAACAACAAAAGTGAAATTGTACTTGGGGATCAGGTGGGTAAATTAAGAAAAAGGCATTTCCTGATTGTGTAAATAAAAGTTGCTGATGGCTTGTGCCATCTATCAGAATAAATATCAACAAATTGTTGATTTTGAATTATTCCACAATTGGCCAAATACCATTTCTTGATTAATCAAGTAAAGCTAACCACCTATGTGTTTCTGGCTGTTGGTCATTGAGGTACAGCTTGCCCCATGCTGACAGGAGCCAACAGCCACGTACATGGTTATCTTGATGAATCAAGAAATATTATTTGGACAATTGTGGAATAATTCAAAATCAAATTTGATATTTATTCCAATAGATGGCACCAGCCATCAGCAATATTTAGTTGAATGATCAGTAGATGTCTTTTTTTCTTACACTGACATTGATTTTTTAATTAATATGCACAGTAGAACCTCCATGAGAGGACACTCACCTCTCTACAAAGGACAGGTTTGTACTGTAGAACCTCCATGAGAGGAGACTCACCTCTCTACAAAGGACAGGTTTGTACTGTAGAACCTCCATGAGAGGACACTCACCTCTCTACAAAGGACAGGTTTGTACTGTAGAACCTCCATGAGAGGAGACTCACCTCTCTACAAAGGACAGGTTTGTACTGTAGAACCTCCATGAGAGGACACTCACCTCTCTACAAAGGACAGGTTTGTACTGTAGAACCTCCATGAGAGGAGACTCACCTCTCTACAAAGGACAGGTTTGTACTGTAGAACCTCCATGAGAGGACACTCACCTCTCTACAAAGTACAGGTTTCATCACCAAAAATATCATTTTTACTATTTATCAAATCTCAACATAATATTGATTGTATTGACTCATCCATTGATGAGCTCTACTCTTCCCCGGCAGGCACTATCAAAAGTCTCAAACTTTACAAGATTGATACCTTAATATGATTGGGCGGAGATAAGAAAGAAGAAGCAAATCTCCAGAAATCTTCCAAAATGGTTGTTTCCCACTATGTACTAAGTGTCAACATGCAACCCTAAAACACATTATTGACTGTATTGACTCATCCATTGATGAGCTCTACTCATCTCTAGCAGACACCATCAACAAGCTTTACAAGCTTGATATCCTAATATGATTGAGTGGAGATAAGAAAGAAGAATAGAAGAAAATCTCCAGTAAGAGGACACCTCTCCCTAAAGGACACTTTGGCTCTGCAAATAGGTGTTGTCCTTTACAGAGAGGTAGTTTTAAAGTATTTGAAATATATATATTATGATGCATTAGCGCACCATCTGTTATCAAAATTCAAAACTATTATAGACGTGTATGATTCTTTTTATAAATAAACAATTTCTACTGCCCTTACTGTAATGGAAAAATTAATGGGAGGGTTCACCACTGATGAGCCAGGCCCTCCCATTTATTTTTCCATTACAGTAAGGACAGTAGAAATTGTTTATTTTTAAAAGAATCATACGCGTCTATAATAGTTTTGAATTTTGATAAATATATATTAAAATAAAAAAAGGCATATTCTGACCAGGAGCACATGTGCTTTTTTATTTTAATATCAACACTCGACCTTTTTATTTTTTCTATTGTTTTTTCATAAATATATATGTATGGGGAGAACACCATTCAATATTTTATTTTGTTACAAAATTCCATAATTGTAGGTTGGAGGGTTGAAGAGATAATACTAATAAAATTAAACACAAGGGAATAAGACCAAATAAATAAATAGTGTGTGACAGCGTTGTTACCATCTTCAGACAAAAGTACTGAATGCTATGATATTCTATCAAGTATATCAATATTCAGTACTTTTGTCTGAAAATGGTAACAACACTGTTACCAAAACATCACACACTATTTATTTATTTGGATTTGGTCTTATTACCTTGTGTTTATAATCTATAATCCAAATTGTGCCTATCAACTAATAAAATTAATTTAAAAAAAAAATTAAGCATTTATATTTTATTAAAAATGAAGAGACATATTTTACGCTAATTATTCTTATTCAAATAATGAGGAGCTTTCAGAATAGTATCCTTTTTCTACTAAAAAGTACATAAAGCTGATGATTTTGAGTAGATAAAGGAAAATGTCCCGAAAGTTTTTCATTTTTTAAAATAAAAATAGTGTTAAATGTCTCTTCATTTTAATACTTCACCAATAAGCTACAAGGTAATAAGACCTAATCTGAATATATAAATTGTGTGTGATGTTTTGGTAACAGCGTTGTTACCATCATCACACAAAAGTATAAAAAATTTAATTTTTCATCATTAAAAAAAAAAAATTCTTTTGTCTGATGATGATAACAACACTGCTACTGAAATGTCACACACTATTATATTATTTGGATTTGGTCTTATTTTCTTGTATCTATAATCTATAATCCAAATTGTGTCTTATTGTTTACTATTAAGCTTTTCACTTTTTTTTTCTTAAATGGTGCCAGTGGGTCGCTGAAATAGGACAATAAACTTTTATAAAAAGGTACAAAATATTACCAACTAAATTATTTAAAAATGCTCCAATGGCCCCCGATTCTTACAAAAGTCCAACCCCTCCAGCGATTGCAAGTAACCAAACAGGGCTCTGGCACATTTGTAAGTGTAAAGTCAAACTGCTTTTCACATGTGTAAACATGTGGTGCACTTACAGTAAAAGCAGTCGCCAACTTCTACCCACCATGATTATCATGGCCTGTACCATGTGTACTGAGAATAAGCAAAAAAAAAAACATCTGGATTCCAGAGTAAAGCCCATGTTTTATTTTGCTGTTGGAGAATTCTATGGGTCAGATGGGGTTGTATAGCCTTGGTCTGACATTTGGTATATACAGTCCAACTTGGATAATTCAAAACCCATAGACCAAAAAAAAAAATTCAAATTAAAAATGGAAATTCTATTTATAGGGAATTCTAGGGACCAAGATAAATATTGGAATTAAAGATGTTTTCGAATTACCCAAGTTCTACTGTATTTGAAAACTCATTATCAAATATTGTCATAAGTAAAAAACAAACACAAGGTAATAAGACCAAATCCAAATAAATAAATATCCAAATTCCAATTCCAATAAACACACTATTTATTTATTTGGATTTGGTCCCAGGTTTTTCCCTCCCTCGACGAGAATGGGTGCTTCTAAACCGCTTTAGGACAGGTCAGGGAAGGTGTGCAGAGCTGATGAAGTTATGGGGCTACACCAAAGATCCAAACTGTGCCTGCAACGTCCCACAATCAATGTCCCATATACTAGATGACTGCCCGCTGTACAAATTCAATGGAGGAATCTCCAATCTCCACTCTGTCACCCCGGAAGCCCTGGACTGGCTGAAGGCCTTGCCTCTCAGACTTTAATTTCATTTTGTCTCCTTTTTAATTGTAAATACGTTGCTGTATCACCTCATAAGCATAAATAAATAAAAAATTTGGATTTGGTCTTATTAACTTGTGTTTATAATCTATAATCCAAATTGTGCATTATTAAACAAACACAAGGTAATAAGACCAAATCCAAATAAATAAATATCCAAATTCCAATAAACACACTATTTATTTATTTGGATTCGGTCTTATTACCCTGTGTTCATAATCTATAATCCAAATTGTGCATTATCAAACATACACAAGTTAATAAGACCAAATAAATAAATAGTGTGTGATGTTTCAGTAACAGCGTTGTTACCATCTTCAGACAAAAGTACAGTCGAACCTCTTTAATTCAACACCCCAAGGGATCAGAGCTTTCGGTTGAATTAAAGGAAGTGTTGAATTAAAGTTAGATGATTAGCTAATCTAGCTCGACAAAATAACGTTTTTAAAAAATAGCCTTGTAAAATAGATAAAAGATATTAATTGAAACCATTGTGTGTACTTTTTTGTATTTATTTTTTTATTTTCATAATTAACTTTTGGTATAAGGGACAAAGGCATTAATACATATTTTTGAAACATAAATAATTACAAATACAGTAAAACCCCGCTAAGACGAACCATGGCTATAACGAACCTTCCCTTATAACGAACCCATCGAAAATCCGCATTCCATTCCATTAAAATTACCATCGCTATAACGAACTTTTCACTTTTCAAACTAGCGAACTATCGCTATAACGAACCCAATTTTGGTCCCAAAATATTAAATTCTATCAAAAATACCATGCTTATAACGAACTTTTAATTTTAATTATAAAATTCCAAAATTATAATTTTCAAATCTAATTAAAATTTTGTGTGAGCTCTAGCTCACAGATCGCAAATCAAAACAAAGAATTTAGCAACATTGGATGTTTTTATTCACATTCTATTTTTATACTGCGCACTTTTATAAATTTTTCATGCCTTATTGAAAACTAAATTTCTTAACTCTACATTAGGAAAATTCCTTAAAACATGATTAAATTATTAAAACCAGTTTTAAAATATAATGGAAGTGCCAAAGAAAAAGTCGCTCGTACCAAGATATCACTTGAAAAGAAATTAACCATCATAAAAGCTATTGAGAGTGGTACATCGCAAGCGGAACTTCGGAAGAGAATGAAAATGAGCAAAAGTTGCATTTCTACGATATGGCAAAAAAGAAGACTATAAAAAAAAATGCTACAAAGAGGAATCAATCCCAACTATTGCCGCTATCGTCAGTGTCATTATGAGGAATATGTTAAAGCAGAAAAAAATAACAGACTTCTTCAAGTAAGCCTTTGTATCCTATATTGTAATATAATAATATTTATTTAAAATATATTTTTATACCTTTTAAAATATTATTAATAAAGTTTTTATTTAATTTTTATAAATAAGGTATTCTTTTCTTGGATTTTTTTGACATATGGGGGGGCAGGTTGCATTTATACTAATTAAATTATCAGAGGAACTGATCAAAAAGGCAATATTTTCACATGATTTTGTTTTTATTTTAATATACAGCTTTAATATATAGAAATAGGTTAATTTAGGGGGAAAAAAAGCAGCCAATATTAAGAGGTAGCCTCTTTTTTTTTTTTTTTTGCACATGCCCTTTAATTATATCCTAAAAAAAAATTTAAAATTAGTGAACCGTGGCTATAGTGAACCAAAAGTCCCGTCCCAATGGGGTTCACTATAGAGGGGTTTTACTGTATTATTTTATTCTAATTGAATAATATAGCAGTTGAAATAAATATGAAAATAAAAAGAAAATTTAAAAATATTAAATTTAAAAAATCATGAAGATCTATTAAAAAATTCCTTTATAGATGCCTGTTTTTGCACTGAAATCCTATTCAGGATGTATTCCAGATGGTCTATTTTTAAAAGACATGAATGTCCTACTTCCTTTGAAATGTCTTTTAAATAACAAAGAGCTTTATTGCATTAAACCTTAACTGGACGGGTGGATTTTTCTTACATAACTGGACGGGTTGGGTAGATTCAATCCACTTATGTAACTTTATGAAATATGCGCTAAATAATGATTGAAATCAATATTTAAAAAATATTTAATGAATACAAATGTTAACATAGAGATTTTGACGTTTACAAATTCTGAATATAATCTATTTACAGTTTTCACATATTATTAAGAAATATTTTTGCAAAGGCTTAATTGACATACAAGGCAAAGGGTTTTAATTTTTTACCAAGTTTTTGATGGACATTTGTAACACTTTTTGGAGTATCAGATTGTTGTGGCATCGTAGATTCCCTTTATGTACGTGAACCATCATTCTTCTTGAATTTTGTCTGTAATTCTGGTGAGAGAGAATTGAGATTATGTGTGGCCAGGTGTTCATCAGTCAATGCTCTCCCAAGATCACCAATAAAATTACTCCTTTCTTTTTTATCCTTTTATCAATCCGATTACCTTTTTTTTTTTTTTTTTGAGGGAACCTAGGAGACTAAAGTTCCAGAGAAACCGAAAATAGATGTTCCTGATTCTCTATTAGTGTGCGATTGAAATTGTGGTAGAATCTGAGGTTTATTCTTTCTCATCCTTCCTAAATATGTAAGGCCATGTTATTTCAACTTATCAACTAATTCTACTGAAGTGAACCAATTGTCTGCTGTGATATTGCTATTACTCTTCCAAAATGGTCGACAAATATTTAAAACATTTATTTTGGGTTGGCAGGGATAGTTCTCTCTGTTGACGTGATTGATAATTCTACTTATCCAAAGAAAGAAGTGTTATTTTATAAAAGGAAGCTAAAAAATAGCGGAAGATAGTGACTCAAGAATAAGCCACAAGCTAACACTGACAGGAAAAATTCTCACACTTCTGGGCGGGCTGGGCCGAATCTACCCTCACATGCAAATTTAACCCTTTTTACAAAACTGATATTTATCAATGATGGATGGAAAATGTTTGTATCACTGTAAAATTTAAATACATGAAAGCTGGTAGCTCTCAGTAAACGAAAAAAAATATTTTTCCTATATTAAGTTTATGCATGGGCGGAATCAGCCCATCCTGTTAAGTAATTGGCTATTGGGATTAGATGAGTAAATTAAGTGACCAGCTTATATAATTGTCTATATGGATATTTTTTACTTCTAAGTAAACATGTCACAGGCCATGATAATCATGGTGTGTAGTTAACTTCAAGTTAGTGGTACACTAAAGAGAGTCCATGTGGCACAAGCATATTTTATTCAAACAACCATACAAGTGATTAATTCAGTACTGATACTGGTCTAGAACAATAGGATATTTTATAATGCCATGATGATATATAAAAGTGGGTTATTTATAAACATAATGGAAATAACAGAATATTTAACATAAAGAGATACCTAATTTCTATATTTTGCTACAAGGTAAACATATCTCTCTGTTCTTTGATGTAAAGATAATTGTGGGGATACAAATGAATTACTTCCTGACCTTTGTCTTTCTTTCTATGTCAGACAATTTATTGTTATAAGGAATAAATTTAACAATTAGAAATGTTGTGTTTGTTACAATGTATGTTGGGAGAATAAGGTCAGTTGATGGTAAATTATATGTGGAGATATAAAATGACTGTTTTTAAAACTCTCTATTGTTGACATAGTGATCCTATTTGTGGTAACTGATAATGGTATTTGTAGGAAATATATCACTGTGGTTTACACAAATGTATATCGGTATAAATATAACTGGATTTACTAAAATGATTTTTCAACTTCTCTGTGTCTATCAGGTAGCGGCAGGTTTGACCAACCAACACAGAGTTGATAATTACTCTACCAGTGTAAATAGAAACCCCATGTGTGTGTAAAATAAAATATTTATATTGGGCCAGGGTGTTGACACCTCCACCTCTCTGATGGAATGACACCTCAACTTCAGTCTTCTCTCCTCCAACTCTCCACTTGGTCCTAACATTGTACTTAGTGTCATCTATATTCTCAATATTCTCCTCTGATCTATCTTGGGAGACTTTAGTCCAATTATTCCAATTAAATACCCAGAAGGATTCCAATTTATCTCTGTGATCTCCATCTCCATACATATATTTCTTAAGGTCATCCTCCAAGTCAGTACATCTCACACCGGGAGGAAACCAGTTCTGGACACCAAGTGTAAGGTCAAACCCCACATCTGCCATTTTCACAGGATTCTCCAAATCTTGACATTTGGCATCACAGCAGGTGGTGGTAGTAGTTTGGAGCTCTGTTCTCACAGTGGCCAGTTCTTCCTTAGTACCTTGTAGTTCTGTTTTTACACTTTCTAGTTCTTCCTTTATATCTTGTAGATCCTTCTTAAAAGAATCAATTTTTTTGTCTTTACAAGTTACTCCTTTTTTAAAAATTTCTATTTCTTCCTTTTTATGAATTAATTCTATTTGCATAGCTTCCAGTTCTTTTTTATCAACTTGTTGTTTTGGCAGCATAGTTTCTAGTTCTTTTTTGTTAACATGTAATTCAGACTTCACAGCATTCAGTTCTCTTTTAGTGGCTTGTAATTCTGTTTTCATTGTGCTCAGTTCATTTATAGTAACTTGAAATCCAGCCTTCACAGTTTCCAGTTCTTCCTTTGTGTTTTTCAAATCTCTCTCCAATCCTTGTAGATGATCTTCACCAAGTGAGGTTGTAGTTGGGCCAATGGACAATTCTGACCTCACACCCTCTAGTTCAGTCCTGATGTATCCGAGGTCAACAAGATGTTGGTTCGATATATCCTCAATCTTATTGGACAACATGGCAGTCAAGTTCTGGACTCCTGCTAGAGATGACCCAGCGGACCTCTGGTTGACCAATATTTGGCTGAGGGAAGCCTGAGAAGTTTCTAGCTGCCGAGTCATAACTGCCATGAGGCCATACATCTCCCTCTGCCAGGCTTTAAGATCTTCCTTCTCTCCAGATTGAGCCTTCATACTGGAACTGATTTCTTGAAGGAGCTGAATGATAGGAGATTCCAGACTATCTCCCTTGAACTCATTCCTGACTTTGATCTGGTCCAGGTTTTCTTTCAGCAGGTTTTTGCACTGTGACATTTCCATTGAAAGGTCCCTCAATGAATCACATATAAGGGGGAGGTAAACATTCAGTAATTTTTCATCTTTTTCTTTTAAACAAACATCTGCCTCATTTCTACATCCCTGGTCCAGCAGCCCACATGACTGAGGATTCTTACTGTCAGAGTGGACACTCTCCCCAGGGCTGACACCAATTTGTCCACACAGAGCCTCATGTTGCTGGAGAGAATCCCGAGTTAGGACTGCCCCACAAAACTGACAACTTCCAAATAGACGTTTGCAGGCTACAGTCAAGTGAGATGCCAGATCTTTTCTCTGTATTTTTGTTCCACAGGACTGTGGGCAGTCCACCATACAAAATTGGCACAAGGTACTGTGCAAAATGGCTTCCAGCACATTGTTGAAGGTCTGGGAACATCCCTGGAATGGGCAGGTGTTCTCCATGTTCTGGAACATGATCCATACAGTTGGAGAACATTTCTAAGTTAAAAGTTGAACAAGTATAAACCGAAAATTTGGTAGCAAAGAGATAAGGAATCTTATTACTTTTGTGAGAGAAAAAAGAAAGAGTCCAAATGTGGTGACATTACTAAAGTAGAATCTAGCCGAATGACCCGGGCAAAGCCCGTGTTTTCCCCGATTGAATGTTTTTATTCAAATACTATTTGTTACAATTATAAATTGGCGACTTAAATAAATGCATATATTAGTTAATAACTATAGCCTATGTGCTTTATCTGTCTATGTACTGTTGGCTTCCGTAGGCGTCTCTTACTGGGAAAAAGAAAGAGAGGATTACATTTAGTTATTAACTAATATATGCATTTATTTAAAGAGCGACCCACTCCAACACAATAGTTACAAAAACCAAAAAGCGAGTGGGGGGGCAATGGTGGCGTGATCGTAGCCAACCAATAGGAGAGCGCCATTCCAAAAAAAAAAGCAAACGGTGACAGAAATGAAAAATTATTAAGAACGCATGACGCTCGTAACTGTATATAGAATATTCTCATGTCCACAACTCAAGCCTGACAAATAACAAATGTTAATTTGACTGAACAACAATTTGACACCATCAATAAGTTGACAAACTTTCATGGACAATTCTTGTTTAAAAAAATAATTTATTACTAAAAACACAACAGGTTGACCCTCAGAACACCATGGCTGTAATTAGCTAATGTACACCATTCATAAAAGTTATAATGAGACGAAAATTTCGGCACCAACTTTCTTCAATTTTTGTCCATCCTGGACCCAATTTAAACCTAACTGCTAGTTACTGGAATAAACAAAGAGCTGTTTTATAAAGTAACATTTTGTTATTTGAAATAAAATACAGGAAAGACATGAATGTCTAAGAAGATTGAGCAGCTAGAATGTTAACTAAATAGGGTGCTAGCTGTAAGGTAAACAAACACTAAATTTTACCTTTAAAAGATGACATTTTAAATAAAATTTTTTGCCTTTTTTTGTATTCTAAAACTTTGTTCACTTACTTCCTGTTTAATTTATTCACCTATTTCAAAATAGTATTTGTAATTTTTCCTTTGTTCCAAAATTTACTAAGGCACTTTTATCCACTATGTTAAATGGCAAAATAAAAGGACATTGTAAGAAAACAACCCAAAGTAAGCCACACTCTCAAAGAGGTTAAAATTAATTTCTGTTAATTAAATGTTTCTATAATTAAGTACAAAGATATAACACACCAGTGAAAGTTTGTCTAACAAATATTATATATTATGAAGTATAATAAACAATGTTAAAGATTAGTTTTAATTATTAATCAAGATTGTGTGTGAATATGTGAGAAAGATGTAATATCGTTGTTGTTTTCTTGGCCGACTGTTTTACATATGGTGTTATCTTAAAATTGCTTGTTTTGAATATTTTTTTAGATTGAGATTATTAGCTAGTATGTAAAAAAATTAACTCTGTTGAATTTTTTTTTTGTATTTATATATAAATAAAATTAACTCTGTTGATTTTTTTTTTGTATTTAATCGATAACACCGAAGTTACGCATGTTAATGTTAGGAAAAATATTTTGATGTTAAGCAAAACCTGCTCCATCTCGTTTTACATAAATGTTGAAAATTTGGTCGAAATTGATGCATTGTAACGAAAGTTTTTAGCGAACAACACTTATGAAATTTCCATTTTATTAATATAGATTAGTTTATTTTATATTGTTTAAAATAATTTATTACACTTATTCTATTTACAATTAGCTAAATATCACAAATATATAAAATGCTCTTTTTAATTTTGTAAAAAGGTAAAAATTTATTGTCAAACTTTCTATGATAAAATCGTTTTAGTTACTCGCCATAGGGTTGGTTTATAAAAATGCAAATTTGATTCAAAAGGTACACGTAAATTTTATATTTAAAATTATTGAAACAAAAATTCAATTTTAAAAAAGCTAAAAATTATAAAACGGGGAAAATATATGTAAATATAAACACTAATTTGTTGAAAAAAGATACTTCGGCCAGTATAAATCTTTTTATTACCTCGACGTTTCGACAAAAAGCTTTTGTCCTCGTCAGGAGCAAACAAAAATTAAAACATATAGCAAGGCGTTAAAAATTATTCTAAGGCTCTAAGGGCGTTCTCACGCGATATTCGAAATTTTGTACAACATCTATAGCACGAGTCAAAAATAAATATTTAACTCACAAAAGACTATGATCTTTGAAATAAAATTATATGATATACATATATATATTAAGAAATTAAAAACAAAAATAAATATAAAAATAATAATAACATTTAAAAGATTTCACAATATTATATATTAATCGATATATATTATGTACAATTTATACTTACCCTTTATAATTACTTTTTTAATTTAAAAACAAATTGTATTGTAGCGGAATATCTTCATATACATTTAAAGTTCTTTTCCCCATTTCCCGTGATACCCACCCCTCTAAAAATAATCTTTCTTTTTTAAATTTTATATTCCTATGAAATATCTCAATATCATTCCAATCTGGCCTATGTCCTGAAAATAATGCATGTTCCCCAATTTTGCTTAACGCCCTTCTCCCCATTAAACCCTGTTGGTGTTCTTTAATCCTAGTCTCTAAATTACGGCCTGTTTCTCCTACATAAATTTTGTTACATTCTGTGCATTTAATCCCATAAATTACATTACTTGGTTCTGATGTACCTATGTTATCCTTCATTATGCTATTTCTAGTTAAAAATTCCCTTTTTGTCCCTTACTATACCAAATATTATATTTAAATTTTCTCAAAATTCTAGATATTTCGTTATCTATATCTCTGTAATATGGAATAATTATATTATTGCAATAATCTTTATTCCTATTTGAATTTGGCCTATCTATTTCATATCTTCTAATCCATTTGTTTGTGAAACCAACGGGATAATCAGATTGTTCTAGTTCTGTTTCAATTTTCATTATCTCTTTTTTATAAATATCTCGGTCTGTGCATACTTGTTTGGCTCTTTGTACAAGAGATTTTATCACATGTCTTTTATGTATCATAGGATTATTGGAATTAAAATTTAGATGTATACCACAGTCTGTTGGCTTTCTGAAAACGCTGGTTAAAATTGAACCATCTTCTTTGCGAGTTAGTCCTACATCTAAGAATGATAAAAATCCCTCTCTTTCTGTTTCAACCGTGAATTCTATTCCTCTTACTAAATTATTCAACATGACCATGATTTCATTAAGATTTTCTTTGCGGATCACCATAAAAACATCATCTATATATCGACCCCAGATTCTTATTCACTCAATCAAGATTGCCTTTTTATCTACCGATACCATTACATGTCAGCAATGATCATGCTTGTAGGGCAACCCATAGCAGTGCCGTCTTTTTGCCTGTAAAATTTATCCCCATATCTGAAGTAAATATTATCTAAACATTACCTAAAGCCTGATGAGCGGAATTTCTGACGCTATCGTCCCGAAATCCATGAGCCTCTTTCATTCTCAGGGAGTTCACGAAAATAACACATCCTGCTACATAAAAGTACAACTTGCATGTATCCTGCGCGCACTGGGGTTAAAAAAAAAAAAAGAATGATAGACAACTATATGTTTGGATTAAGATGACAATATATATTTATTTATCTCTTTTGACCAAAAAAGAAAAACACAAAGATAAGAAATAAAATAAATAAATATGCAATGAGGATAGGTTGTGAGAAATTTTACATGAATATACCTATTAAAAATCATTTAAAAAAATACTTAACTTTGTGCTTCTGTTGGAAGGCTGGAAATCCCTCCCCAAAAATTTTGTAGAACTACATTTTTAACGAGCTTCCCTCTACTATCTTATCTCTAAGACTCAACTAGCCCACACTAAAACTCCCTCGTGACTTTTTTTTCCCAGGGTGACCGAGAAAAAAAAAATTAAAAAAATTAAAAACTTTATCTGGTCACCCTCTGTGATAAAAAAAAAAAGAAAATTTAAAAATAAAAAAATAAAAATCATAATAAAATTCATCATTCGAAATATTAATTTTAAATTACTAAAAAAAAAAAAAGAAAACCCAAATAGCTGCTTATTTAAAAGAAAAAAATGGAAATTTATTATTATTATTATTATGTTTTTTTTTGTATTATAAGTTATTTACAAAAACTAGTCGAGGCAGCTTCTTCATTGTCCACCAGCTTTCCATTGATACAGTGGGTGAACTTTGTGGAGGCCCCAGAAGTGGCCTCTACAATCCTTCCCCGCCAAGACCACGGGATTTGGGCTTGCGAGGGAGCAGGACAAATCTCCGGGGTCAAAAGTGGAGGTCGGGGGATGCTCTGGATTAGCGGAAACAATAGCACTGTCTAAAAATAAAAAAAAATGTCAAAACAAAAGGGCGCCATGCATTCTATTTATTCGCCAGTTGAATGCAAGACTGGCTTTTTAGCTCCACTCTGTGACACAGATAGTATTGTGATAAGTATATCCGGGGTCTTAGGGTGCCTGGAATACAAGGGTTATAAACACATATATACATCTATTTATATGTAAGATTTGACACATTTGTGGGAAGGTGCATACCTACTAGTTTAAAATAATGCTTAGTAGCTAAAAAAAATAATAAAAGAGTCAATAATGAATAATAATCTGAATTATAATGAATTCAAACTAAAAATAAAATAAAAATAAAAATATAAATAAGATCCAATAATGAATTCAAATCTAAACTATAATGAATTCAAACAAAAAATAAATAAAAGAGCCAAAATGAATTCAAACTTGGACTATAATGAATTCAAACCAAAATAATAATAATAAAAGAGCCAATAATGAATTCAAACCTGAACTATAATGAATTCAAACTGGAAAATAAAATAAAATGAAAGACCAATAATGAATCAAAACAAAAATTAAATAGATAAGAAAGCCAATAATGAATTCAAACCTAAACTATAATGAGTTCAAACCAAAAATAATAATAAAAGGCCAATAATGAATTCAAACAAAAATTAAGTAAATAAGAAAGCCAATAATGAATTCAAACAAAAAATAAAGTAAATAAATAAAATGAATTCAAACTGGAAATAAAATAGAATGAAAGACCTATTGAATTTAAAAAAAAAACTGGTGACTTCTCATCAGACTTGACCCAGTGCCTGTCAGTCAAAATTTATCTCTATCAGTTCCATGCCTTTTTCGTTGAAACATGTCCAATTCTATATGGGTTTGCTACTAACTAATTTAAACTAACATAATCAAGCTCTAAACTTGTTTAATACCTAATAAAAATAAAATAAATAGTATTTTATCAATGTACTACCATAGTACGTCTGGTAGGGAGTCCTTTATAAAGACTGACTGGGCTGAGTTGGTTCTCCAGGATGAACACATCATCCAACTCATCATGGTTCATAGCCAATGTATGAGTAAATACGACATTCAGCACAAAGCCCGAAATGCCAAAGACCTAACGTCCAGCACAAAGCCCGTGGCGTGATTAACTGGCCTATTCTGCACTTATTGATACCCTCGCCGAAGAGTCCTCGTGTCAGTCGTCTGAAGACACTACGGAACCTCGCACGTCCCTATTAATGGTATCAGACCCAGCAAATGGGTCAGTGCATAGAACCGATCAAGTCCCTGACTTGCAAAACCCACCCTAACTCAGTCTTTTACCACTAACGTTATCCGTATGGAAGGAAGCATACTCATAGCGCATACTTCCCCTACTGGGGTTTGAAACCAGATACCACCCAGTTATCAAACCCTACATTGATTTAATTGAATTGCATGTAGCCATCTGGTGCGCCGGTGAAAACCCGCTAAGTCCACCAAAGTCTCACACATATCAAAAGTTAACAAAAAAAAAAAAACTCATATTCCCAAAGGAAGCCTAACTAAAGGAGCGACTATTTTCTAATTTGAGAATTGCATTGTCCTGAGAGGCTTATAATCCTACCAAATTTGAAATCAAAATAAAATCGATCCTATTAAAATTCCCTAAAACTATTCTAAATACGTAGTTTGGTCTAACAATATAAGAGTTTTTAACTTTGACAACAATCACTAGTCATTCCATTCATACATCACATTCACTGACTGCATACATACTATAGTTAAAAATTGCTATAAACGCCAAATTACCTCAATTATCATTGCTAAATTTATCATAACAATAACTAACTTCAAGGACATCATGAAATCGAAGAAATATTTAATAAAACTTGGGAACTAAATGCCCTTCAATATAAATTAACCTATGCCTCATACAATCTCTTACTAACTATTTATATTCAATGACTGATATCAGTCTCAACTGTAAGCTAACCTAACCTTAAAAGAATTGTAAATATCAAAGTCTCTAAATTGTCTTTGTCTCAACACCTAGTACCACTGCAAAGATAGTTTAATAGGACAATTTACTAATTAGAGCGACAAAGAATAGGACATTCAACTCATGAAGGCGACAGACAATTGGAGACGCTTCCTCCACTGATAAGATCCTATTGACTGACCTTCTCTCCTCAAACACGCTCCAGTCACAGCAACCACTCTACACCACTAATGCAACAACTTTATTCTACCTGTTGACTGTAGGCAACACGCAATAGTTCTAGAATATGGAATTAAAGGGCGTCTGTATATACCCAACCGATATCTGTACTAATGTGGAAACCTACACTCTGCTACACCACTGCTCTAAACTACCTGGCTTCTGATTGTCTATGTCTACTTAATCTCAATTCAAGGGATTATTGAGCGTCATACGATGGCTCCGTATACCCAACCTTGGACGTCACTAAGAACACAAACAGCTCGCCGCCAAACACTACTCCGACCTCGGCAGTACATCCTTTCCTGGAGTTGTTGTGTGGCTCTGGAGTAAACTTGATGTCGCCCAGCTATACCTATACATCTATTTAGCTGCTTGCACCACCGATCCTACTGTAAACTATGCACCATACTGAAGTACTAACTCGTTGTTCATAACTGGAAAGTTATCACCTAATAGCCACTCAAGAGTGTTCTGGTTTTCCAGTCGCTTCTTGGACAAATAATATCTTATTCTATTTAAATCTAATCTTAATAAAAAAAATTACCCTAAACTTGAATATTTGTGCCAAATTGGTTACACCTAATTGCCAAATATTAAACAAGACTGATTGTCTACACTTACTATATGCACACTACACTTAAAATTTCAAAATTTAAGGTTTCATAAAAAAAAATTCTATAAAAGAAAAAAATTCTGCTGAATTTGGTCTCTCCTGATACATATTAAAGTTTTACGAACTTACGCTTTCTATACATGCACTCTCTTCACACTACATCATGTCAGTGACTATGGCCACCACTCACATCACAAAGTCTACACCTAATTGCTAATATTAAACAAGACTGGTTGTCTACACTTACAATATGCACACTACACTTAAAAATTCAAAATTTAAAGTTTCATGAAAAAAAAAAATTCTATAAAAGAAAATTCTGCTTAATTTTGTCCCACCTGATACAAATTAAAGTTTTACGAAATGACTGTTTCTTATACAGTTTTCTATCATATTGTTCTTTTCCTTATTCCAGCCTGGACCTCCTTTTAACTAAAAATAAAATAGATTAGACATCATTATATTAGATTGACCTATTTGTTCTGCTAGGGATTACGTTTGCTCACTACGCGGTAGTTCAAAATTTTACTATCAATTGCAGGCTAATTTCTCTTGCACTTTTGATGGTATTATGTGTATTTTGACTTGACCTGGTTTGATTCAGCACGCTTTCCTTATCGAAGTCTCAATAGAACACGGAATTGAGTGTTCAAAATATATATCATTATGGTACTAAAGGTTTATCTCGTTAAAACATGGCTGTCGCAGTGGTTTCCCGTGGTATGACAGAGGTGAACCGAGCCTAGACACATCTGAGAAGGTGCAGGTTGGCACAACTACATCTTGCGTAGATTAACTTGGCATGCCGGTTAGTCAATTTTGGAAGATTCTGAGCGAAATTAGGTGCATCAGCCTTGCAGGTGGATAGTATGTAGAGTACATCTCTGTATTCTACCATTGATGAATATATTTCAAATATTCTCTCCACATCCTACCACAGTGACCCACTCTTCAACTGGTTCATGCCACATGGTTTTGTGCGCGGTGGCGTCCATCGGGATAGTTTTTTTGTCGTTCTTCACTCACATCCACCTTCGTAAGTATCTTTAAATCCTATTAAAATAATGTACAAATTTGTAGGCAAAATTACATTCTCCAACATCCATAGTTTAAAACTACGCAAGATACTTCCTTAATCTTCAAGGCCTATTCCCGACCTCCCAGAAATGTAGTCTTTGCTGCTGGTTACCAATGTCTAATGTCACATTTCATAAAACTACTAAAGCCGATGTCGAAACGAGTTTTTATATCTGCTATGATGCTATAAGTCCTTTCTTTTGTTACAGGCCTCTGCTGCCAAACAATCTGAAGATAAGGTTTTCTGGAAAGGCTTATCAAAAACCAGTCAAGTGCAAACACACACGAGGTGCAAAGTTTCTATCTCTGTTTATCTAAGGTTATCTAACCATATATCTGGTAAACTGCTAAGTTCTTATTTCGAAATAAAGTCATTAATTTCCAAAGGACGCAGGTTATATGAAAAAAAATGATTTTTGTTCTTTGGCTGGAGTTAAGGAAAAGAAACAACAAATTTCACTACTTTCATTAAAAAGGAAAACCTTCCCCACCAAATTCTGTAATATGGGTTATCATACTATAAAATCGCTACTAGATTGAATACGATAATAACTAAATAATAAATATAAATACACCTATAAATGGGAGAGATAAAACCATACGCAGTAACTATTTGTAATGTGCGTGACACATGCAAAAAAATATAATCAAAGGTGACTGGAAAAAAAAAGTCTAATAATCCATACAAAGAAGGTTTTTCTGTCAATAAACGCTATACTGTTGTCACGCATTTCCCTCCACGAAGAGTTACAAATGAGAATATACAATTCTACTGAATCACAGATTACTATCTGCACAAGATAGTATGTCTATGCAAAATTAAAATTATAAGACCAGTTTAAGGTCATCTACGCTATAAAAATAAAAATATTGTAAAAACACGTCTTATCTAAAACTGTATCATTGAACAAACATATTTCTTGCATAAACTAAAGTAACTTAAAAAAAAAAAAAAACTAAAGAAAATTAAATAAATAATGGAAAAATAAATTATTATACATAACTGTAATCTAAATGGTAATAAAACATTTATTTTAGACAAGGATTTGCACTTCGATAAACAAACCATACTGGAATCCAACAAAGTATCTTGTCATAATGACATTAACAAATGTTTTAAAATATATATTTGGCATCTTATAATATTGGAATATTATACTAGATCAAAATAAATAGTTAAATAAAGGAAATGGGTGAAATATGTGGTAGGCATAGAGTCAGACTATGGTCTAAAGGCCGTAGCTTCGCGCAAAACGTATATGTCTATCAATAGTTACTATATCTTAAGCCCTTTTCTCCCTCCACGAGGACTTACAAATAAGAATATAACATTCTACAGGATCATAAAATACTGTTTTGCGCGCTCGCTACTAGGCTTGTCAATAAAAGAAAAAATTGCAATACCAGTTTAAGATTCCCATGCATTAAAAAAATAAAAAATACAAGACCAGTTCAAGAGTTCATCTACACTGTTAAAATAAAAAATGGAACACGTTTTAATCTAAAAAAACTATAATTGAACAAACGTCTTGTTTGCATAAACTAAAGTAACTTAAAAATATATATATATAAAAAAGAAAATTAAAGTAAATGATGAAGAAAATAAATTATTATACATAACTGTAATCTAAATGGTAATAAAAACATTCTACACAAGAGGATTGCGTTGCGATAGACTTTTACCATAAAATTGGCCATATTGGCATCCATAAATATTATCTTGTCCTAATGACTTGTACAAAAATTGTTTTTAAATTATAATCGACGCTATTAGAATATTATACTAAATTAAAATGAATAGATAAATAAAAGAAATGGAAGAAATATGTGGCAGGCTTAGAGCCCGGCCTAAAGGCCAAGCCTTTGGAAAACGTACCTTTTCACACCAAGCGCTCGGTCTAGACTGTCCTTTGTTAAAGGTTTCCTTGTAGGCGGGAAAGCGGTTCTCTTGAAACCCTTAGGGTCTCGCCGACTTGTCAATCAAACTTGTGGGGGGGAAAGTCTAGAATTTGACATTGATTGATATCTTTATTTGCTTTCCCATGGTTTCTCAGATTCTTAGCGTTTTCCCGCAAAAAAATTTTTTCCTTGTAAATTTTTCTATCTTCCAGCTATTATAACGAAATTTTTAAGAACACAAAAAAATTGAGATCTCAAATACTCTAAATTGGTGTACCTTGCTAAAAAAGTAAAAGGAAATACTGGTGTTGACAATATATGATTTAGAAAAATAGATTACAAAATGATGCAGTGTTTTCAATGATTTTTTTTTTTACTGGACACATAGTGACTTCAACACATATTTGTTTAGAATTGGCAAAATTGGTTCACCTGCATGCACTCGTGGAAACGAACAACAAGCCCCTGAACACCTTCTAATAAAATGTCCATTAACTTCTGATCCAAGGGAAGAAAACCAACTTTACCTGACTAATACAAAATAAGCTGCTTGCAATAAAGACCAATACATCAAGTTTAATAGATTCTGCAGGATGTATATTTTGAGGCGAAAGTGTTGACTGTACATATTTTAAGCTACTACCCATAATTGCTATATGTAAAATTTGACATCGAACGTTTAATTTTAATGATTTCCAATGTTCAATTATATTAATTGTATATAATTTTAAAAATATACACGCAATTATCCAAATTGTGGATATGTTCAAATTTTACTTATGTTTTATTTTAAATTTCACAATTTTACATTTATGCTTATTTGCGCTCTGTGTTTTTTTTAGTTTAAAAAAAATTGTAGTTTAACATTTCTTTTTACTGTTAATCTTCAGAATGCTCATAATATCTTAATAAAGATTGGCGTTCAGCCAACTAAAATATTAGAAATAATAGCTCGTTTTTTTTTTAATATTAAGAAAGCCCCACCACAAATGTATCAAATCTTACCTCGAAAAAAAAATGGCGGGATCCGTTCTCCACATGGTTGGCCGCCTCGTGGACTTTACCATTCTTTAATGGATTTTCCGTAGCCTCCAACTGGCACACATTTATCTATTAGTTTTTTGCTTTAGACAGGATTTTACAAGTTACATGTTCTAAACAGCAGGGCGCTATTTTACCGTTAACTTTTCGTGGCCTTATTTGCAACTGGTCGGCACCACGTTGAAGGCGTCATTGATGAGCGGAATTTCTGACGCTATCGTCCCGAAATCCATAAGCCTCTTTCATTCTCAGGGAGTTCACGAAAATAACACATCCTGCTACATAAAAGTACAACTTGCATGTATCCTGCGCGCACTGGGGTTAAAAAAAAAAAGAATGATAGACAACTATATGTTTGGATTAAGATGACAATATATATTTATTTATCTCTTTTGACCAAAAAAGAAAAACACAAAGATAAGAAATAAAATAAATAAATATGCAATGAGGATAGGTTGTGAGAAATTTTACATGAATATACCTATTAAAAATCATAAAAAAAAAAAAACTTAACTTTGTGCTTCTGTTGGAAGGCTGGAAATCCCTCCCCAAAAATCTTGTAGAACTACATTTTTAACGAGCTTCCCTCTACTATCTTATCTCTAAGACTCAACTAGCCCACACTAAAACTCCCTCGTGACTAACTTTTTTTTTTCCCAGGGTGACCGAGAAAAAAAAAATTAAAAAAATTAAAATCTTTATCTGGTCACCCTCTGTGATAAAAAAAGAAAATTTAAAAATAAAAATTATAATAAAATTCATCATTCGAAATATTAATTTTAAATTACTAAAAAAAAAGAAAACCCAAATAGCTGCTTATTTAAAAGAAAAAAAAATGGAAATTTATTATTGTATTATAAGTTATTTACAAAAACTAGAAATAAAAAGGAGGTGAAGGGATGGGCTGGTTTTACAAAGAAGAATTCTCGAAGTCCACTTCTTTCTTGTCGAGGCAGCTTCTTCATTGTCCACCAGCTTTCCATTGATACAGTGGGTGAACTTTGTGGAGGCCCCAGAAGTGGCCTCTACAAGCCTTCTATCATTTCGTCGATTTCTAATCCCTTGTTTTCGCAATCTTGTCTTTTCACCTCGAAATATTTCCTTATTTCTTTTAGAGCTAGGGTTCTATTGATATTGGTGAAAAGTGATTTGACATCAAAGAATACCATTATTTCATGGTCATTTAACTTCAAATTTTTAGTGATATCTAATAGCTCTTTCCTATTTCTAATCTCTAACCCGGAAATTTTACTACTTGTACTCGGTACTTGTTTTTTAAGCCAGTCCGCTAAACGTCTGGTGGGGGCCTTGAATCCTGACACAATGGGCCGTAGGGGAATCTTCACGATAAACACTAATATCTTACCTAAATGTACTTGATGGCAAACCAGAAGTAAAATAATTACAACGTAGTTTCCGCAGCACGCAAACACCTATCGCCATCTATCATCACATTTTGTAACTATTTATAAATTAATGTTTATGTTACTTTGTTTAAAAGTCGGTAGTGTTCCTCAATTTGTTGCACAATTTTATATTGAAATTTAATATTTCATTAAAGCTTAATAATATATCCAATTTAATATTCAATTTTTTTTTGAAATCTTTGTGTATTTAACTAGAAATAATATGGCTGGAATTTATGGTAGCAAAAAAAAGAGTCAATGTTATATCAAGCAATCTTTATAACTAGTGAATAATTATTTTGCAAACATCACACATAAAATTTAAAATTTTATTTTTATAATATTAACATAATAAATAAATAGGCTTACTTTAGGTTTTAGCATGTTCAGAAAACACATAATCAAGGTTTAAAGAAAAATTTCGAAGAATTTTATAAAATAAAGCCAAAGAAAAATAAAATAAACTTACTTGTTTCATCCAATTTCACAATAGCAAAAACAGAAAGTTATCTAGACAGGAAGAGAAACTTGGATTAGTACCGCCATCTATTAATCAATTTTGAAACTATTTATAGTTCTAATTTCCCCCCGAGTTTTAGCAGATATAATTTAAACCAGAAAGTGAGTTTTTAAAGTTGTATTCACTAAATATTTTTTTAATTAATGGTGACTTTTTTATATTTTTATAATGTATTTTAATGAATTTATTTTATCAAAGTATGTCATATAAAGCAAATGTAAATTATTTATGAGCTCTATAAGGATCTAACCACTAAAAAGGACTTTTATTACAGCAATATGAACTTATAGGAAATGTGGTAAGTCCTCCCATCCAGATTGTACCAGACTATTGTATCAGGGTTCAAAGGTAATTATGGAACTGTCTCTCAATGAATTGTAGTAACCCAATACAATAGTGGACTGATGAGCCAGGCATTTCCAACTACCCATTGTGGTGATAAGACACCAAATTGTTCCATAGGTTACACCTTGTATTTAATGACCTATCTTTTGGCCAACTTTAGATAATTTACAACATTGTGGGAAGATTCTTGTATCAGTCTCCCTTTATATTTGTGTTGTGTGATGTTATATATATAGTTGTTTTTATGTACTTTTAAAGGGAGAGGTGCCCCTTTCTGGTACAAAGTGTATTTAATATATAGATACAAACTTTATAATAGAAAATTTATTATATTGGCTAATTATAAATTGAATTATGTTAAGACAGAAAGGAAAAATTAATAAAGTTTTGAAGATTATTCACAATAATCATTTGAAAAATTATCTTCAAATCACTTTCTTTGGTATTTTTCATATAAAAAATATAATTTATTCTTGTCATTTTCTATCCGTAGCTATTTCAGTTGTATTTATAATATTAGTTTTTATATTCTTGGAATGTTCCCTGTCTGTTCCAGTCACCAGTTGTGCACATCTAGCTTTCTTCATCTTTAGGGGTCAGCTCCCTTGTTAATGGAATAAAATGACAGAGGTGTCTTAGAGAGTAATGTTCTGTAGTATATTAGTATATACAGTTATCAGCGTCATAATCAATTCTTTCTTAATCAATTCTGTCACCGTTTGCTTTTGTGAATGGAATAAATACCCAAATATGGCCATTTCTCATAATCATTGTGGTTCAGTGGTAGAATGCTCACCTGCCACGCGGGCAGCCCGGGTTCGATTCCCGGCCGATGCATTTTTTTTTTACAATTTTTAATACTCATTTATATATTATACAAGAATGACATCCACGGCGCCAATTTATAATTGTAACGAATAGTATTTGAATAAAAGCATTTAATCGGGTAAAACCAGGGCATTGCCCAGGCCATTTGGCTAGTTAATTATATATGTACTGTTTTTAATGATAAAGCACAATTTGGATTATAGATTTAATAAAAGAAAATAAGACCTAATCCAAATAATTTATTAGTGTGTGACGTTTCAGCAACAACATTGTCACCATCATCATCAGACAAAAGAATAAAAGAACATTTTTATTCTTTTATCTGATGATGATGGTGACAATGTTGTTGCCGAAACGTCACACACTAATAAATTATTTGGATTAGGTCTTATTTTCTTTTAGTACTGTTTTTAAGTTGGATCAGCTATAATGCACACTCAATATTATGGGGTATATTGTATTTGAAATGGTCTTGAGCATGTTCATGTTTATGGGGTTATTTTGATCGGAAATCTCTTGTTTTTCTATCATATTTACCAACCTTAGAAGTTCATGCATGGGAGCAGTTTTACAACATGAAAAGACTTATATTGATTGAAATTAGCTGTTTGGGATATTAGAAGAGAAAAATTGTCTCATCACTTCAATGATGTTCTACAAGGTTGAGGAGTTCAGTAAGTACCAGCAACTGGGACCACCTTTTATCATACATGACTCCTGCAGTTTTATTTTATTTACTTATTTTCAGGGCAAAGGATATTTTATGCTAGCTAGACCCCATGGAACTCCAAGCACCACTAACCTTTCTTATTTTTATTTATTATGTTTTATAATTTTTGTCTTTTTGTATTATTTTTTTTTTTGTGTTTTTCTGTTGTATGAGGACATGCACAATTGAAAACACCATTTTACACTTAAACTTTGAGTCTAGGACATCTATTCATTTGAAAAATTCAAGCAGGGCACAATTCTTGGTACCAGGTAGAAAACCCCCAAAAACAGACCCTCCAACTAAACAGAAGGGAAACGACACAGTTGGCCAGATGGAAATCTGGTCACCTGCGCCCTCTAGTCTATAAAGAGGGAACCAAAAGCTTCCCCATGTGCAATATGTGCAAAACCGAAGAGGCCCCTCTCCCCAACATATATTAAATTGTATTGGAAAGGACAAGAGATCCCTGTACAGAGAACCAAGAAGAGTTCTTGAGCTTCTTTACGAGCACGACCTCCAAGATCTTGTCTAATTTAGACTAAAAGGATAAGTTAAAAAAAAAGGACACAAGAAAAGACGTAATAATGATGACAATGTATTAACAATTTTTTTAAATTAACATACTTCTCATTGATGTAGTTGTCGGAAATTTTGCATAGTTACATTGTCATTAGGAATGAGCAAGTGTGTTCAAAGCTATCTTCATCCTCAGATTTATTGCTCTGTAATGTTGTAGATGGGTGTTTCTGTTGACGAGTGGGTAACACCCTCGATTCCCGACAGCCATTTACCAGGATGAATCCACAATAACATTTTGTTTAATGTGTGAATAACCTTCACATATTATTCATTGTTGGAATTATCATAAACTAGGTTTTTCTTGTTGAGCGGTACCTAATAAAGTGATTTTGGAACCGAATTAGGTATTGGGTACTCAGGACTGAGAGGAACAATGGATGAAGGAATATCTGGATAAATGATAGCAGGTGTATTCTTGCTTCTTCGCCGTTTAGAAGGGTCTGCCATTCACAAGTAGCAGTTATTTAAGTGGTCAGTGGGGGATCTCGCCAAATTCTTGGAATGACAAACCTCATAGCCCTCTTTTCACCTCTGTACCAGGCTTCCAGTGTGTTAGTGCAAAGACTGAAGTGGCCAAGTCTTGGTCCCCAATTGGCATACTAAATTGGTACACTTATCTTGACAGCAGAAAGCAATGAGTACTTTTAACTCCTTTCCCAATAATAAGACCATCACCATTGAAAACCATTTCTGAGATTCCATCCTTCAGTGCTGCGTATATAAGCAGAATCGTCCAATGGTGGATTAAATTGGCGAAACCGCTGGGAGGGTTCACCACTGATGAGCCAAGCCCTCCCAATATATTTTTACATCGCAGTAAGGACAGTAGAGTTTGTATTATGTATAAAAGAAACATTCATGCTTTTAAATCCTTTCATTTTATATATATGAATAAAAAGACCGCAGACAAAGCAAATGTCATCCACTTTTGGCCATGCTAAGTTGTTAGAGTGTATGTCTATATATTTTTTTACATGCAAAATATTTTTTAAATACCAGAATAGAATTGAACCAGATATTCTGCCCAGGGAATGTTTTCCCAACCAATATTGTTTTAACTAAGGTTAATTCCAGATACAAGAAAATAAGACCTAATCCAAATAATTTAATAGTGTGTGACATTTTGGCAACAGTGCTGTTGTCAAAACGTCACACACTATTAATTTATTTGGATTAGGTCTTATTTTCTTTTATCTATAAGGTTAATTTCTTTTAATAATTCAATTGCACTTCTAGCAATTATTTTTGGCAATATATTTCTTATCATTTCAAAAATGAAATATTATATTTACAGACCTCTTACACTGCGATGATTTTAGATGAGTGGGCTTGGCTCATCAGTGGTGAACCCTTTCAGTGGTTTCACCAAATCTCCAATTTCTATCATTGCATTACTGCTGTTTGTAGAGAATATTGTCAATAAATATCATAAGAAATACATTGCCAGAAATAATAGTTATATATTTTTATTATATTACAGTACTTCATGAGAGGACTAATCCAGGGATACAGGATGAGCAGTGTTTGTACTCCATGTTAGGAGCGGCTGCACATGGCGTCTGTTACTGATGTCAGAGGTGGTCATTTCTTTTAGAGCTAAGTCAGCCTGCCACTGAGTAGTGCTCCCAGTCTTAATGACAAAGGCATTCTACTTCACCCAGTCATGATGGTTGTCAAACAGACAACATCAAGGGTCACAACTTGATACCCTAATATGATTGAGTGGAGATAAGAAGAAGGGATGGTGGTAGAATTGATGATGATAGCTCTGTTTCATCATCATGATAGTAGTGTGGTGGAAACTGGATGGACAAATAACATTATAAACACAAGGTAATAAGACCAAATAAAAAATTAGTGTGTGACATTTCAGTACCAGTGTTGTTACCAAAACGTCACACACTATTTATTTATTTAGATTTGATCTTATTACCTTGTGTTTATAATCTATAATCCAAATTGTGCCTTATCATAACATTGTGAAAAAAATTGTGTTTTTTTAAACTATTATCCCATTGTATAATTATACAAGGTCATGGAGACTAAATTCATAGATCACAATCTAGGGTTGGAATACAGGTTGTGTTGAGTAAAACAGTACACAATCTAGGGTTGGAATACAGGTTGTGTTGAGTAAAACAGTACACAATCTAGGGTTGGAATACAGGTTGTGTTGAGTAAAACAGCACACAATCTAGGGTTGGAATACAGGTTGTGTTGAGTAAAACAGTACACAATCTAGGGTTGGAATACAGGTTGTGTTGAGTAAAACAGTACACAATCTAGGGTTGGAATACAGGTTGTGTTGAGTAAAACAGTACACAATCTAGGGTTGGAATACAGGTTGTGTTGAGTAAAACAGTACACAATCTAGGGTTGGAATACAGGTTGTGTTGAGTAAAACAGTACACAATCTAGGGTTGGAATACAGGTTGTGTTGAGTAAAACAGTACACAATCTAGGGTTGGAATACAGGTTGTGTTGAGTAAAACAGTACACAATCTAGGGTTGGAATACAGGTTGTGTTGAGTAAAACAGTACACAATCTAGGGTTGGAATACAGGTTGTGTTGAGTAAAACAGTACACAATCTAGGGTTGGAATACAGGTTGTGTTGAGTAAAACAGTACACAATCTAGGGTTGGAATACAGGTTGTGTTGAGTAAAACAGTACACAATCTAGGGTTGGAATACAGGTTGTGTTGAGTAAAACAGTACACAATCTAGGGTTGGAATACAGGTTGTGTTGAGTAAAACAGTACACAATCTAGGGTTGGAATACAGGTTGTGTTGAGTAAAACAGTACACAATCTAGGGTTGGAATACAGGTTGTGTTGAGTAAAACAGTACACAATCTAGGGTTGGAATACAGGTTGTGTTGAGTAAAACAGTACACAATCTAGGGTTGGAATACAGGTTGTGTTGAGTAAAACAGTACACAATATAGGGTTGGAATACAGGTTGTGTTGAGTAAAACAGTACACAATCTAGGGTTGGAATACAGGTTGTGTTGAGTAAAACAGTACACAATCTAGGGTTGGAATACAGGTTGTGTTGAGTAAAACAGTACACAATCTAGGGTTGGAATACAGGTTGTGTTGAGTAAAACAGTACACAATCTAGGGTTGGAATACAGGTTGTGTTGAGTAAAACAGTACACAATCTAGGGTTGGAATACAGGTTGTGTTGAGTAAAACAGTACACAATCTAGGGTTGGAATACAGGTTGTGTTGAGTAAAACAGTACACAATCTAGGGTTGGAATACAGGTTGTGTTGAGTAAAACAGTACACAATCTAGGGTTGGAATACAGGTTGTGTTGAGTAAAACAGTACACAATCTAGGGTTGGAATACAGGTTGTGTTGAGTAAAACAGTACACAATCTAGGGTTGGAATACAGAGGTTGTGTTGAGTAAAACAGTACACAATCTAGGGTTGGAATACAGGTTGTGTTGAGTAAAACAGTACACAATCTAGGGTTGGAATACAGGTTGTGTTGAGTAAAACAGTACACAATCTAGGGTTGGAATACAGGTTGTGTTGAGTAAAACAGTACACAATCTAGGGTTGGAATAAAGGTTGTGTTGAGTAAAACAGTACACAATCTAGGGTTGGAATAAAGGTTGTGTTGAGTAAAAAAGTACACAATCTAGGGTTGGAATACAGGTTGTGTTGAGTAAAACAGTACACAATCTAGGGTTGGAATAAAGGTTGTGTTGAGTAAAAAAGTACACAATCTAGGGTTGGAATACAGGTTGTGTTGAGTAAAACAGTACACAATCTAGGGTTGGAATACAGGTTGTGTTGAGTAAAACAGTACACAATCTAGGGTTGGAATAGAGGTTGTGTTGAGTAAAACAGTACACAATCTAGGGTTTGAATACAGGTTGTGTTGAGTAAAACAGTACACAATCTAGGGTTTGAATACAGGTTGTGTTGAGTAAAACAGTACACAATCTAGGGTTGGAATAAAGGTTGTGTTGAGTAAAAAAGTACACAATCTAGGGTTGGAATACAGGTTGTGTTGAGTAAAACAGTACACAATCTAGGGTTGGAATACAGGTTGTGTTGAGTAAAACAGTACACAATCTAGGGTTGGAATAGAGGTTGTGTTGAGTAAAACAGTACACAATCTAGGGTTTGAATACAGGTTGTGTTGAGTAAAACAGTACACAATCTAGGGTTTGAATACAGGTTGTGTTGAGTAAAACAGTACACAATCTAGGGTTGGAATACAGGTTGTGTTGAGTAAAACAGTACACAATCTAGGGTTGGAATACAGGTTGTGTTGAGTAAAAAAGTACACAATCTAGGGTTGGAATAAAGGTTGTGTTGAGTAAAAAAGTACACAATCTAGGGTTGGAATACAGGTTGTGTTGAGTAAAACAGTACACAATCTAGGGTTGGAATACAGGTTGTGTTGAGTAAAACAGTACACAATCTAGGGTTGGAATACAGGTTGTGTTGAGTAAAACAGTACACAATCTTGGGTTGGAATACAGGTTGTGTTGAGTAAAACAGTACACAATCTAGGGTTGGAATACAGGTTGTGTTGAGTAAAACAGTACACAATCTAGGGTTGGAATATAGGTCCTGTTGAATAAAACAGAACAAAATGGAAATTGTACCGGGGGATCAGGTTGGTAAATTAAGAATTAGGCATCTCCTAATTGGGCAACTAAAAGTTGTTGATGGCTTGTGCCATCTGTTGGAATAAATATCTACAAATTGTTGAGTTTTAATTATTCCAGAATTGGCCAAATACCATTTCTTTATCAATCAAGAAAAACTACCCATGTGTTTCAGGCTGTTGGTCATTGAGGTACAGCTTGCACCATTCTAATGAGGACCAACAGCTTGAAACATGTACGTGGTTATCTTGATGAATCAAGAAATATTATTTGGCCAATTCTGGAATAATTAAAAATCAACAATTAGTTGGTATATATTCCAACAGATGACATCAGCAACATTTAGGTACTCACTCAGTAGATGTGTTTTTGTTCCCTTACAATAACATTTGTTTTGTTGTGTACAGTAGAACATCCATGAGTGGACTCTCAGCAACATTTAGTTACACACTCCGTAGATGTGTTTTTGTTCCCTTACAATAACATTTGTTTTGTTGTGTACAGTAGAACATCCATGAGTGGACTCTCAGCAACATTTAGTTACACACTCCGTAGATGTCTTTTTTTTCCCTTACAATAACATTTGTTTTGTTGTGTACAGTAGAACATCCATGAGTGGACTCTCAGCTTTCTACAAAGGACAGGTTTCATCACCAAAAATATCATTTTTACTATTTACCAGAAGTCTTCCAGAATTGTTGCAAGGTTTTCCCACTATGTACTAAGTGTCAAACTGCAACAACTTCAAAACACATTATTGACTGTATTGACTCATCCATTGATGAGTTCTACTCATCTCTAGCAGACACCATCAACAAGCTTGACACCTTGATATGATTGTTGAGTTGAGCTAAGAAAGAAGAAGATATTGCAACAAATCTTTGGTAGGACAACACCTCTCCCTAAAGGGCACTTTGGCTCTGCAAATAGGTGTTGTCCTTTACAGAGAGGTAGTTTTAAAGTATTTGAAATATATATGTTATGATGCATTAGCACCCCATCTGTTATCAAAATTCAAAACTATTATAGACGTGTATGATTCTTTTTATAAATAAACAATTTTTCCATTACAGTAAGGGCAGTAGAAATTGTTTAATTTTAAAAAGAATCATATGGCTCTATAATAGTTTTGAATTTTGATAAATATATATTAAAATAAAAAAAGGCATATCCTGACCAGGAGCACATGTGCTTTTTTATTTTAATATCAACACCCAACCTTTTTATTTTTTTCTATTGTTTTTTTTTCATAAATATATATGTATGGGGAGAACACCATTCAATATTTTATTTTGGTACAAAATTCCATAATTGTAGGTTGGAGTCAGTTAAGTTGAAGACAACACTAATAAATTTAATTTTAAAAATATTTAGGGCATTTATATATTATTAAAAATGAAGAGACACATTTTACGCTAATTATTTCAATTTATATAATGAAGAGCTTTCGGAATAGTATCCTTTTTCTACTCAAAAGTACACAAAGCTAATGATTTTGAGTAGATGAAGGAAAATGTTCCAAAAGCTCCTCATTTTTTAAAATTAAAAAAATGTTAAATATTCTCTTCATTTTAATACTTCACCAATAATATTTATCAATGATGGATGGACAATGTTTGTATCACTGTAAAATTTAAATACATGAAAGCTGTTAGCTCTAGGTAAACGAAAAAAATATATTTTTCCTATATTAAGTTTATGCATGGGCAGAATCAACCCGTCCTGTTAAGTAATTGGCTATTGGGATTAGATGAGTAAATTAAGTGACCAGCTTATATAATTGTCTATATGGATATTTTTTACTTCTAAGTAAACATGTCACAGGCCATGATAATCATGGTGTGTAGTTCACTTCAAGTTAGTGTTTAGTTACGTACACTAAAGAGAGTCCATGTGGCACAACCATATTTTATTCAAACAACCATACAAGTGATTAATTCAGTACTGATACTGGTCTAGAACAATAGGATATTTTATAATGCCATGATGATATATAAAAGTGGGTTATTTATAAACATAATGGAAATAACAGAATATTTAACATAAAGAGATACCTAATTTCTATATTTTGCTACAACATATCTCTCTGTTCTTTGATGTAAAGATAATTGTGGGGATACAAATGAATTACTTCCTGACCTTTGTCTTTCCCACTATGTCAGACAATTTATTGTTATAAGGAATAAATTTAACAATTAGAAATGTTGTGTTTGTTACAATGTATGTTGGGAGAATAAGGTCAGTAGATATGGTAAATTATATGTGGAGATATAAAATGACTGTTTTTAAAACTCTATTGTTGACATAGTGATCCTATTTGTGGTAACTGATAATGGTATTTGTAGGAAATATATCACTGTGGTTTACACAAAACTATAGTTGCAAAAATATAATCAGATTCACTAAAATGATTTTCCAACTTCTCTGTGTCTATCAGGTAGCGGCAGGTTTGACCGACCAACACAGAGTTGATAATCAGTCCATCAGTGAGACTAGAATTCCACACATCTAAAATAAAATATTTATATTGGGCCAGGGTGTTGACACCTTCACCTCTTTGATGGAATGACACCTCAACTTCAGTCTTCTCTCCTCTAACTCTCCACTTGTTCCTAACATTGTACTTAGGGTCATTTATATTCTTAAATGTGTCCTCTGATATATCTTGGGAGAATTTAGTCCAATTATACCAATCAAATAACCTGAAGTATTCCAATTTATCTCTGTGATCTCCATCTCCATACAGATATTTCCTAAGGTCATCGTCCAAGTCAGTACATCCCACACTGGTAGGAATCCAGTTCTGGACACCAAGTGTAAGGTCAAGCCCCACATCTGCCATTTTCACAGGATTATCCAAATCTTGACATTTGACATCACAGCAAGTGGTGGTAGTAGTTTGGAGCTCTGTTCTCACAGTGGCTAATTCTTCCTTAGTACCTTGTAGTTCTGTTTTTACACTTTCTAGTTCTTCCTTCAAAGAATCAATTTTTTTGTCTTTACAATTTACTACTTTTTTAATTTTTTCCTTGTTACGAATTAATTCTATTTGCATAGCTTTCCGTTTTTTTTTATAAACTTGTTGTTTTGTAGTTGTAGTTGTACTTGTACTTTCTTTTTTGTTAACATGTAATTCAAACTTCACAGCATTCAGTTCTCTTTTAGTGTTTTGTAATTCTGTCTTCATCATGCTCAGTTCATTTATAGTAACTTGAAATCCTGCCTTCACAGTTTCCAGTTCTTCCTTTGTGTTTTTCAAATCTCTCTCCAGTCCTTGTAGATGATCTTCACCAAGTGAGGTTGTAGTTGGGCCAGTGGACAATTCTGACCTCACACTCTCCCCAGGGTTGACACCAATTTGTCCACACAGAGCCTCATGTTGCTGGAGAGAATCCCGAGTTAGGACTGCCCCACAAAACTGACAACTTCCAAATAGACGTTTGCAGGCTACAGTTAAGTGAGATGCCAGATCTTTTCTCTGTATTTTTGTTCCACAAGACTGTGGGCAGTCCACCAAACAAAATTGGCACAAGGTACTGTGCAAAATGGCTTCCAGCACATTGTTGAAGGTCTGGGAACATCCCTGGAATGGGCAGGTGTTATCCATGTTCTGGAACATGATCCATACAGTTGGAAAACATTTCTAAGATAAAAGTTGAACAAGTATAAACAGAAAATTTGATAGCAAAGAGATAAAGTATTTTATTATTTTTGTGAGAGAAATAAGAAAGAGACCAAATGTGGTGACATTACTAAAGTAGATCTGCATGAAAGGTCAGTCTCACTAGAAGACTCCTCTCTACAAATGACAGTTTTTATTAAACAATTACCATTTTTACTAATTACCAACCTTCCAATAAGAGGAGCCTTTTTCTAATGGTTGCTATGGTCCTGAATGGACGAGAGAAAAAAATTCCTTTCAAACTAACAAAAATAGACACAGTCATTTCTTTGACAAATTGAGTGACTGGAGTTCATTAAATATAGTCTGGGTTGTCATGAATGGATCAATTTCTATAAACTTTAAAAATTTTGTGATTAATTTTCAATATACTACTTCCAAACCATGTGGAAGTTAAAATTTTTTAAACAAAAGTTTTTTTTTTTTTTTTTGCTTATCCCTAGTACACGTGGTACAGGCCATGATAATCATGGTGGGTAGTTAGCGACTGCTTTTTACTGTAAGCGCACCACATGTCTATACATGTGAAAGCAGTTCGACTTTGCACTTACAAATGTGCCAGAGCCCCGTTTGGTTACTTGCACTCGCTGGTGGGGTTGGACTTTTGCAAGTATCGGGGGGCCATTGGAGCTTTTTTTTTTTTTAACAGAAAAAAGTGTCCAATGCGGGTTCGAACCCGGGTCGTAGTGGTCGTAAACCAAACGGTTTAACAAAAGTAAATAACACAAATGTACTAAATATCAGACTTCTATATGGCGGCTAAGGTCTGGAATAGAATTAAAAGTAGAAAAATAGCCACAATCACTTGTGGTGTAATGAGCCTTCCATACAAATAAATCAGTAGTAGGAACTAAATAATGGTAAGAACATTGTTAGAAATAACCTTGTTGATTCAACACATGATAATTTGACACTTGTGTTTATTCTACCATATTCTCATGTCCACAACTCAATACTGACAAATACTAAACCTTAATTTGACCAAACAACAATTTGACACCATCAATAAGTTGACAAACTTTCATGGACAATTCTTGTTAAAAAAAATAATTTATTACTAAAAACACAACAGGTTGACTCTCAGAACCCCATGGCTGTAATTAGCTAATGTGCACCATTCATAAAAGTTACAATGAGACTCGGCACCAACTTTCTTCAATTTTTGTCCATCCTTGACCCAATTTAAACCTAACTGCTAGTTACTGGAATAAACAAAGAGTTGTTTTATAAAGTAACATTTTGTTATTTGAAATAAAATACAGGAAAGACATGAATGTCTAAGAAGATTGAGCAGCTAGAATGTTAACTAAATAGGGTGCTAGCTGGAAGGTAAACAAACACTAAATTTTACCTTTAGAAGATGATATTTAAAAAAAAAAATTTCCGCCTTTTTTATTTATTCAAAAACTTTGTTCACTTTCTTCCTGTTTAATTTATTCACCAATTTCAAAATAGTACATTTATGTTCCCGGCTTTGCCCGGTTTTTGCCCGACTAAAAGTTTGCCTAACGAGCATTTGTTAAAACGATTCTAGAAAACATCCAGTCCACCTATATATAGATTTATAAACATATATAAATATAATTGAATAAAATAAAGCATCAAGGGCTGCGTATCTTTATTATTAAGTAGCTTCTAATTGCCAGCATAAACAATGAGGCGTCTTAGAGTGTAATGTTATCCTATATGAAATAACACACAAAAGAGGAAAGACATCCATGCCTTTTAAACACAAGGTAATAAGACCAAATAAATAAATAGTGTGTTATGTTTCGGTAACAACGCTATTACAGAAACGTCACACTTTATTTTATTGGATTTGGTCTTATTACCTTGTGTTTATAATAATAAGCAGCCCTTGATGCTTTATTTTATTCAATTATAAATCGTACAGGGCTTTTCAATTGATATATAAATATAAATATTGTTATATGCATTTAGATATATTTTTGAAAGACATAATTTTTTTGAAAACATTTATTAAATTTTAAATAAGATATTGTCACGTTTGTGAATTTTATAATTAATTTTTTTTTTCTCAATGAATTATGTATATTAATTTAAAATTTCATTTTTGTTATTATCATCACATACAATGTATTTTTTTTTATATAAACAAACGATAATAAACAACAACAACAACAATGTAATAAAATCACTAGTTTAAATGCAAATGGAAAAACCTTGCTTTATAGACGCGTATGATTGTTTTTAAAAATAAACAATTTCTACTGTCCTTACTGCAATGGAAAAATTAATGGCGCGCTAATGCATCATATTATAAACACAAGGTAATAAGACCGAATCCAATAAAATAAAGTGTGACGTTTCTGTAATAGCGTTGTTACCGAAACATAACACACTATTTATTTATTTGGTCTTATTACCTTGTGTTTAAAAGGCATGGATGTCTTTCCTCTTTTGTGTGTTATTTCATATAGGATAACATTACACTCTAAGACACCTCATTGTTTATGCTGGCAATTAGAAGCTACTTAAGTTAGGCCAAAATCTTCCAAGAGGAAACAAAAAATTTGCCTGTCATCGACAGTAATATTTGCTTCTCTTTTTAACTTTAAGATAGGTGTGCGTACATTAACTATGGCTGACATGTCCTGCGTACCGAAGTATTGCATTTTCAGCAAAGGCGTTAAAAAAAATTATGTTGTCATATTATATATTTTTTAAATCAGTCAAAATATCATTTAGTTGGATTATCAATGGTTATTTGATAGGCTGGAAGTCAGGACATTGAAACATGGTTGAATTATCATTAGTCAAATTTATAAGGCTATATTGTAATGTTTTATATATATTTTTTTAAATCTATTTATTAATTCTTCTGAGCAAAATAGAAAAAGCAAGCCTAAAAAATATATTTTCATAATAATAAAATGTCTAAAAGAGGGCTAAAATTTATAAAGCTTTGTTCATTGATTTCCCCCTATTTAAAAACATAATAAAGACTAGGGTTCCACAGTGGTCGATAAGGATTTTTATTTGGCCTCTATACTTAACCTTGCATTAAATCATCAATAAGGATTTATAATAATGGACACCCATCAATGTGACACAAAGGAAAAAAAAAGCAAATAGTTAAAAATATCTGTTATGGGAAAAAATATTGGCAAAGGTAATCTCTAAAGGTAAAAAAATTGAACACTATTATTTGTAAAACCAGTTTCATTCAATTAAAAATACCTAATCATCCATATATAAAGGATTAAGATATACAATTGGAATTTGGTCTTTTTTCCTTGCAATTCCCATATTCAAGGGGATTTGCCCCTATGAAGTAGATTCTTGAAAAAAGGAAATCTTCAGCAAAGTTCCAAGTCCATAGCAAATAAATAAAATTAACCCAAGACTTTATGTGGACACAATAAACTGGTGAATCCTGTATAGGACAGAGGTCCTCAATAAAGGCTTTTGTTGTTGTTATGTGGACAGAATCTTCTGAATTCTAAATAAATAACAAACATTGTGTAACACAGTTTATTGAAAATATGTTTTATAAAAAATACAAATTGCTGCAAACATGATGTTTTTTGCCTTCAAAGAAATTCTATTCCATAACAGGAATGTGGATTCTAATTCACCCCTTCCTCAGTTTTTATTTACATATTATGTTTCAAAGTATAGTTCTTTCTTTCTCTGCATCACCTGGACTTCTGAATCATGTATAATTCTCAGCAACATTTTGTCTCTTTAGTACATATTTACTATTTGACACCTAAACTTATTGTAATTGAGTATACTTATGCAAAAATAAACCCCTTTTAAAAATGCTTCAAAACAATGCACCCTTTTTTTTTTCTCTGAACAAAATGCTTAGAATCATGCCAATGAATGACCAAAATACCAATTTTGAAAAAATATCTATCCATAATACCATGGTTTTGGGCGATGGTCCTGATCAATAGGAGAGGAGGTAAAAATTTCTAACATCCAAAGAAATAAAATATGAAATTGGCTAAATCTACCAAAGAAGTATTTCAAATGGGGTGAATATTTTTGGCTGAGATTTTAGACCATAAGGAAATAAACAATAATTTAATCCCCTGTATCAAAGTGAGGTAAAATGATGTGAATTTCTCTCCATTTATTAGAAACTCCTCCTTAAGATGTTTTCACCTTGAAAGATTGGTAAAAGGTTTTTCTCTTTAGGGGGGACATGAACACCATTCCCCTTCACTTTTAGAATTTATTCTTTCTAAAGAAAGCCATCACTAGCTGGAACATTTATATCATAGTATATAACCTTTAGGATGTTATGAAACCACAGCCACTCCTACATTGATTGGGTTATAGCTAGTCATATAGGTAAGCCTTTGATTGAATTTGTCAAAAATGGTGTTATTGTTGTTGACCTGAATTTGAGACTTCTTAGAGATATTCAAATAATATTGTTTTAATGGATTCAATAAATGTTTTTTATGGAATATAATATAGGACAGGGACACTTTTTTTGCAAACATAGGAATGTATTAAATATAAGATTTGGCACTCTCACACATTTTTTATATATTCAAAAATAAAAAAAAACAATGTAAAAGTTTGTTTTTCAAATGAAAAACCCTCTAGTGTCCATTAATGAAAGGGGAAATATATAGGGAAGGCCTGAAAAATTAGAGGTCAAAATACTATAAGAGAATAAGGCAATAAGAAGGTAAAACACCAGTTCAACCATAAATTTGTGAAGGAGTGTGGGCAGACCAACCTCAGTCTCAGAGCAAGAAGTGTGGGAGACAACAGGTGAACACAAGTTATCAAAGGATAGGAGAATGGATATCCTACAGTCTTGTTGGTTGAGTTACTTCACGCAGTCTATATGGAGTAAAATTAATCATTCCTCCAGGGAAAGGTGTCTTTCCAAAACATTTTTATTGTTCTCTAGCTTTCGGGCACGGACTCCCTTCTACAGGAGAAAACATGGTATAATAATTCGCCAATAGAACACTAGTTAAATATAATGGGATCTTATTTTACATAATTTTATCAAGTTCTATAGATATAAAAATATTAACTACTAGCGGATGTACCCGGCTTCGCCCGGTTTTTTCCCAAGTAACGGTTTTTCTAACGAACATTTGAAAAAACAATTCTCTATAAACTTATAAAAAAAAATATATATTTTTTGATAATTTGAAACTCGTAAATTTGAATCTCTCGATAAAGTGAACATTTTTTCCCCGGTCCCTTGAAAAATACTCGATAAGTTGAATAAAATCAATATTAATTGGTTCCCTCGGTAATTGGAAGTTGAAGGAATAGTATCATGCCTTGGAATTGTATCATTATTCTTGTCTCAAATAAATTGCCGTGTCATCCTGAATTTTGTCTTTCCTAATTTTCTACATTACAAAATCATCATTTTATCTATACTCCCAATGCACGGAAATGTAGCGGAAAATTGGCGAAGGTTCAAACAGCGATTAATGCTTTATCTTGAAGCAACAGAAAAAGCCACAAAGCCTGATAAACTGAAAGTTGCCATTTTATTAAATTTTATTGGCGAAGAAGCCTTGGAAGTCTTCAACACATTTCATTTAAAAGAAGATGAAGTAGAAAATTTCGATCTTGTAATAAACAAATTTGATGATTTTTGCGAGCCTAAAAAGAACGTCATTTTTGAAAGATTCAAATTTTTTTCAGCGACCCAGAAGGATGGTGAATCCATTGATAGTTTTATAACAGAACTAAAAGGATTATCCACATCATGTGAATTTGAATCACAAAAGGATAGTTTAATTAGGGATCGCATTGTGTATGGAATACAAGACAAGGCTTTGCAGGAACGCCTCTTAAGAGAGCCCAATTTAACTCTTCTAAAAGCCATTGAAATGTGCAAAACAGATGAAATAAGCAAGCAACAGATCAAGATCATGCAGAACAACCAGAACATTTGTCAAATAAGAAAATATGAAAAGAAACACAGTCCAAAACAAAATCAAGAATCTGAAAAAGAATTCAAATGCCAAAGGTGTGGAAAGTCCCACAGAGCAAAAAATTGTCCTGCATGGGGTAAAAGATGCTCCAAATGCAAAAAGATGAATCATTTTGCAGCTTTCTGTAAAAGTTCAGCTATCAGAAGTCTGAATGATGAAACAGAAGAAACTGTATGGTCAATACATGAAGCAAAAGTAGTCCATACTTTGGAATGGAAAAAATCCATCATAGTGAATGGAAAGGAAATATGTTTCAAGTTGGACTCTGGAGCAGAAGTAAATGTTTTGCCATACACATTCACCAGACAAATGAAAGGTTTGGAAATATTTCAGACTAACCGAAAGCTAACATCATATACAGGACATGAAATCAAGATAAAAGGAATTGCCACACTAAATTGCAAAACTAAAAATAAGACGGAAAGTCTAGAATTTTTCATTGCTGATGGATACTATCAACCAATTTTAGGAATAGAAGCTATTGAAAAGCTTTCACTAATTAAGAAATGTGATGCTGTCCAAGCAGAGCAAAACAATTCAGCAAAAGAAATTTTGAACAGGCACAAAAATATATTTGAAGGCATAGGAAGACTGCCAATTGAACACAAGATTAGACTAAAAGAAAATGCAACTCCAGTTATTGCTCCAAGCAGAAAAATTCCTTTTTCCATTAGAGAAAAAGTTAAAGCAGAATTGGAACGGATGGAAAAACTTGACATTATTGAAAAAGTTGAAGAACCAAGCGAATGGACACACCCTATTGTAGTGGTAAAAAAACCTTCTGGAGATGTCAGAATTTGCATGGACCCCAGGGAACTGAACAAATATGTTCAGAGAGAGCGCTATATTCTGCCAACAGCTGAAACAATATTTTCTGAACTGAAAGGTGCTACAGTTTTCTCTGTATTTGATGCATCATCAGCTTTCTGGCAAGTCCCATTAGACAAAGAAAGCACCAACCTGTGCACCATTGCGACTCCCTTTGGAAGATTCCGGTTCAAGCGACTTCCCTATGGATTGAACAGTGCATCGGAGGTATTCCAGCGATGCATAAACAATATTCTTTCAGGTCTCCAGGGAACTGCTTGCTATATGGATGACATCTTGATCTATGGAAGCACAATGGAAGAGCACAACCGAAACCTTGAAACAGTTCTTCGAAGGTTGGAAGAAAATAATGTCAAGCTCAATGCTAAGAAGCAGCAGATAGCTGTCGACAAAGTAAATTTCTTAGGCCATATAATCAGTCGAGATGGAATAGCCATTCAAGCTTCAAGAGCAGAGGCAATACAAAAGTTGAAAAGACCTGAGAACAAGACTGAAGTCCAAAGATTCTTAGGTATGGTAACGTACCTTGGCAAATTCATTCCTAATCTTTCTGACAAGACTGCACCTCTAAGGAAATTGATAAGCAACAAGAGTGAATGGAAATTTGGAGGCGAAGAAATTGATTGTTTTAAAAAACTCAAGGATATGGTCTCGAATGCTCCAATATTGACATTTTTTGACCCAACCAAGCCAATCACCATTTCATCTGATGCAAGCCAATATGGTATTGGTACAGTGCTCATGCAAGGGGGACATGCAATTGAGTATGCGTCCTTCAGCCTGAATGCAACTCAAAGAAAATACGCACAGATAGAGAAAGAACTTTTGGCTATAGTCTTTGGATGTGAACGCTTCCAGTATTATATTTGGGGAAATGATGTTATTGTGGAAACTGACCACAAACCTCTCCTGAGTATTGTTAAGAAACCTTTAGAAAAGCTTTCCCCAAGACTGCAAAGAATGGTCTTACGACTCATGAGATTTCAAATATCTTTGAAGTTTACACCAGGGAAAAACATGTTTGTAGCTGACCATCTGTCTAGAGATCCATTAAAAGATGAGGTGGACACAAGCTATTTAGAAGGTCAAACTGAATCAGTGCACATGTTGCTGGTTACCACAGATGAAAAAATAAAGAGACTACAAAAGGAAACTCATGGAGACCACACCTTGATACAACTAATAGAGTATGCGAAGAATGGATGGCCGAAATATAAAACTAAGGTCTGTGATGAAGCAAAACCCTACTGGCAATTTCAAGATGAAATTCATGTGAGTGACGGAATTGTTTACAAAGGAAATTGCATCATGGTGCCATCGACTCTTCGAAAAGAAATCCTGCAGGTTGTTCATTCATCACACCAGGGCATAGCAGCTTCCAAAGAAAAAGCAAGATCAGCATTTTACTGGCCTGGCATGATAACACAAGTAGAAAATGAAGTGGAAAAGTGCAGAACATGTCAGGAATATTCAAGAAAGAATCCTGAGGAGTCAAGAATAGCTCATGAAATCCCTGAATTTCCATGGGAAAAAATTGCTGTAGATTTCATGGAGGTGAGTGGAACCAGTTCCATCTTGGTTGTCGATTACCACTCAAAGTTTGTTGAAATCCGGAAATTATCAAGCAAAAGAGAAACCGAAACCATCATGCAGTTGAAAACCATTTTCAGGACTCATGGAATTCCAAGAACTCTAGTTTCGGATAATGGACCCCCTTTTAACTCTACTGGATTCAAAAATTTTGCTCAGAAATATGAATTCAAACACCAAACCTCCAGTCCCAAATATCCAAGATCTAATGGACAAGTTGAGAGGACAATTCAAACCATCAAAGGACTGATAATTAAAGCTGTGAAGTCAGGAAGAGATCCCAATCTGGCTTTGATGGAGTTCAACAACACACCTAAGTATGACTTGCCATCTCCGACCCAAATGCTTATGGGAAGATCTGTGAGAACTCTTTCGACATACACCCGACAACAGTTGAAACCACTGTTTGACACAACAAAGAATTATCAAAAATTGAGAGACCATCAACAAAAGTATGTAGGAAGTCCAAAGAGAATTTTGAGACCTTTGGAAGTAGGAGACAACACCATGTTGCAGGAAAGGCATAGAAAATGGGTTCCGGCAACAGTGACCGCAAAGCATGAAACTCCACGCTCATATATGGTGAAAACACCAAGTGGTTCTGAATACCGCAGGAACAGGTCTCACCTTAGACCGAGAAAGTTCAGTGTAGAAGACTCTGCCCCAACAAGTCAAAGTCCAAGCATTCCTGGATCTCAAGCAGGGACAGCCATGGATGACAACATACAAGATCACGGAAGACCCACTTCTGAAAACAGAAGAGCATATGATCCAAGGGAGAACGTTGCCAAGAAAGGTGAAGAATCATCTACTTCTCCTAGTGTGCGAACCCGCAGTGGTAGAACAGTGAGAAAACCCTTGCGTTATAGAGACTAGGAGAACTGCAATCCTTTTTATTTTTGTTTAAAGGAAACATGTTATGATTGATCCGGCAACACTGCCGACTCGACTGGTAAACACTCTTAGATATATAACCCTGTGATAACAAATAGATGTTAATAAATAAATACTTAGTTCAGTTGCATTCTGCGTGATCAAATAGACACAAGAACAACATAAACAACAATTAATAGGTAGAAAATCTTACTTTTGATAAATAATCTTTAAGATAATAAACTTAGTGATAATAAAACTTATAGATAAAAAACTTGTTTTCATAGTCGCAATGGGGGCGCTACTTGCGAGTTAAATCTGCAAATAACTCTAAGGATATTCAAGATATTCAAGAATTTATTTTTCGAAAACCTTCCCAGGGATATACCTAATAATAACCCAAAATTTCACGGCGATTGGATGTATGGTTTTTAAATCTATAGAGTACAGACAGACAGACATCCAAATATATATATATATATATATATAGATTATACAAATTGAGAAAAAATATATATAGCACTAATAAGAGGATATAAGAGTTTATATTGTATTACATATATGTAGGATTTGATTAGGAAGAAGCTGGCAACACGGAATCAAGAAGAGCAGAAGACGATGACAACCGAAGAATAAGACTTTTTACTTTCTCTTTCTTTTTAATTTTGTTTTTAAATTGTAAACTTTAAAATAAATCCATTCATATCTACTCCATTTCCTACAAAATTTTTGGGGGCTCGTCCGGGATCGAGAGTCAATTATTTGGATTTTGTTTTGTTTTCAAACGACGATAAAAACAAACGACGCTAAGCCTAAAAGAACGACGCCAAGACAAAGAACGACGACGCTAAACAAAAGAAAGAAAAAGAAAAAAAGATGAAAGATATTCTCAGTTGTAATAATAATAATATTTAAAAAAAAACTTAAGTGTAATTTTTAAGGATAATAAACAGAAGTATATTTTAAACGTTTATTTTAATTGATTATAAGTATTATTTTCATTATAAAATTTAAAGCCCACGGCGATTTGTTTACATCGCGATCTTTTGATTGAAGTTATTTTATCACCAAAGAAGACATATTAGCTTTTAAAATGGCGAAAGTAAAGGCTGAATTAGATGATATTCAAGAAGATTTGAAACAAGCAATTGATATTTTAAAAGAACAAGTCAAGAAGTCGCATCAAAGTGGAAATGCTATGTTCTTTAAAGAAGCCATTGAAGGCATTCCAGAATTTGATGGTTCAACAGTTCCAATTAAAAAATGTCTGCAAGAAATTGATGATAATGCCATTATATTTGGTTGGACAGATCTTCACACCTTAGTGGTTGCAAAAAGGTTGCTGACTGGAGTAGCCAAATTAAGGTTGAGGTCACAACCAACCTTCTCAACTTGGCCAGAACTTAAAGAGGCAATCACCAATGAATTTGACAACCCTATTGATAGTAGGAATATTCATATTCTTTTGACTAAAAGAAAAAAGCAACAATTTGAAAGCTACTATGAATATTTCTTAAATATGAGAGAACTTGGAAGTCAAGGCAATCTTGAGGAAGCAGTCATAATTCAATATGTGATTGATGGAATTCCCGACCAAGAATTCAACAAGTCCATATTATATGGCTCTACATCCTATTCAGACTTTAAAATTAAATAAAAAAATTATGAAATGATTAAATCTAAATCTAAGACTAATAGCACCACAAGCAAAGTGATCCCAAAGGCAATTGATGATAAGGAATCAAAGTGCTTCAACTGTGGTAAAAGAGGTCATCTTTCACGTGAAAGATTTAAAGATTTGGAGGAAAAGTGCTTCAGTTGTAATTCTTTTGGCCACATAGCAAATCAGTGTCCAACTAGAAGTAATGTCAACACCTTGGTAAAACAAGTGCAAAAAAAAGCCACATGATGAAAAACAAAATTATTTGGCTGAAACGACACAGAAAGGACGGATGTTCAAGGACATAAAAATTAATGACCACGAACTCCAAGCACTCATAGATACAGGAAGTCAATTGAATTTAATTCGAATTGACCGGTACATTGCCATAGGATCACCAAGTTTTGATGCTGATGATAGATTCATATCTGGCATTGGCAATAAATGTGTTAAGCTGCTAGGAAAGTTCAAAGCTGAAGTCAAAATTGATGATGTTTTATTTGTGACCATATTCAATATTGTGCCAGAAGATTCCATGAAAGTTGAGGTCATCATAGGAGATGAAATGCTCAAAGAAGTGCATTTTTCAGTTGTTGGTGACAACATACAGATAAAGCCAATTCAAGATGATTGGATAGGACAAATTGGAGATGTTTTCCATACTGAGAGCTGTCCACTTGATCTAGCACATATCACTGACCCACAATTGGATAAAGACATTTTATATATTCAAAAGAATTATAACCCAAAAGAAATAAAGACAACCTCCATTGAAACAAAAATAATTTTGAAAACTGAAGTCCCACTGTACCAACACCCTAGAAGATTAGCTCAAAAGGAAGCTCAGGAAGTTGATGCACAAATTGATGAATGGCTGAAACAAGGAATAATTCAAAAAAGCAACTCTGAATATGCAAGTCTGATTGTACTTGTAAAAAAGAAGAATGGAAAGACCCGAATTTGCGTTGATTATAGAAAACTAAACAAGGAAACTGTAATGGATAGATACCCACTACCACTTATTGAAGATCAGATAGATAAACTGCAGGCAGCAAGACTTTTTAGTACTATAGATCTAAAAAATGGATTTTTTCATATTCCAGTAGCAGAAGATAGTCGTAAGCTAACATCATTTGTAGTGCCTAATGGGCAATATGAGTTTTTGAAAACTCCCTTTGGACTCTGTAATGCACCAGCAAAATTTCAGATTCATCAACTCAATATTTGCTGAAGAAATTCAAAAAGGGATTGTGTTGACTTATTTAGATGATATTGTAATTCCAGCTAATGATGCAGAAGAAGCTCTCAGACGTCTGAAACATGTCTTAAAGCGTGCTGAAGAATACGGACTTCAAATTAACTGGGAGAAATGTCAGATTCTTAAGAGTGAAATTACTTATTTAGGACATGAAATCAAAGATGGAGTTATCAGACCCTCTGATGATAAGGTCGCAGCCGTCAAAAGATTCCCTGAGTTAAAGACAATAAAGCAACTCCAAAGCTTTCTTGGTCTTACAGGTTACTTCAGGAAGTTTATAAAAACTATTCCATAATAGCAAAACCACTTTCTGACATGCTAAAGACTAATGCTAATTTCATGATGGGACCAGATCAGAAGCAAGCCTTCCAAGACCTCAAAAACATCCTAACAAGTAAACCTGTATTGAAAATCTATCAAGTAGGAGCAAGAACTGAATTACACACAGATGCTAGCAAGTTTGATTTGGAGCAATTCTCCTCCAAGAAGATGTTGATAAAAAAATGCATCCAGTCCACTACATGAGCAAGAAAACTAATGAAGCCCAACAAAAATATAGTAGCTATGAACTTGAAGTTTTAGCAGTGGTAGTAGCAGTAAAGAATTCTTTTCTAGAGTATATCTTTTAGGAATCAAATTCAAAATTTTAACAGATTGTTCAGCTTTCACCATGACCTTGAAGAAAAAGGACTTGACTACAAGAGTAGCCAGATGGGCCTTATTACTTGAAGAATACGACTATACCCTTAAACACAGGCCTGGAAGTGGAATGAAACATGTAGATGCACTGAGCAGAAATCCAGTTTCAATGATGATTCAAACTGACACACACTTGTTGAAAAAATAAGAAATGCTCAAGGCAGAGATCCTTTGATCAAAGCTCTTTTAGTAATTGTGAAGGAAAAACAAGTATATGAGGGTTATTTTGAAGAAAACAATTTACTTTGGAAGGAAGTTGAAGGGAATAGAACACTGGTCATACCCAAAGGAATGGAAATGGAAATTATAAAGTTAGCCCATTAAGAAAGACATTTTGGCGTCCAGAAAAATTTTGAAATGCTTAAAAAAGAATACTATATAACAGATTTGAAAAGCAAGATCAAAAAGTACATTCAGAACTGTATACCATGCATTTTATCATATAGGAAACATGGAAAGTAAGAGGGAATGTTGCACCCAATCTCCAAAGGTGACACTCCCCTCGACACATATCATATTGATCATCTAGGACCTTTGGCATCTACTAGGAAGGACTACAACTATTTGTTAGTCATCACTGATGGTTTCACTAAGTTCACCTTGATATACCCAACCAAAAGAACCAGAACAAGCAAGGTTATTCAGAAGTTGGAATGTCAACAGCAAATCTTTGGTAATCCTAGTCGAATAATTACTGACCAAGGAACAGCATTCACTTCCAATGACTTTAAAGAATATTGCAAAGAAGAGTCTATAGAACATTGTTGCATCACAACAGGAGTTCCAAGAGGAAATGGTCAAGTAGAAAGAATTAACCGTACAATTGTCTCTGTACTCACTAAACTGTCAATTGATAACCCACAAGAATGGCACAAGCATGTTAGGAAACTTCAGAAAGCTCTAAACAGTACGCACCAGAGAAGCATTAGAATGTCACCATTTGAACTTTTAGTCGGAATAAAGATGAGAAAAGAAGAAGACCTACGTCTTTTGGAAATGATAGAAGAAGAACTAGCTTCAACATTTGATGAGGAAAGAGACCAAAAGAGAAAAGCGGCAAAGCAGGAAATATTGAAGATCCAAGAAGAAAATAGGAACACGTTCAATAAGAAAAGAAAAAAGGCATTTGTCTATAAGGAAGGAGACCTAGTTGTCATTCAGAAGACTCAGTTTGCTACAAAATCTAAATTTTACCCCAAGTATATTGGTCCGTACAAAGTAATTTAGACCAAACCAAATGACCGGTATAATGTTGAGAAATTTGCTGATTTTGAAGGACCCAACAGAACAAGCTGCAGTGCTGACTTGATTAAACCATGGTTCACCCAAGAAGAATATCCCAGTGAGCTATCCGAGGCAGATGAAGTTCAGGACGGCCGAATGTAGGATTTGATTAGGAAGAAGCTGGCAACACGGAATCAAGAAGAGCAGAAGACGCGCTTACGATGACAACCGAAGAATAAGACTTTTTACCTTCTCTTTTTTTTAAACTTTGTTTTTAAATTGTAAACTTTAAAATAAATCCTTTTATATCTACTCCGTTTCCTACATATATCATTAAGCTTCTATAACAAAGCAAGAAATGTCTCAAGGTTTTGACTATTGCAATAAATTTTCTATAGAGTATCCATAGGAAGTGTCATGAATGCCAGAAGAGACAGTTCTTTAGTTTGGTAACAAATGTGAATTCTGATTATCTGTAATTTTTTATATTATCATATTTATATAGTGATATGTGTCCTATATGAATTATAATCCATATAGGATTATTATTATTATTATGTACAGTTAAACCTGTCTATAGCGCCCCATCTAAATAGCGCCTTCCCCTCTATAGCACCCGATTTTAAACATTAAAATGTAAATATTTTCATTAAATGTGACCTGTCTATAGCACCCTATTTTTTGAATCCCAAGAGGGGGCGCTATAGAAAGGTTTAACTATACCATAATAATATTTATATAAATTCAGATGAAATCTCTCAAGAGAAATTGATCTATAAATATAAACGTTGCCTCTCCCATTAAAATAGACACCAACACTAAGTGCCATTGATCGGCCATCACCGCCAATTAACGGTCGATGACAAAGCCCCAACTGCAGCTTTGGCAAATTAAGTGCCCACCTGGAGCCAATGGTTTCTGTCTAATATTCTTGTCAGTCCAAGGTTTTTTGTGGTCATTAAGGTACAGCTTGCACCATTTTGCTGAGGGCCAACAGCCAGATGTGGTTAGCTTTTCTTGATTATTCAAGAATGTGTATTTGGTCATTAAGGTACAGCTTGCACCATGCTGCTGAGGGCCAACAGCCAGATGTGGTTATCTTTTCTTGATTAGTCAAGAATGGGTATTTGGTCATTAAGGTACAGCTTGCACCATGCTGCTGAGGGCCAACAGCCAGATGTGGTTAGCTTTTCTTGATTAGTTAAGAATGGGTATTTGGTCATTAAGGTACAGCTTGCACCATGCTGCTGAGGGCCAACAGCCAGATGTGGTTAGCTTTTCTTGATTAATCAAGAATGGGTATTTGGTCATTAAGGTACAGCTTGCACCATGCTGCTGAGGGCCAACAGCCAGATGTGGCTAGCTTTTCTTGATTAGTCAAGAATGGGTATTTGGTCATTAAGGTACAGCTTGCACCATGCTGCTGAGGGCCAACAGCCAGATGTGGTTATCTTTTCTTGATTAGTCAAGAATGGGTATTTGGTCATTAAGGTACAGCTTGCACCATGCTGCTGAGGGCCAACAGCCAGATGTGGTTAGCTTTTCTTGATTAGTCAAGAATGGGTATTTGGTCATTAAGGTACAGCTTGCACCATGCTGCTGAAGGCCAACAGCCAGATGTGGTTATCTTTTCTTGATTAGTCAAGAATGGGTATTTGGTCATTAAGGTACAGCTTGCACCATGCTGCTGAGGGCCAACAGCCAGATGTGGTTAGCTTTTCTTGATTAGTCAAGAATGGGTATTTGGCCATTAAGGTACAGCTTGCACCATGCTGCTGAAGGCCAACAGCCAGATGTGGTTAGCTTTTCTTGATTAGTCAAGAATGGGTATTTGGTCATTAAGGTACAGCTTGCACCATGCTGCTGAGGGCCAACAGCCAGATGTGGTTAGCTTTTCTTGATTAGTCAAGAATGGGTATTTGGTCATTAAGGTACAGCTTGCACCATGCTGCTGAGGGCCAACAGCCAGATGTGGTTAGCTTTTCTTGATTAGTCAAGAATGGGTCCAATTCTGGAATAATTGAAAATCAAGGATTAGTTGATATTTATTCTGACAGATCACCTACTTTTAGTTTACACAATCAGGAAATGCCTCAATTTGTCCTTATTTTGGAGAAGAGCATTGCTCAAGGAAAATATTTAGATGTAATATGTACAGTCCTAAAAAAAACTTATTTTCATATTTTACTTGAATACCGTTTGTAAGATTCTACTTTTCAGTAAGCATAATCTTCCAATATAGTATTATAGCTCTAAAAAAGGATATGGCAGTTCAAATTTACGAAACCACTGGGAGGGTTCACCACTGATGAGCCAAGCCTTTCCAATATTTTTAATCACACAATGGATAGTAGAAGTTTGTTTTATGTGTAAAAGAAACTTTATTGCTCGAATGTTTTCTTTTTAAATGAACTAATTAAATATTTACAGAAACAAAACAAGTCTTAGTTAACATGATCTTTAAAAGGAACTGGTAGTTACTTGCTCTTGGAATCTGTATAGAAACTTTTGAGAGAAATAAAATCATGCAATGTTTCCTGATCAATGAATTCCTAATATTATCCAGAAAGGGAACATAAAATTGGAAAAATGTGGATTGTAGAGTTATTACAGTCTAACTTCTTTAATTGAACATGAGAAGGAATCAGAGGTTTTTGTTGAATTAAAGTCTGTGATAAATTGAAGACAGATAATTTCATCACAGCATTTATTGCTAGTGGACATTTTATCTTGGAAAGCAAATATTAAATCTTTGAAATAATATTTTTAAAAACCTCTCTTTTGCAATATTTTTAAAATAATAATTTGTTAATATGAAAAGTGTGTGTTACTATTAGATCTATTTTATTTCATTCATTTAGAATATTTTATGATCAACTTTTGGTGAGGGACAAAAATGCATCTTGGCACCAATGAAAAATTACAAATATCATTTTATCTAAATATTTAATTGCATTTGGAAAAAATGAATAAAGAAAAGCTAAATATTTAATTATAAAATAATGAAATTTTAAAGAAATACTTTATAGTTGTTTATAACAAGAATTCTATTTAATGGCATTTTAGCTGAATCCGTAAGTTTAAATAATAGTTGAATGTTAGTCTTCAAGTTACCTTAATGTCGATGTCCCCCCTCTCCAGTTAGGTTATTGAACCAATGATGCCTAAATTTACCTCTAGAAAATTTTAAACGCAAGTAATTTACAAGGGATAGCCCATTTGTGGCACCACAATTCAACACCTTCAGGTAAATGCTGCCAGTGCTCCAATATTGAAATTATATAGATGAAATTGTAAAATTCGTACATTTTCTAATGATAAAATTGTACTGTTTTTGTACATTTTCTAGTGATAAAATTGTACAGTAGGTTTGTATAACACCTAAGAGATCAGAACTTTCGGTTGAATTAAAGTTATTTAAATGATTTCATCACAACATTCACTGCTAGAGGACAATTTTCAAGGATAACCAAAGGTATGATTAATATATTTTATAATATTGGCAATGTTTTAAAAATTTTTTTTAAGCATGGTGCGCATACACTATCTATGGCCGCTGTGTAACAAGTGTCGAAGTATCATAATTTCATCCAAATATTTGTATTTAAACAAGAATTATCTAATGCTATCAAAATTTCTTTTTAAAAACTGGTCTAATTAATGTCAAATTAAATTACCAGAGCTCTAAAAAAAGCATACAAAATTATTTTCCTCTACATCCTAGATGTGTTGAGTTGGCTTCAACAGAACGGAGTCAAAGGTCTAACTAAAGTGATAAAGCACAATTTGGACTATAGATTATAGCCACAAGAAAATAAGACCTTATCCAAATAAATTTATAGTGTGTGATGTTTCGGCAACAGCGTTGTTACCATCAGACAAAATAATATATTTTTTAAATATTCTTTGGTCTAATGATGGTAAAAACTCTGTTGCCCAAACGTCACACACTATTAATTTATTTGGATTAAGTCTTATTTTCTTGTAGTCTAACTAAAGTAGAGAATCAATTCCACTAGTAATTGTAATATTCAGTCATACAAACCTCAGTTTCAATCTTTCAGCACTTGGCAGCGAGAAGTGACAATGGCAACAAGTTATCTTTATGTTATCAAGTGGGCGTTGAAATAATGGATAAGATATTCTCACAATGGCTGATTTACAGTACATGTGGCGCAGAATCCAATATTTTCTATTATTGTTATAAAAAACCTACTATTACTGATGATAAGGCACAATTTGGATTATAAACACAAGGTAATAAGACCAAATCCAAATAAATAAATAGTGTGTGACGTTTCGGTAACAACGTTGTTACCATCTTCAGACAAAAGTACTGAATGAGAAATTTTACCACAACATGGTTTAAATAGTTACTGTTATCAAGTGTGTAAACAAGATAGCAGATAAAAAGAAGATAATTTTCTGAGAAATTCTTTTGAATAGATTGTTTTATTGTAGTTGGTTTAGTTAATTAGGTTAGTTGTTGTGTGTGTGTTTAAAATTTTATTTTTTAAAGTAAAAATAGTATTATCTAATATAACGTGTACAATCTTTTCATATATAAAAGTCAATGTCTGTTTCACGATGAACTCAAAAACTACTGAACCAATTGGTACCAAATTTTGTATGTCGCTTTTTATAAATCTGAAGAAAATTTTCGGCTACATTTTGATTGGTTTTTTTGGCTATTTATTTTTTAATTTGAAGAACTTTTTTTTTACCGGGAGTAAATACGAGGCTAAGTAACAACACCAGGCTAATTAAGCGACTTATGAGCGTTCAAAATTTTTTTTTCAAGTTGCTTTTGTACTTTTTTTAAAAAATCTTTTATACGAGTTTTACTTTTTTTTTTACAATAGTATTGAGTATTGAGAACGGAATTTATATAAACATATTACTGTAATTGCACAATGCGATTTAAAAAAAAACTGCAAAATTAGCGTCTCTGTGTATAAATAATGGCTTTCATATTTTTTATCAATTTTTGTTCTGGCCTTTGTTTTTTTCATCACTTTTTAAAAAAAATCGTTTAAAATGCAGTCGCAGTCATTAGCAAACACATATTGCCTAATTTCCATTTTCTCTTTTATTTTTTACAGAAAAATATTTAGATGCCAGTATTTTGGATTAATTTTTTATAAACCTATTTGTTCTTATTCTTACTGAGAAGATGGGCATCGCAGTCAAGACTCATCGAAGTCACTCACTCAAGGGTTAATTCGCTGGGGCGGGTACCTCGAGAATTGGGTGGAAAAGCTGCCATCTATTTAAACTATATTGATTTTGAAACAACTAAATGGATTGCAAAAAATAATTAAATCAAGTGCCTAAACACTAATATAATACAATTTTTGCCATCACACACACTTTTTGCCTGTGGTTATGTGTTACTTCTGTATTGCTATTCTATGGCACTTCTACCATTTATTATTGATGTACTTTCAGTAAAAAGGAAATTGCACTCTGGGGAATTCTCGGATGAAGCCGGGTCATTCGTCTAGTACAATATAAAATTATACCCGATGACGCCGATAACTCCGCCTTTGCCTGTCCCCAGTCAGGATAAAAAAGGAGGAGGGGAAGCAGTAACAAGCACGCTAAAAAACCTGGGTTCAGCTGGCCTGGCTGATAGTACCAGGTATGGGCTCCTAATCCAGGGATACAGGATGAGTCTGTACTCCATGTTAGGAGGAGCTGTACATGGCGTCTGTTCCTCATGTCAGAGGCGGCCATTTCATATTAGAGCTGAGTCGGCCTGCTACAGAGTAGTGTTCCTAGTCTTAATGATAAAAGCAGACACATTCTACTTCACTCACTCTCTCATTATGGATGTTAAATCTCCTTAGATGAGCTCTACTCACATCAACAGACACTAGCTCTACAGATACCCTAATATAATTGTTGAGTGGAGTTAAGAAATAAGTCGGTGATGCTTTTTGTTTACATTTTGCCAAATTTGGCTAAAAATTTCCCAATCTCCCTTTTTTGAAGTTTATCTTAAGTGTTGGACAAAATGTAATCATGTACTTGATTTTCCTATAATTACAAGTATTATTACTTGATATTATAACACTATGGGGCGCTGAGTTTGTGTATACAAAAATGTAATGCCTTGATAAAGGTTGGCGTTCAACCAACCAAAATATTTGCAAATAAATCTTTTATTCAATCCAATATATGCCTTTTTACTATCTAAAGTATTATTACGTACAAGATTATCTATTTATATTTATATTAGTATTATTTTGGTACTCTGGGAACTCCCCTCATTGCTTATCTTGTTACTTATAAAAGTTGATTTTTGCATTAAATAAATCGCCGTGTCATCCTGAAATTTGTCTTTCCCAAATTTTCTACGTGACTATATCATAAGCTATGTTGCTCTTTTTGAATGGTACCTGATAAAGTTACTTTTGAACTGGATCCAAGTTATTTCTTGTGTATTTTAGGTGGAAGTTACCAAAGTGAATGCTTCTTTGCTGGAGGCTGATCTAGATCCGATTGTAATTCCCAAGATCAGAAAACCCAATGAAAAAATCTACCCCTGCTTGCCACATATGTACAAGGATATGATGGAGAATGATCTATAACTAGTGATACAAGCTATGTAACCTCTGAATATGTAACCTCTGATATAACTTGTGATACAAGCTATGTAACCTCTGAATATGTAACCTCTGATATAACTTTTGATACAAGCTATGTAACCTCTGATATAACTTGTGATACAAGCTATGTAACCTCTGAATATGTAACCTCTGATATAACTTGTGATACAAGCTATGTAACCTCTGAATATGTAACCTCTGATATAACTTGTGATACAAGCTATGTAACCTCTGATATAACTTGTGATACAAGCTATGCAACCTCTGAATATGTAACCTCTGATATAACTTCGGATGATGAAAATCCAAACACCCCTTCTGTCAATGCTTAGTTTCCTTTGTGTGTTCCTTGTGACCTTTTAGATGGCCATTTATTTTAATGACCTTTTGTTCCACACAATAAATTAAGTATTTTACTTTAGAATTTTTATTTTAACTACACAATTTTGTTAATAGTTCATACTAAGAAGTTAAACTTTACGCTAAAACTTTGTTGTTTTGTTGTTTCAGCCATTTTATGGGTTGTTTAGTTAACTTGACATTATTTAGTTTATCGTTTCATCTATATTTAAGATATTAAATACCAATGTTTCTTTAAAAAAAAATAAAACTACTGTCCTTACTACGATTTAAAATATATTGGGAGGGTTATCAGTGGTGAACCCTCAAAGTGGTTTCTCTAATAAGATCCACCAACCGATATTTTGTGGTCTAATATAGTAGAAAGAGAGAGATATTTATAACCAGGAGCCCAGAACACCAACTACCTGGGCTGCCCATAAAGTAAAGTAATGGACTAGTGCTAAGTGATTTTAATCACGTCCTGAGCTGAACTTGTCAACCAGGAAGTTCCATGCTGAGTCTGGCCATAGATGTAGGGTTAAGTCCAAGCAGCTGTTTACATCTTATGTCGTACTGTATTGGACTTATATATGTGATACTGAAGGGTTGTGGTATTAAAGAAACTATGGAGATAAGAATGGACAGTTTATATAGAATACATTAAATTTATCACTTCGGGATTGATAGAGGAATGGTACAAACTATTGACATCCGAGATTTCATTAAAAAAAATTATACTTTTTCTGAAGAATATTAAAATCAGATTTAAAATTGATGGCAACATGTGGAGGTAACACACCTCAGTAAACAATTAAAAGAAAATAAAGAAGGTATTGGCTCGCTGCGCCACTAGAGGAAGTTGTGGGTTATCTTTGAGTCACATATATCTCGGTATGATTCACTTCCTTAAATCTGTTAACCTTCATTACTTAAGAAATCCTGTGAAAATTCAAAAAATAATCTCAAATTAAGAATGTGTATATTAAAAATATTTTTTTTTAATTTCATAAATAACAGCAAATGTTATAAAATTGAAGCCGCCTCTGTACCGCCTGATGAGGGCCATAGCTCAAAACTATTTTATTCAGGATGGAATTTTGTCTGAATTTTACAAAACGTGGCTCATTCCCTATCACCACTATATTTTATTATTGAAGAGATTTTGGTACATACAGTATATATGTTGTAATATGTGGAGCCGTCACCTCATCCAACATACAGTATATATGTTGTAATATGTGGAGCCATCACCTCATCCAACTTACAGTATATATGTTGTAATATGTGGAGCCGTCACCTCATCCAACATACAGTATATATGTTGTAATATGTGGAGCCGTCACCTCATCCAACATACAGTATATATGTTGTAATATGTGGAGCCGTCACCTCATCCAACATACAGTATATATGTTGTAATATGTGGAGCCATCACCTCATCCAACTTACAGTATATATGTTGTAATATGTGAAGCCGTCACCTCATCCAATATACAGTATATATGTTGTAATATGTGGAGCCGTCACCTCATCCAATATACAGTATATATGTTGTAATATGTGGAGCCGTCACCTCATCCAACATACAGTATATATGTTGTAATATGTGGAGCCGTCACCTCATCCAACATACAGTATATATGTTGTAATATGTGGAGCCGTCACCTCATCCAACATACAGTATATATGTTGTAATATGTGGAGCCATCACCTCATCCTACATTGCAGTCATGGGCCAGAGAACTAGCCTGAAGATAAAAACATTGGAGCCTCGGTTTAGGGAGTGGCACCCAGGAAGCTGAGATGGACTAAGGAAAAGTCTTGGAACCACTGTTCAATATGGCGACCTAACTACACCTGATTACTGTCTATCTGTTTTCCTATGTCTTGCACTTAGAAAAATCCAGCTTATATGCTATTGGTGGCGTCAGAATGGACGGACTCTGTTTTCCCTCCGTACCCAATCAAGGACTGACATGGCCGATATGTTTACATTCTCCATGAGTTGCTTGGACAATGTCAACGACTTATGTACGGCCTTTCCTGGTTACCGCCCTTCTTTTCCGGAGGAACTTCGATATCATTTTTCAAGTTACATCATGCTGTGTACATTGTATGTATAACATATAAAATATGACATATGTATCATATTTTCTTTCTATTCATAGTCATAACCATGTAAAATGTATCACAGTACTCTGCAGTGTATCGAGGACTAATCAGGAATATACGAAAATAAAAACAGCCATCATTGTTTCTTTGCGCTCCAGAAGGAACCCAAGAGAGAGAGAGAGTGGATTTTCTTAAACTGACAAAAACCTACTGTTTATCGAGTCAAGAAACAGCTTAGTTAGGCCAAGAGAGACAAAGAGGCAACATTCGAAAGGTAAAAGAACTCGTGTCGAACGGACAGGGTAAGAGGCGAAGAATTTGTCGAAAATATAAAGAAGAATATCAATGGAGACCCTGGAAAGAGCACGGGGACCATAGCCGAGGAGATGGGTGTTGTCTCTATGAAAAATTTCAGAACTATTACGAAGACCTTAGTCTCAAGTCTTATGCTCTTCGGAAAGTTCAGTTGCTGACTGGGGCTATGAAGGATAACAGAAAAGCTGCTGCCCACCTCAACAACCTGAAATAAGACTCTTTTGACATGCTGAGGTTCTTCCCTGATGAAAAAAAACTATGACCACGATCAAAAGTGAATCCCATTAATGATGGTTGGATCTGTAAAATTCCCTCAGAAGTACATGTTGTGATGCACACGAAATTTCCTGCCTCCGTGGTAGTACTTGACATTATCAGTAGTGAAGGTGATGTCATGCCTTCTCATTTCTTTGAGAAGTGCCTTAGAATGAACGCTGACACCTACATCAATGTCCTGGGGACCGTTGTGAAGCCTTGGAGGGACATGGTGGCCGCAGGAAGGAAGTATGTCTTTCAAAAAGACAGCAGCAGCCCACAAGGAAAAGAAGACACAATCGTGGCTGACACTTAATGTCCTCAGTCACTGGAGTCCTGATATCCGGCACCCTAACTCTCCAGACTGCAATCCCCTCGACTACTATGTATGAGAGAGAGATGTCAACAAAGCTCCCCACAACACCATCCAGTCTGTCAAGATAGCGGTTCACACAGTGATGACCCAAATGGACACCATCATCAGACAAAAGTACTGAATGTGACATTTCAGTAACAGTGTTGTTACCATCATCGGATAAAAGTACTCATTGTGACATTTCGGTAACAGTGTTGTTACTATCATTGGACAAAATAATGAATATGACATTTTGGTATCAGTGTTGTTACCATAATCGGACAAAAGTACTGAATGTGACATTTCGGTAATAGCATTGTTACCATCATCAGACAAAAGTACTGAATGTGACATTTTGGTAACAGCGTTGTTACCATCATTAGACAAAAGTACTGAATTTGACATTTTGGTAAGAGTGTTGTTACTATCATCGACACAAGTACTGAATGTGACATTTTGGTAACAGCGTTGTTACTATCATCAGACAAAAGCACTGAATATGACATTTCGGTAACAGCGTTGTTACCATCATCAGACAAAAGTACTGAATGTGACATTTCAGTAACAGTGTTGTTACTATCATCAGATAAAAGTACTGAATGTCACATTTCGGTAACAGCGTTGTTACTATCATCAGATAAAAGTACTGAATATGACATTTCAGTAACAGTGTTGTTACTATCATCAGACAAAAGTACTGAATGTGACATTTCGGTAACAGCATTGTTACCATCATAGGACAGAAGTACAGAATGTGACATTTCGGTAACAGCATTGTTACCATCATAGGGTAAAAGTACTGAATGAGACATTTCGGTAACAGCATTGTTACCATCATAGGACAGAAGTACTGAATGTGACATTTCGGTAACAGCATTGTTTCTATCAGACAAAAGTACTGAATGTGACATTTCGGTAACAGTGTTGTTACTATCATCGGACAAAAGTACTGAATGTCACATTTCGGTAGCAGCGTTATTACTATCATCAGATAAAAGTACTAAATGTCATATTTCGGTAACAGCATTGTTACTATCATCGACAAATGTACTGAATGTGACATTTCGGTAACAGCGTTGTTACTATCATCAGACAAAAGTACTGAATATGACATTTCGGTAACAGCATTGTTACCATCATAGGGCAAAAGTACTGAATGAGACATTTCGGTAACAGCATTGTTTCTGTCATCAGACAAAAGTACTGAATGTGACATTTCGGTAACAGTGTTGTTACTATCATCGGACAAAAGTACTGAATGTCACATTTCGGTAACAGCTTTGTTACTATCATCAGACAAAAGTACTGAATGTCACATTTCGGTAACAGCGTTGTTACTATCATCGACAAAAGTACTGAATGTGACATTTCGGTAACAGCGTTGTTACTATCATCAGACAAAAGTACTGAATATGACATTTCGGTAACAGCGTTGTTACCATCATCAGACAAAAATACTGAATGTGACATTTCAGTAACAGTGTTGTTACCATCATAGGACAGAAGTACTGAATGTGACATTTCGGTAACAGCATTGTTTCTATCATCAGACAAAAGTACTGAATGTGACATTTCGGTAACAGCATTGTTACCATCATAGGACAAAAGTACAGAATGTGACATTTCGGTAACAGCATTGTTACCATCATAGGACAGAAGTACTGAATGTGACATTTCAGTAACAGCATTGTTTCTATCATCAGACAAAAGTACTGAATGTGACATTTTGGTAACAGCGTTGTTACCATCATCAGACAAAAGTACTGAATGTGACATTTTGGTAACAGTGTTGTTACTATCATCGACAAAAGTACTGAATATGACATTTCGGTAACAGCGTTGTTACCATCATCAGACAAAAATACTGAATGTGACATTTCGGTAACAGCGTTGTTACCATCATCAGACAAAAATACTGAATGTGACATTTCGGTAACAGCGTTGTTACCTTCATCAGACAAAAATACTGAATGTGACATTTCGGTAACAGCATTGTTACTATCATCAGACAAAAGTACTGAATGTGACATTTCGGTAACAGCGTTGTTACCATCATCGGACAAAAGTACTGAATGTGACATTTCAGTAACAGCGTTGTTACTATCATCAGACAAAAGTACTGAATGTGACATTTCGGTAACAGCGTTGTTACTATCATCAGACAAAAGTACTGAATATGACATTTCGGTAACAGCGTTGTTACCATCATCAGACAAAAATACTGAATATGACATTTCAGTAACAGCGTTGTTACCATCATCAGACAAAAATACTGAATGTGACATTTCGGTAACAGCATTGTTACTATCATCAGACAAAAGTACTGAATATGACATTTCGGTAACATTATTGTTACTATCACAGGACAGAAGTACAGAATGTGACATTTCGGCAACAGCCTTGTTACCATCATCAGACAAAAATACTGAATGTGACATTTCGGGAACAGCGTTGTTACCATCATCAGACAAAAATACTGAATGTGACATTTCGGTAACAGCATTGTTACCATCATAGGACAGAAGTACTGAATATGACATTCCGGTAACAGCGTTGTTACTATCATCATACAAAAGTACTGAATGTGACATTTCGGTAACAGCGTTGTTACCATCATCAGACAAAAATACTGAATGTGACTGTTAAAAGTCATAACATAAAATATGTAAATATATCTTTTGAATGTATGACTAGAAATGTAGATTTTTCTATTGAATGTATAAATTGTTATTATGTAAATTTCCCTTTTGTATATAACTGAGCCGTGTTGTTGAAATAAAGATTTTCTTAGTAGAGCGAGAGCTTTGCGAGTGTAGCCGCTGAGTATTGTCTACGTTATTTTTCTTTCTCGCTTGATCACCCGAAGCAGTCCAAATAATATCAAGACTTTGGGTAAAAGTCTTACTTGTTAAGAGGAGGTTTCTTCAATCTGATTTATTGTGCCTTAACATTTAGTGGCGTCCCCGGGTGGGCTGCGTGGGCTGGTCAAGTAGAGAAGACGGGAAGACCAGGTGGCGCTGTCTCCCGAAGTAACAGAAGGCGGGAAGACCTGGTGGCGCTGTCTCCCGAAGTAACAGGTGACGGGAAGACCTGGTAGCGCTGTCTCCCAAGCTAAAGAAGCTCAAAGGCAAAGGAGCTAAAGAAGCTCAAGGGCAAAGAAACTCAAGGCAAAGAAGCTAAAGAAGCTCAAGGCAAGGAAGCTAAAGAAGCTCAAAGGCAGAGAAGCTAAAGAAGCTCAAGGCAAAGAAGCTAAAGAAGCTCAAGGCAAAGAAGCTAAAGAAGTTCAAGGCAGGGAAGCTAAAGAAGCTCAAAGGCAAAGGAGCTAAAGAAGCTCAAAGGCAAAGAAGCTAAAGAAGCTCAAGGCAAAGAAGCTAAAGAAGCTCAAGGCAGAGAAGCTAAAGAAGCTCAAGGCAAAGAAGCTAAAGGAGCTCAAGAGGCCCTTTGTTAAAGGTTTAAAGGAGCTCGAGAAGCCCTTTGTTAAGGGTTTAAAGGAGCTCGAGAAGCCCTTTGTTAAAGGTTTAAAGGAGCTCAAGAAGCCCTTTGTTAAAGGTTTAAAGGAGCTCGAGAAGCCCTTTGTTAAAGGTTTAAAGGTGCTCAAGAAGCCCTTTGTTAAAGGTTTAAAGGAGCTCGAGAAGCCCTTTGTTAAAGGTTTAAAGGAGCTCGAGAAGCCCTTTGTTAAAGGTTTAAAGGAGCTCAGGAAGCCCTTTGTTAAAGGTTTAAAGGAGCTCGAGAAGCCCTTTGTTAAAGGTTTAAAGGAGCTCAAGAAGCCCTTTGTTAGAGGATTAAAGGAGCTCAAAAGGCCCTTTCTTTAAGGTTAAAAAGAGCTCAGCGAAGCTCAAGGTTTAAAGGAGCTCAAAAGGCCCTTTGTTAAAGGTTAAAAAGAGCTCAGTGAAGCTCAAGGTTAAAAGGAGCTCAAAAAGCCCTTTGTTAAAGGTTAAAAGGAGCTCAAAAGGCCCTTTGTTAAAGGTTAAAAAGAGCTCAGTGAAGCTCAAGGTTTAAAGGAGCTCTAAAGGCCCTTTGTTAAAGGTTAAAAAGACCTCAGTGAAGTTCAAGGTTTAAAGGAGCTCAAAAAGCCCTTTGTTAAAGGTTTAGGGGAGCTCAAAGGCAAAGAAGTTGAAGAAACTACAAGGTGAGATGGAGGATGTTAGCAGAAGGCGTAGAGAGGCGATAAGAGGCGTTTTTACCGAGGTGGTAAATGATATGAATACAGAGTTAAGGGATCCTCTTATTGACAAAAGTGGCATATATGCCAAATTTGATAGATTGGAATCTCTCTATTTGGAGCTGGTGGTATTGAATGAACGATGCCAGGCAATTTTATTAGCCAAAGCTGAGGCGACTGACGATGAAATTATTAAAGAATTTGAGGATTGTGAAGTCTACATCACGGAAAGATATTATTTAAAGGCCAGAATTCGCGTAATGCGTGAGCAGGATAGGGATGCTCAGGCCAAGACTTCTCAAATTCCACCAGGGGCGTCTAGTGCCTCTCCGAATTCAGAAACCGATAAACAGAAAGTTATCAAACTTCAGACTACTTCTACGTCTCTATCGGAAAGCCCGGAAGAGTCCTTGAAAAATGAAATTGAAGGCGTGGAAAAAGAGGATTCTGAAGATGCGCCTAAGGGCGACGGAATAAAGGATTCTGAAGATGAGCCTAAGGGCGACGGAGTAAAGGATTTTGAAGATGAGCCTAAAAGCGACGGAGTAAAGGATTCTGAAGATGAGCCTAAGGGCGACGGAGTAAAGAATTCTAAAGATGAGCCTAAGGGCGACGGAGTAAAGGATTCTAAAGATGAGCCTAAGGGCGACGGAGTAAATGATTCTGAAGCAAGACCAACTGGATATACGGAATCTAAAATAAAGAATAAGGGAGATCTACAAAAACTTAAGGGCAACCCAGGGGATGGGCTCTCAAGGTGGGGGCAATTTGGTAAAATTAATGCTAATGAAAAATATGAAGATGCAAATTTAAAGAAAAGGGAAGATTTTGAGGCTGAGTCCAAAAGCGATAGAATAGGGGATTCGGAAGCTGAAACCAAGGGTAATGGAGTAAAGGATTCTGGAACGGCAATCAAAGGTTATGAACCGGTGAACAATTCTAGAGCGGTAGCTGAAGACGCTGACCAAATAAAGATTTCAGATGAAACTGAATCGATTGATGATAATGAGGAAAATGAGGAAGAAGTTGTCAGAATTCCAGCATCGAGGAAATTGGTGGAGGAAGAAAACCAAGATGCAGAACAAGGTACTGAATCAAGGATGGAGGAAGGGATTATTGATGCAAAAGATTGGTTGAAGGAAGGACTCGTCGATAGAGTTAATGAAAATCCACCGGAAGGAAAAGGATACTATTGGCCTCGTCACCTTTTGTTTAAGAATGAATCCAGGGCTACGCCTATACGGTCAGTATTTGGCGGCGCTTCCTGTCGAGGACACGGCGCACTCGCCTTAAGACGGTATTTGAAGAAAAGACCCATTCTACTGAAGAGAATCCCGGAAATAAAGATAAAATATCGGGAGAATAGGTACGGGATTTTGGCCGACATGGGGAGATATTTCCAGGTAATGGCCATCAAGGAAAATGATTGGGACTACCTCCTTTTTCTTTGGAAGAGGAAGATGGACGCTTGTGGGGCAACCTCCGGTGGTGTGTATGGAGAGGGTGCCGCAGTGTGCCGAGGAGAGGATGGTTTTCCTGGATGAGAGCCTGGGCTCCCTGCAACGGTGTCCCACCTGCCTGGATCCCCCCATCACGGTGGAACGGATTTTTTTCTTTTTACAAAAAAGAAAGGTGGGGGTATGTTAAAAGTCGTAACATACAATATGTAAATATATCTTTTGAATGTATGACTAGAAATGTAGATTTTTCTATTGAATGTATAAATTGTTATTATGTAAATTTCCCTTTTGTATATAACTGTGCCGTGTTGTTGAAATAAAGATTTTCTTAGTAGAGCGAGTGCTTTGCGAGTGTAGCCGCTGAGTATTGTCTACGTTATTTTTCTTTCTCGCTTGATCACCCGAAGCAGTCCAAATAATATCAAGACTTTGGGTAAAAGTCTTACTTGTTAAGAGGAGGTTTCTTCAATCTGACCTATCGTGCCTTAAAAGTGACATTTCGGTAACAGCGTTGTTACTATCTTCAGACAAAAGTACTGAATATGACATTTCGGTAACAGCGTTGTTACCATCATCAGACAAAAATACTGAATGTGACATTTCGGTAACAACGTTGTTACCATCATCAGACAAAAGTACTGAATGTGACATTTCGGTAACAGCATTGTTACCATCATAGGACAGAAGTACTGAATATTACATTTCGGTAACAGCGTTGTTACCATCATCAGACAAAAATACTGAATGTGACATTTCGGTAACAGCGTTGTTACTATCATCAGACAAAAGTACTGAATATGACATTTCGGTAACAGCGTTGTTACCATCATCAGACAAAAATACTGAATGTGACATTTCGGTAACAGCGTTGTTACCATCATCAGACAAAAGTACTGAATATGACATTTCGGTAACAGCGTTGTTACCATCATCAGACAAAAATACTGAATGTGACATTTCGGTAACAGCGTTGTTACCATCATCAGACAAAAGTACTGAATCTGACATTTCGGTAACAGAATTGTTACTATCATCAGACAAAAGTACTGAATGTGATATTTCGGTAACAGCGTTGTTACCATCATCAGACAAAAATACTGAATGTGACATTTCGGTAACCGCGTTGTTACGATCATCAGACGAAAGTACTGAATGTGACATTTCGGTAACAGCGTTGTTACCATCATCAGACAAAAATACTGAATGTGACATTTCGGTAACAGCGCTGTTACCATCATCAGACAAAAATACTGAATGTGACATTTCGGTAACAGCGTTGTTACCATCATCAGACAAAAGTACTGAATATGACATTTCGGTAACAGCGTTGTTACCATCATCAGACAAAAGTACTGAATGTGACATTTCGGTAACAGCATTGTTACCATCATAGGACAGAAGTACTGAATATGACATTTCGGTAACAGCGTTGTTACTATCATCAGACAAAAATACTGAATGTGACATTTCGGTAACAGCGTTGTTACTATCATCAGACAAAAGTACTGAATATGACATTTCGGTAACAGCGTTGTTACCATCATCAGACAAAAATACTGAATGTGACATTTCGGTAACAGCGTTGTTACCATCATCAGACAAAAGTACTGAATGTGACATTTCGGTAACAGCGTTGTTACTATCATCAGACAAAAATACTGAATGTGACATTTCGGTAACAGCGGTGTTACCATCATCAGACAAAAGTACTGAATATGACATTTCGGTAACAGCGTTGTTACCATCATCAGACAAAAATACTGAATGTGACATTTCGGTAACAGCGTTGTTACCATCATCAGACAAAAGTACTGAATGTGACATTTCGGTAACAGCGTTGTTACCATCATCAGACAAAAATACTGAATGTGACATTTCGGTAACAGCGTTGTTACCATCATCAGACAAAAGTACTGAATGTGACATTTCGGTAACAGCATTGTTACCATCATAGGACAGAAGTACTGAATATGACATTTCGGTAACAGCGTTGTTACTATCATCAGACAAAAATACTGAATGTGACATTTCGGTAACAGCGTTGTTACTATCATCAGACAAAAGTACTGAATATGACATTTCGGTAACAGCGTTGTTACCATCATCAGACAAAAATACTGAATGTGACATTTCGGTAACAGCGTTGTTACCATCATCAGACAAAAGTACTGAATGTGACATTTCGGTAACAGCGTTGTTACTATCATCAGACAAAAATACTGAATGTGACATTTCGGTAACAGCAGTGTTACTATCATCAGACAAAAGTACTGAATATGACATTTCGGTAACAGCGTTGTTACCATCATCAGACAAAAATACTGAATGTGACATTTCGGTAACAGCGTTGTTACCATCATCAGACAAAAGTACTGAATGTGACATTTCGGTAACAGCGTTGTTACTATCATCAGACAAAAGTACTGAATCTGACATTTCGGTAACAGTATTGTTACTATCATCAGACAAAAGTACTGAATATGACATTTCGGTAACAGTATTGTTACTATCATCAGACAAAAGTACTGAATATGACATTTCGGTAACAACGTTGTTACTATCATCAGACAAAAGTACTGAATGTGACATTTCGGTAACAGCGTTGTTACCATCATCAGACAAAAGTACTGAATGTGACATTTCGGTAACAGCGTTGTTACTATCATCAGACAAAAGTACTGAATGTGACATTTCGGTAACAGCGTTGTTACTATGATCAGACAAAAATACTGAATATGACATTTCAGTAACAGCGTTGTTACTATCATCAGACAAAAATACTGAATATGACATTTCGGTAACAGTATTGTTACTATCATCAGACAAAAGTACTGAATCTGACATTTCGGTAACAGCATTGTTACCATCATAGGACAGAAGTACTGAATGTGACATTTCGGTAACAGCGTTGTTACCCTCATCAGACAAAAGTACTGAATGTGACATTTCGGTAACAGCGTTGTTACTATCATCAGACAAAAGTACTGAATGTGACATTTCGGTAACAGCGTTGTTACTATCATCAGACAAAAGTACTGAATGTGACATTTCGGTAACAGCGTTGTTACTATGATCAGACAAAAATACTGAATGTGACATTTCGGTAACAGCGTTGTTACTATCATCAGACAAAAGTACTGAATGTGACATTTCGGTAACAGCGTTGTTACTATTATCAGACAAAAGTACTGAATGTGACATTTCGGTAACAGCGTTGTTACTATGATCAGACAAAAGTACTGAATGTGACATTTCGGTAACAGCGTTGTTACTATCATCAGACAAAAGTACTGAATGTGACATTTCGGTAACAGCGTTGTTACCATCATCAGACAAAAATACTGAATATGACATTTCAGTAACAGCGTTGTTACTATCATCAGACAAAAATACTGAATATGACATTTCGGTAACAGTATTGTTACTATCATCAGACAAAAGTACTGAATCTGACATTTCGGTAACAGCATTGTTACCATCATAGGACAGAAGTACTGAATGTGACATTTCGGTAACAGCATTGTTACCATCATAGGGCAAAAGTACTGAATCTGACATTTCGGTAACAGCATTGTTACCATCATAGGACAGAAGTACTGAATGTGACATTTCGGTAACAGCGTTGTTACCATCATAGGGCAAAAGTACTGAATGTGACATTTCGGTAACAGCATTGTTACCATCATAGGACAGAAGTACTGAATGTGACATTTCGGTAACAGCATTGTTACCATCATAGGGCAAAAGTACTGAATGTGACATTTCAGTAACAGTATTGTTACTATCATCAGACAAAAGTACTAAATGT
>CP092874.1:6890775-6961592 GCA_030710605.1 Cordylochernes scorpioides
ACTTATCAACTATTTCTACTGAAGTGAACCAATTGCTGCTGTAATATTTCTATTACTCTTCCAAAATGGTCGACAATATTAAAACAAATATTTTGGGTTGGCAGGGAGTTCTCTCTGTTGACATGATTGATAATTATACTTATCAAAGAAAGAGTCTTATTTTATAAGAGGAGCTAAAAAATAGCAAAGATAGCTACTCAAGTATGAGCCACGAGCTAACACTGACAGGAAAAATTCTCAAGCTCCTGGACGGCTGGGCTGAATCCGCCCCACATGCAAATTTAACCCCCTTTACAAAACTGATATTTATCATGATGGATGGACAATTTTGTATCTCTGTAAAATTTAAATACATGACTAGTAGCTCTCAGTAAACGAAAAAAAATATTTTTTTCCTCTATTAAGTTTATGCATTAGCGGAATCAACCGTCCTGTTAAGTATTTGGCTATTGGGATTAGATAAGTAAATTAAGTGACCAGCTTATATAATTGTCTTTATGGATATTTTTTACTTCTAAATAAACATGTCACAGGCCATGATAATCATGGTATGTAGTTAACATCAAGTTAGTGGTACACTAAAGAGAGTCCATGTGGCACAACCAATTTTATTCAAACAACCATACAAGTGATTAATTCAGTACTGATACTGGTCTAGAACAATAGGATATTTTATAATGCCATGATGATATATAAAAGTGGGTTATTTTATAAACATAATGGAAATAACAGAATATTTAACATAAAGAATACCTAATTTCTATATTTTGCTACAAGGTAAACATATCTCTCTGTTCTTTGATGTAAAGATAATGTGGGGATACAAATGAATTACTTCCTGACCTTGTCTTTCTTTCTATGTCAGACAATTTATTGTTATAAGGAATAAATTTAACAATTAGAAATGTTGTGTTTGCTACAATGTATGTTGGGAGAATAAGGTCAGTTGATGGTAAATTATATGTGGAGATATAAAATGACTGTTTTTAAAACTCTATTGTTGACATAGTGATCCTATTTGTGGTAACTGATAATGGTATTTGTAGAAATATATCACTGTGGTTTACACAAAAATATACCCGTATAAATATATTTGGATTTCCTAAAATGATTTTCCAACTTCTCTGTGTCTATCAGGTAGCGGCAGGTTTGACCAACCAACACAGAGTTGATAATTACTTCACCAGTGTAAATAGAATCCCACACATACAAAATACAATATTTATATTGGGCCAGGGTGTTGACACCCACCTCTCTGATGGAATGACACCTCAACTTCAATCTTCTCTCCTCCCAACTCTCCACTTGTTCCTAACATTGTACTCAGTGCCATCTATATTCTCAATTATCTCATCTGATCTATAATGGAAGACTTTATTCCTATTATACCCATTAAATAACATGAAGCATTTCAATTTATCTCTGTGAGCTCCATCTCCATACAGATATTTCTTAAGGTCATTCACCAAGCCATCATATGTCGCAACGGGAGGAAGCCAGTTCTGGACACCAAGTGTAAGGTCAAGCCACACATCTGCCATTTTCACAGGATTCTCCAAATCTTGACATTTGACATCACAGCAAGTTATGGTAGTAGTTTGGAGCTCTGTTCTCACAGTGGCCAGTTCTTTCTTAGTACCTTGTTGTTCTGTTTTTATACTTTCTAGTTCTTCCTTCAAAGAATAAATTTTTTGTCTTTACAATTTACTACTTTTTTAATTTTTTCTTTGTTACGAATTAATTCTATTTGCATAGCTTTCCTTTTTTTTTTATAAACTTGTTGTTTTGTAGTTGTAGTTGTACTTGTAGTTTCTTTTTTGTTAACATGTAATTCAGACTTCACAGCATTCAGTTCTCCTTTAGTGTTTTGTAATTCTGTCTTCATCGTGCTCAGTTCATTTATAGTAACTTGAAATCCTGCCATCACAGTTTCCAGTTCTTCCTTTGTGTTTTTTCAAATTCTCTCCAATCCTTGTAGATGATCTTCACCAAGTGAGGTTGTAGTTGGGCCAGTGGACAATTCTGACCTCACACTCTTCCCAGGGTTGACACCAATGGGCAGGTGTTCTCCATGTTCTGGAACATGATCCATACAGTTGGAGAACATTTCTAAGTTAAAAGTTGAACAAGTATAAACAGAAAATTTGGTAGCAAAGAGATAAAGTATTTTATTATTTTTGTGAGAGAAAAAAGAAAGAGTCTAAATGTGGTGACATTACTAAAGTAGAATCTACATGAAAGGTCAGTCTCACTAGAAGACTCCTCTCTACAAATGACAGTTTTTATTAAACAATTACCATTTATACTAATTACCAACCTTCCAATAAGAGGAGCCTTTTTCTAATGGTTACTATGGTTCTGAATGGACGAGAGAAAAAATTCCTTTCAAACTAACAAAAATAGACAAAGTCATTTCTTTGGCAAATTGAGTGACTAGATTTCATTAAATAAGTCTGGGTTGTCGTGAATGGACCAATTTCTATAAACTTTAAAATTTTTGATTAATTTTCAATATACACTGCGTGACATTGAAATGGAACACCAAGAAATGTGGCAGAAAGTGATGAAACTCGGCAGACAGAGAGAGACAGGGACGAACAATAAGTGATCTTTATTTCAAATGATAGTCATAATACAGAGCGAGAACGGCGTCGGCTTAGTAGCAAGTAGGATCACCGCGGACGGCGATGCACACAGCAACACGTCTAGGTAGAGAGTCAATCAGAGTACGGATGGCGTCCTGAGGGATGGCTCTCCATTCCCTCTCAACCATTTGCCACAGTTCGTCTTCTGAACGCGGCTGTGGCAAGGCATGCAAACGGCGTCCAATGATGTCCCAGACGTGCTCGATTGGTGAGAGATCAGGAGAGTACGGTGGCCAGGGAAGCATCTGTACATCTTGCAGAGCTTGTTGGCTAATGCGAGCAGTGTGCGGTCGGGCGTTATCCTGCTGATGAAGGGCATTGGGTACCCCCTGAAGGTAGGGGAGTGTCACCGGTCGCAGCACATCATCAAGTATCGTTGGGCCGTCATAGTGCCCTGAATACAAAGTAAAGGTGACCTGGAATCATACGCGATTGCGCCCCAAACCATGATTCCACGTTGTCGCACGGTGGGGGCGTTCCACAATTGCTGCCGGATTGGACCTTTCTCCACGTCGACGCCACACGCGTACACGGCGACTATCACTGGACAAGCAGAAACGCGACTCATCTGAGAACACGACCCTGTGCCAATCCGTCATCCACGTCGATCTAGCCCGCACCATTCCAAACGTTGGCGGCTATTCGGTTGGGTCAATGGCAGTCTTCTTAGCGGACGGCATGAGTGCAAGCCATTAGCAACCAATCGACGGGAAATGGTTCTGGTCGAGATGGAATGTTTTAGGGTGTCTTGCACATGTTGCAGGATGGCGGTACAAGTGGCTTGTGGGGCCGCCACTGCTTGTCGAAGGATACGCCGATCCACACGTGCTGACGTCACTCTGGTTGCACCGACATTCCTATAAATTGCCATATTTCCTTGTTCCAACCATCTTCTCCACAGTCGGTGCACCGTGGACGCTCCAAGGTGTGTATCAGCTGCGATTTGACGTATGGACCAACCTGCCCTTTTCAGTCCGATCACCATGCCCTCGTAAAAGCGTCTGTCTGCTTGAACTGCCTCTGTTTACGATGACCTGGCATTCTCTTTTATTACACGTGTCTTTTGACACAAGAACAAAAATTTCTACAATGATTTTCCTTGAAGAAATAACGACACGAATACTGTCCTTTCTGCAAGTTCCTTCCCTTATATTCTTACTCCATGTGCGCACGAGAGCTGCACATTTTAACATCATTTGCATAACTCGGTTAGGGCCGTCTACCCTGAAATTTGCATAATTTTTCTGGCCACTATTTCTTGGTGTTCCATTTTCAATGTCACGCAGTGTACTTCCATACCATGTGGAAAGTTAAAATTTTTTAAACAAAAGTAAATAACACAAATGTACTAAATATCAGACTTCTATATGGCGGCTAAGGTCTGGAATAAATTAAAAGTAGAAAATAGCCACAATATTTGTGGTGTAATGAGCCTTCCATACAAAATAAATCAGTAGTAGGAACTAAATAATGGTAAGAACATTGTTAGAAATACAGTATAACCTTGTTGATTCAACACATGATAATTTGACACTTGCATTTATTCTACCATATTCTCATGTCCACAACTCAAGCCTGTCAAATACTAAACATTAATTTGACCAAACAACAATTTGACACCATCAATAAGTTGACAAACTTTCATGGACAATTCTTGTTTAAAAAATAATTTATTACTAAAATCACAACAGGTTGACTCTCAGAACCCAATGGCTGTAATTAGCTAATGTGCACCATTCATAAAAGTTATAATGAGACTCGTAACCAACTTTCTTCAATTTTTGTCCATCCTGGACCCAATTTAAACCTAACTGCTAGTTACTGGAATAAGTTGTTTTATAAAGTAACACTTTGTTATTTGAAATAAAATACAGGAAAGACATGAATGTCTAAGAAGATTGAGCAGCTAGAATGTTAACTAAATAGGGTGCTAGCTGGAAGGTAAACAAACACAAAATTTTCCTTTAAAAGATGATATTTTAAATAAAATTTTCTGCCTTTTTTATTCTAAAACTTTGTTCACTTTCTTCCTGTTTAATTTATTCACCAATTTCAAAATAGTACATTTATGTTCCCGGCTTTGCCCGGTTTTTGCCCGACTAAAAGTTTGCCTAACGAGCATTTGTTAAAACGATTCTAGGAAACATCCAGTCCACCTATATATAGATTTATAAACATATATAAATATAAATATTGTTATATGCGTTTAAATATATTTTTGAAACACATAATTTTTTAAAAGTTTTTTCTTAAATTTTTTCAAGTTACATCATGCTGTGTACATTGTATGTATAACATATAAAATACGACATATGTATCATATTTTCTTTCTGTTCATAGTCATAACCATGTAAAATGTAGCACAGTACTCTGCAGTGTATCGAGGACTAATCAGGAATATACGAAAATCAAAAGCAGCCATCATTGTTTCTTTGCGCTCCAGAAGGAACCCAAGAGAGAGAGAGAGAGATAGTGGATTTTCTTAAACTGACAAAAACCTACTGTTTATTGTGTCAAGAAACAGCTTAGTTAGGCCAAGAGAGACAAAGAGGCAACATCCGAAAGGTAAAAGAACTTGTGTCGAACGGAAGGGTAAGAGGCGAAGAATTTGTCGAAAATATAAAGAAGAATATCAATGGAGACCCTGGAAAGAGCACGAGGACCATAGCCGAGGAGATGGGTGTTGTCTCTATGAAAAATTTCAGAACTATTTACGAAGACCTTAGTCTCAAGTCTTATGCTCTTCGGAAAGTTCAGTTGCTGACTGGGGCTATGAAGGATAACAGAAAAGCTGCTGCCCACCTCAACAACCTGAAATAAGGACTCTTTTGACATGCTGAGGTTCTTCCCTGATGAAAAAAAAACTATGACCACGATCAAAAGTGAATCCCATTAATGATGGTTGGATCTGTAAAATTCCCTCAGAAGTACATGTTGTGATGCACACGAAATTTCCTGCCTCCGTGGTAGTACTTGACATTATCAGTAGTGAAGGCGATGTCATGCCTTCTCATTTCTTTGAGAAATACCTTAGGATGAACGCTGACACCTACATCAATGTCCTGGGGACCGTTGTGAAGCCTTGGAGGGACATGGTGGCCGCAGGAAGGAAGTATGTCTTTCAAAAAGACAGCACCAGCCCACAAGGAGAAGAAGACACAATCGTGGCTGACACTTAATGTCCTCAGTCACTGGAGTCCTGATATCCGGCACCCTAACTCTCCAGACTGCAATCCCCTCGACTACTATGTATGAGACGTTGTTGAGAGAGATGTCAACAAAGCTCCCCACAACACCATCCAGTCTGTCAAGATAGCGGTTCACACAGTGATGACCCAAATGGACACCATCATCAGACAAAAGTACTGAATGTGACATTTTGGTAACAGTGTTGTTACCATCATAGGACAGAAGTACTGAATGTGACATTTCAGTAACAGTGTTGTTACCATCATCGGATAAAAGTACTCATTGTGACATTTCGGTAACAGTGTTGTTACTATCATTGGACAAAATAATGAATGTGACATTTTGGTATCAGTGTTGGTTACCATCATCGGACAAAAGTACTGAATGTGACATTTTAGTAATAGCATTGTTTTCATCAGACAAAAGTACTGAATGTGACATTTCGGTAACAGCGTTGTTACCATCATTGGACAAAAGTACTGAATTTGACATTTTGGTAACAGCATTGTTACCATCATAGGGCAAAAGTATTGAATGAGACATTTCGGTAACAGCATTGTTACCATCATAGGACAGAAGTACTGAATGTGACATTTCGGAAACAGCATTGTTTCTATCATCAGACAAAAGTACTGAATGTGACATTTCGGTAACAGTGTTGTTACTATCATCGGACAAAAGTACTGAATGTCACATTTCGGTAGCAGCGTTGTTACTATCATCAGACAAAAGTACTGAATGTGACATTTCAGTAACAGTGTTGTTACTATCATCAGATAAAAGTACTGAATGTCACATTCGGTAACAGTGTTGTTACTATCATCAGATAAAAGTACTGAATGTCACATTTCGGTAACAGCATTGTTACTATCATCGACAAATGTACTGAATGTGACATTTCGGTAACAGCGTTGTTACTATCATCAGACAAAAGTACTGAATATGTCATTTCGGTAACAGCATTGTTACCATCATAGGGCAAAAGTACTGAATGAGACATTTCGGTAACAGCATTGTTACCATCATAGGACAGAAGTGCTGAATGTGACATTTCGGTAACAGCATTGTTTCTATCATCAGACAAAAGTACTGAATGTGACATTTTGGTAACAGTGTTGTTACCATCATAGGACAGAAGTACTGAATGTGACATTTAGGTAACAGTGTTGTTACTATCATCAGATAAAAGTACTGAATGTCACATTTCGGTAACAGCGTTGTTACTATCATCAGACAAAAGTACTGAATGTGACATTTCGGTAACAGCTTTGTTACTATCATCAGACAAAAGTACTGAATGTCACATTTCGGTAACAGCGTTGTTACTATCATCGACAAAAGTACTGAATGTGACATTTCGGTAACAGCGTTGTTACTATCATCAGACAAAAGTACTGAATATGACATTTCGGTAACAGCGTTGTTACCATCATCAGACAAAAATACTGAATGTGACATTTCAGTAACAGTGTTGTTACTATCATCAGATAAAAGTACTGAATGTCACATTTCGGTAACAGCGTTGTTACTATCATCAGACAAAAGTACTGAATGTGACATTTCGGTAACAGCATTGTTACCATCATAGGACAGAAGTACAGAATGTGACATTTCGGTAACAGCATCGTTACCATCATAGGGCAAAAGTACTGAATGTGACATTTCGGTAACAGCATTGTTACCATCATAAGACAGAAGTACTGAATGTGACATTTCGGTAACAGCATTGTTACCATCATAGGGCAAAAGTACTGAATGAGACATTTCGGTAACAGCATTGTTACCATCATAGGACAGAAGTGCTGAATGTGACATTTTGGTAACAGCATTGTTACTATCATCGACAAAAGTACTGAATGTGACATTTCGGTAAAAGCGTTGTTACTATCATCAGACAAAAGTACTGAATATGACATTTCGGTAACAGCGTTGTTACCATCATCAGACAAAAATACTGAAAGTGACATTTCAGTAACAGTGTTGTTACCATCATAGGACAGAAGTACTGAATGTGACATTTCGGTAACAGCATTGTTTCTATCATCAGACAAAAGTACTGAATGTGACATTTCGGTAACAGCATTGTTACCATCATAGGACAGAAGTACAGAATGTGACATTTCGGTAACAGCATTGTTACCATCATAGGACAGAAGTACAGAATGTGACATTTCGGTAACAGCATCGTTACCATCATAGGACAGAAGTACTGAATGTGACATTTCGCTAACAGCATTGTTTCTATCATCAGACAAAAGTACTGAATGTGACATTTTGGTAACAGCGTTGTTACCATCATCAGACAAAAGTACTGAATGTGACATTTTGGTAACAGCGTTGTTACCATCATCAGACAAAAGTACTGAATGTGACATTTTGGTAACAGTGTTGTTACTACCATCGACAAAAGTACTGAATGTGACATTTCGGTAACAGCGTTGTTACCATCATCAGACAAAATACTGAATGTGACATTTCGGTAAAAGCGTTGTTACCATCATCAGACAAAAGTACTGAATGTGACATTTCGGGTAACAGCGTTGTTACCATCATCAGACAAAAATACTGAATGTGACATTTCGGTAACAGCGTTGTTACTATCATCAGAAAAAAAGTACTGAATATGACATTTCGGTAACAGCGTTGTTACCATCATCAGACAAAAATACTGAATGTGACATTTCGGTAACAGCGTTGTTACTATCATCAGAAAAAAATACTGAATGTGACATTTCGGTAACAGCGTTGTTACCATCATCAGACAAAAATACTGAATGTGACATTTCGGTAACAGCGTTGTTACTATCATCAGACAAAAGTACTGAATATGACATTTCGGTAACAGTATTGTTACTATCACAGGACAGAAGTACAGAATGTGACATTTCGGTAACAGCCTTGTTACCATCATCAGACAAAAATACTGAATGTGACATTTCGGTAACAGCATTGTTACCATCATAGGACAGAAGTTCTGAATATGACATTTCGGTAACATCGTTGTTACTATCATCATACAAAAGTACTGAATGTGACATTTCGGTAACAGCGTTGTTACCATCATCAGACAAAAATACTGAATGTGACAGTTAAAAGTCGTAACATACAATATGTAAATATATCTTTTGAATGTATGACTAGAAATGTAGATTTTTCTATTGAATGTATAAATTGTTATTATGTAAATTTCGCTTTTGTATATAACTGAGCCGTGTTGTTGAAATAAAGATTTTCTTAGTAGAGCGAGAGCTTTGCGAGTGTAGCCGCTGAGTATTGTGTACGTTATTTTTCTTTCTCGCTTGATCACCCGAAGCAGTCCAAATAATATCAAGACTTTGGGTAAAAGTCTTACTTGTTAAGAGGAGGTTTCTTCAATCTGACCTATCGTGCCTTAACATTTAGTGGCGTCCCCGGGTGGGCTGCGTGGGCTGGTCAAGTAGAGAAGACGGGAAGTCCTGGTGGCGCTGTCTCCCGAGGAACAGAAGGCGGGAAGACCTGGTGGCGCTGTCTCCCGAAGTAACAGAAGGCGGGAAGACCTGGTAGCGCTGTCTCCCGAGTAACAGGTGACGGGAAGACCTGGTGGCGCTGTCTCCCGAAGTAACAGAAGGCGGGAAGACCTGGTAGCGCTGTCTCCCAAGCTAAAGAAGCTCAAAGGCAAAGGAGCTAAAGAAGCTCAAGGGCAAAGAAGCTAAAGAAGCTCAAGGCAAAGAAGCTAACGAAGCTCAAGGCAAAGAAGTTAAAGAAGCTCAAGGCAAGGAAGCTAAAGAAGCTCAAAGGCAGAGAAGCTAAAGAAGCTCAAGGCAAAGAAGCTAAAGAAGCTCAAGGCAAAGAAGCTATAGAAGCTCAAGGCAGGGAAGCTAAAGAAGCTCAAAGGCAAAGGAGCTAAAGAAGCTCAAAGGCAAAGAAGCTAAAGAAGCTCAAGGCAAAGAAGCTAAAGAAGCTCAAGGCAAAGAAGCTAAAGCAGCTCAAAGGCAGAGAAGCTAAAGAAGCTCAAGGCAAAGAAGCTAAAGGAGCTCAAGAGGCCCTTTGTTAAAGGTTTAAAGGAGCTCAAGAAGCCCTTTGTTAAAGGTTTAAAGGAGCTCGAGAAGCCCTTTGTTAAAGGTTTAAAGGAGCTCGAGAAGCCCTTTGTTAAAGGTTTAAAGGAGCTCAAGAAGCCCTTTGTTAAAGGTTTAAAGGAGCTCAAGAAGCCCTTTGTTAAAGGTTTAAAGGAGCTCAAGAAGCCCTTTGTTAAAGGTTTAAAGGAGCTCGAGAAGCCCTTTGTTAAAGGTTTAAAGGAGCTCGAGAAGCCCTTTGTTAAAGGTTTAAAGGAGCTCAAGAAGCCCTTTGTTAAAGGTTTAAAGGAGCTCAAGAAGCCCTTTGTTAAAGGTTTAAAGGAGCTCAAGAAGCCCTTTGTTAAAGGTTTAAAGGAGCTCGAGAAGCCCTTTGTTAAAGGTTTAAAGGAGCTCAAGAAGCCCTTTGTTAAAGGTTTAAAGGAGCTCAAGAAGCCCTTTGTTAGAGGATTAAAGGAGCTCAAAAGGCCCTTTCTTAAAGGTTAAAAAGAGCTCAGCGAAGCTCAAGGTTTAAAGGAGCTCAAAAGGCCCTTTGTTAAAGGTTAAAAAGAGCTCAGTGAAGCTCAAGGTTAAAAGGAGCTCAAAAAGCCCTTTGTTAAAGGTTAAAAGGAGCTCAAAAGGCCCTTTGTTAAAGGTTAAAAAGAGCTCAGTGAAGCTCAAGGTTTAAAGGAGCTCAAAAGGCCCTTTGTTAAAGGTTAAAAAGAGCTCAGTGAAGTTCAAGGTTTAAAGGAGCTCAAAAAGCCCTTTGTTAAAGGTTTAGGGGAGCTCAAAGGCAAAGAAGTTGAAGAAACTACAAGGTGAGATGGAGGATGTTAGCAGAAGGCGTAGAGAGGCGATAAGAGGCGTTTTTACCGAGGTGGTAAATGATATGAATACAGAGTTAAGGGATCCTCTTATTGACAAAAGTGGCATATATGCCAAATTTGATAGATTGGAAGCTCTCTATTTGGAGCTGGTGGTATTGAATGAACGATGCCAGGCAATTTTATTAGCCAAAGCTGAGGCGACTGACGATGAAATTGATAAAGAATTTGAGGATTGTGAAGTCTACATCACGGAAAGATATTATTTAAAGGCCAGAATTCGCGTAATGTGTGAGCGGGATAGGGATGCTCAGGCCAAGACTTCTCAAATTCCACCAGGGGCGTCTAGTGCCTCTCCGAATTCAGAAACCGATAAACAGAAAGTTATCAAACTTCAGACTACTTCTATGTCTCTATCGAAAAGCCCGGAAGAGTCCATGAAAAATGAAATTGAAGGCGTGGAAAAAGAGGATTCTGAAGATGAGCCTAAGGGCGACGGAATAAAGGATTCTGAAGATGAGCCTAAGGGCGACGGAGTTAAGGATTTTGAAGATGAGCCTAAGGGCGACGGAGTAAAGGATTCTGAAGATGAGCCTAAGGGCGACGGAGTAAAGGATTCTAAAGATGAGCCTAAGGGAGACGGAGTAAATGATTCTGAAGCAAGACCAACTGGAGATACGGAATCTAAAATAAAGAATAAGGGAGATCTACAAAAACTTAAGGTGCAACCCAGGGGATTGGCTCTCAAGGTGGGGGCAATTTGATAAAATTAATGCTAATGAAAAATATGAAGATGCAAATTTAAAGAAAAGGGAAGATTTTGAGGCTGAGTCTAAAAGCGATAGAATAGGGGATTCGGAAGCTGAAACCAAGGGTAATGGAGTAAAGGATTCTGGAACGGCAATCAAAGGTTATGAACGGGTGAACAATTCTAGAGCGGTAGCTGAAGACACTGACCAAGAAAAGATTTCAGATGAAACTGAATCGATTGATGATAATGAGGAAAATGAGGAAGAAGTTGTCAGAATTCCAGCATCGAGGAAATTGGTGGAGGAAGAAAACCCAGATGCAGAACAAGGTACTGAATCAAGGATGGAGGAAGGGATTATTGATGCAAAAGATTGGTTGAAGGAAGGGCTCGTCGATAGAGTTAATGAAAATCCACCGGAAGGAAAAGGATACTATTGGCCTCGTCACCTTTTGTTTAAGAATGAATCCAGGGCTACGCCTATACGGCCAGTATTTGGCGACGCTTCCTGTCGAGGACACGGCGCACTTGCCTTAAGACGGTATTTGAAGAGGAGACCCATTCTACTGAGGAGAATCCCGGAAATAAGGATAAAATATCGGGAGAATAGGTACGGGATTTTGGCCGACATGGGGAGATATTTCCAGGTAATGGCCATCAAGGAAAATGATTGGGACTACCTCCGATTTCTTTGGAAGAGGAAGATGGACGCTTGTGGGGCAACCTCCGGTGGTGTGTATGGAGAGGGTGCCGCAGTGTGCCGAGGAGAGGATGGTTTTCCTGGATGAGAGCCTGGGCTCCCTGCAACGGTGTCCCACCTGCCTGGATCCCCCCATCACGGTGGAACGGATTTTTTTCTTTTTACAAAAAAGAAAGGTGGGGGTATGTTAAAAGTCGGAACATACAATATGTAAATATATCTTTTGAATGTATGACTAGAAATGTAGATTTTTCTATTGAATGTATAAATTGTTATTATGTAAATTTCCCTTTTGTATATAACTGAGCCGTGTTGTTGAAATAAAGATTTTCTTAGTAGAGCGAGAGCTTTGCGAGTGTAGCCGCTGAGTATTGTCTACGTTATTTTTCTTATTCGCTTGATCACCCGAAGCAGTCCAAATAATATCAAGACTTTGGGTAAAAGTCTTACTTGTTTAGAGGAGGTTTCTTCAATCTGACCTATCGTGCCTTAACAGTGACATTTCGGTAACAGCGTTGTTACCATCATCAGACAAAAATACTGAATGAGATATTTCGGTAACAGCATTGTTACCATCATCAGACGAAAGTACTGAATGTGACATTTCGGTAACAGCGTTGTTACCATCATCAGACAAAAATACTGAATGTGACATTTCGGTAACAGCGTTGTTACCATCATCAGACAAAAATACTGAATGTGACATTTCGGTAACAGCGTTGTTACTATCATCAGACAAAAGTACTGAATATGACATTTCGGTAACAGCGTTGTTACCATCATCAGACAAAAATACTGAATGTGACATTTCGGTAACAGCGTTGTTACCATCATCAGACAAAAGTACTGAATGTGACATTTCGGTAACAGCATTTTTACCATCATAGGACAGAAGTACTGAATATGACATTTCGGTAACAGCGTTGTTACTATCATCAGACAAAAATACTGAATGTGACATTTCGGTAACAGCGTTGTTACCATCATCAGACAAAAGTACTGAATATGACATTTCGGTAACAGCGTTGTTACCATCATCAGACAAAAGTACTGAATGTGACATTTCGGTAACAGCATTGTTACCATCATAGGACAGAAGTACTGAATATGACGTTTCGGTAACAGCGTTGTTACCATCATCAGACAAAAATACTGAATGTGACATTTCGGTAACAGCGTTGTTACCATCATCAGACAAAAATACTGAATGTGACATTTCGGTAACAGCGTTGTTACTATCATCAGACAAAAGTACTGAATATGACATTTCGGTAACAGCGTTGTTACCATCATCAGACAAAAATACTGAATGTGACATTTCGGTAACAGCGTTGTTACCATCATCAGACAAAAGTACTGAATGTGACATTTCGGTAACAGCGTTGTTACTATCATCAGACAAAAATACTGAATGTGACATTTCGGTAACAGCGGTGTTACTATCATCAGACAAAAGTACTGAATATGACATTTCGGTAACAGAGTTGTTACCATCATCAGACAAAAATACTGAATGTGACATTTCGGTAACAGCGTTGTTACCATCATCAGACAAAAGTACTGAATGTGACATTTCGGTAACAGCGTTGTTACTATCATCAGACAAAAGTACTGAATCTGACATTTCGGTAACAGTATTGTTACTATCATCAGACAAAAGTACTGAATATGACATTTCGGTAACAGCGTTGTTACTATCATCAGACAAAAGTACTGAATGTGACATTTCGGTAACAGCGTTGTTACTATCATCAGACAAAAGTACTGAATCTGACATTTCGGTAACAGTATTGTTACTATCGTCAGACAAAAGTACTGAATATGACATTTCAGTAACAGTATTGTTACTATCATCAGACAAAAGTACTGAATCTGACATTTCGGTAACAGCATTGTTACCATCATAGGACAGAAGTACTGAATGTCACATTTCGGTAACAACGTTGTTACTATCATCAGACAAAAGTACTCAATATGACATTTCGGTAACAGCGTTGTTACTATCATCAGAAAAAAAGTAATGAATGTGACATTTTGGTAACAGCGTTGTTACCATCATCAGACAAAAATACTGAATGTGACATTTCGGTAACAGCGTTGTTACTATCATCAGACAGAAGTACTGAATGTCACATTTCGGTAACAGCGTTGTTACTATGATCAGACAAAAATACTGAATGTGACATTTCAGTAAGAGCGTTGTTACTATCATCAGACAAAAGTACTGAATCTGACATTTCGGTAACAGCGTTGTAACTATCATCAGACAAAAGTACTAAATGTGACATTTCAGTAACAGCGTTGTAACTATCATCAGACAAAAGTACTGAATGTGACATTTCAGTAACAGCGTTGTTACTATCATCAGACAAAAGTACTGAATGTGACATTTCGGTAACAGCATTGTTACCATCATCAGACAAAAGTACTGAATGTGACATTTCGGTAACAGCGTTGTTACCATCATCGGACAAAAGTACTGAATGTGACATTTCGGTAACAGAGTTGTAACTATCATCACCAACTTTGGCAAACTGAGAACATCCCAGCTAGAGACAATGGTTTCAGGCTAATGGCCCTCATCAGCCTAAAGCGGACTTTAGATGGCATCTAGCTTTGACGTCTATTTTGACTGGAGAGGTGACCTTTGTCTTTTTAAATCAATATCCTCCTGGAAAAATTTCAATCTATATCAGGACAATAACTCTGAAAAATATTACAGTGACCTTTAATGAAAACACACGAGATAACTAAGTGTGAACAGCCTTTGTCTCTTTAAAAAAAACATACACAGAAGACTAGTGACATCAAAATATAAAACTTCCTCAAACACAAGGTAATATGACCAAATCCAAATAAAAAAATAGTGTGTAACATTTTGGTAACAACGCTATTACCAAAACATCACACACTATTTATATATTTGGATTTGGTCTTATTACCTTGTGTTTATAATCTATAATCCAAATTATACCTTATCGAAACTTCCTCAAGTTTTGTCCATGACTATATATTGATTTTCAATTAGCTTCCAACAAGCTTATAACAAATATTGTGGTGGCTTCTCTGCCATGTCTTCTAGATGATCTCAACAGAGTATAGTGGAATCTCACTAGAACAGCCTCTGTTATAACAGCAATTTGGTTATAGCATTAGAATTCTAGGCTACCAAGTTTTAAATGCTAATTGTTTTATCAGTAGTTATAGCAACATAAAAAAATATATATATACAGGTAAATCTGTCTCTAGCACCCCCTCTAAATAGCGCTTTCCTCTCTATAGTACCCGATTTTAAATACTTAGTACGATGCGTTTTACATTTAAAGTGACCTGTCAATAGCACCCCCTCTTTATTTTACCCTATTTTGGTGAGACCCAAGAGGGGACGCTATATAGACAGATTTAACTTTATATTAAAATCAAAGAAGGCATATCCTGACCATGTTCACATGAACTTTTAGATGGCAGAGAGCGCCATCTAATGGAAAAGAAATCAACTAAATGTTGATTTTTGCCTATTCCCTGATATTTGGCCAACCCATTTTCTTGATAAATCAAGAAAAGTCAACAAAGAACGTGTTTCAGTTTGTTGGCCATTGTCAGTGTGGAGCAGACTTTTCATTATTTTTCACATACAATAAAATAAGACCTAATAATTTAATAGTGTGTGACGTTTCGGCAATAGCATTGTCACACACTATTAAATTATTAGGTTTTATTTTCTTGGGAAGTATGCAAAACTTTCTTACAACAATTATATTTACATACATTCAATTCATTAACTCTTCTTAAATAATATTTACATATTTTCACTTTTAATTTTAAAAATATGATTATATACAACATGATTTTATTCTGATAGATGGTGCAAGCCATCAGCAACTTTCAGTTGCATGAAAAGGAGAAGCCTTTTTTTCTTTTCTTCCTCAAGTTTTGTTCGTGATTGTATAAATCTCAATACAATATTAGAGTGGTCTGGTAGATTAAACTGCCAAAACTGCCTGGATTGATGAGTCAGGCCCTCCCAGTATTTATAGCATGGTAGTAAGGTCAAAGAGAAATGTTCACATTTGATTTTACAAACTCTAAACCAATGGAATGGCGAATATCAGTTATTCCATAACCACAACAATTTAGAGAAATGGTGTTTTCCTTTCTTTCTATATTTAAAGAATATTTTTGTTTCTATTATTTTTGTGTGTGAATATATTTGGTGGATTATCGTGTGGAGACGCCTGAGGTGTTCGCGCTAGTGCATCATATATATATAAAAAGGTTTTATAATATTTTAAAGGAAAGTTATAGAAAATTTTGATGTTGAATTGAGAGTATAATGTCAGTATAGCAAGCTATTACTGAAAACGAATAAGTAGAATTAAATATAATTTATATGAAAGATAGTTGTAAATTAATTATGATTAAAAACAAATTATAAAATATTATTATTTGGGTATCAAAAAGGCTTAAATTTTTTCTGCAACAATATAGGGTTATAACAAGTTCACGCTTTTACCTTGGCTGTTACACATCATTTTATTTTTTAAAAATATTATTTTAAAAAATATTTTAAATTTTATTTCTTAATAACTTTAAATTGTTTGATAAAAAGATTACATGGTTCTGTCTTTGCTCTTTTTCCTACCTTAATATCTTCAATTCTTCCTTTTGTTTTTCTCTATGTTCTGCTTAAATGACGTGTAACGGCCGAGGTAATAAGCGTGAACTTGTTATAACCCTATATTGTTACATAAAAAATTTAAACCTTTTTGATACCCAAATAATAATATTTTATAATTTGTTTTTAATCATCATTAATTTACAATTATCTTTCATATAAATTATATTTAATTCTACTCATATATATATATATATACAGTCGAACCTCTTTAATTCAACACCCCAAGGGATCAGAGATTTCGGTTGAATTAAAGGAAGTGTTAAATTAAAGTTAGATGATTAGCTAATCCTCTAACTCAACAAAAAAAACATTTAAAAAAATAGCTTTGTAATATAGATTAATGATATTAATTGAAACCACTGTGTGTGTACTTTTTTGTATGTATTTTTATATTTTCATGATTAACTTCTAGTATTAGGGACAATGGCAATAATACATATTTTTGAAGCTTAAATGAGATTACAAATAATATTTTATTCTAATTGAAGAATATATAAGTTGAAATAAATTTGAAAAATAGAAAGAAAATTTAAAAATATTAATTTTAAATATCATAAAGATCTTTTTAAAAAATCCTTTATAGATATCTGTTTTGCACTGAAATCCTATTGAGGATGAATTCCAGATGGTCTATTTTTAAAAGACATGCATGTCTTTCTTCCTCTGAAATGTCTTTTAAATAACAAAGAGCTTTATTGTATTAACCCTTAACTGGACAGACGAATTTTTGTTATGTAATTAGACGGGTTGGGTAGATTCAATCCACTTATGTAACTTTATGGAATGAGCGCTAAATAATGATTGATATCAATATTCAAAAAATATTTAATGAATACAAATGTTAACATTTTGATGTTAAAAAATTCTGAATATAATCTATTTACAGATTTCACTAATTGACATACAAGGCAAAGGGTTTTTATTTTTTACAGTGTTTTGAATGGACATTGTAGCACCTTTTTGGAGTATTAGATTGTTGTGGCATCGTAGATTCCCTTGATGTACGTGAACCATCATTCTTCTTGAATTGTCGTCTGTAATTCCAGCGAGTGAGAATTTATATTATGTGTGGCCAGGTATTCCTCAGTCTCCAGATAGTTCTCTCTGTTGAAATGCTTGATAATAATACTTATACAAAGAAAGAAATGTTATTTTATAAGAGGAAGCTAAAAAATAGCGGAAGATAGCGACTCAAGTATGAGCCACGAGCTAACACTGAAACGAAAAACTCTCAAGGTCCTGGACGACTGGGCAGAATCCGCACCCACATGCAAATTTAACCCCCTTTAAAAAATTATATTTATAAATGAGATGGATGGAAAATGTTTATATCACTGTAAAATTTAAATACATGAAAGCTGGTAGCTCTCAGTAAATGAAAAAATATATATTTTTCCTTTTTTAAGTTTATTCATGGGCGGAATCAACCCAACCCATCCTGTTAAGTATTTGGCTATTGGGATTAGATTGGTAAATTAAGTGACCAGCTTATATAATTGTCTATATGGATATTTTTTACTTCTAAGTAAACATGTCACAGGCCATGATAATCATGGTGTGTAGTTAACTTCAAGTTAGTGGTACACTAAAGAGAGTCCATGTGGCACAACCATATTTTATTCAAACAACCATACAAGTGATTAGAAATAAATCCCATTCAATCAAACATACTGCTCTAGAACAATAGGATATTTTATAATGCCATGATGATATATAAAAGTAGGTTATTTATAAACATAATGGAAATAACAGAATATTTAACATAAAGAGATACCTAATTTCTATAGTTTGCTACAACATATCTCTCTGTTCTTTAATGTAAATATAATTGTGGGGATACAAATGAATTACTTCCTGACCTTTGTCTTTCCTTCTATGTCAGACAATTTATTGTTATAAGGAATAAATTTAACAATTAGAAATGTTGTGTTTGATACAATGTATGTTGGGAGAATAAGGTCAGTTGATATGGTAAATTATAGGTGGAGATATAAAATGACTGTTTTTAAAACTCTCTATTGTTGACATAGTGATCCTATTTGTGGTAACTGATAATGGTATTTGTAGGAAATATATCACTGTGGTTTACACAAATATATACCGATATAAATATAAGTGGATTTACTAAAATGATTTTCCAACTTCTCTGTGTCTATCAGGTAGCGGCAGGTTTGACCAACCAACACAGAGTTGATAACTACTCCACCAGGGAGACTAGAACCCCACACATGTAAAATAAAATATTTATATTGGGCCAGGGTGTTGACACCTCCACCTCTCTGATGGAATGACATCTCAACTTCAATCTTCTCTCCTCCAACTTTCCACTTGTTCCTAACATTGTACTCAGTGCCATCTATATTCTTAATTATCTCCTCTGATCTATCTTGGGAGACTTCAGTCCAATTATTCCAATTAAATAACCAGATGTATTTCAATTTATCTCTGTGAGCTCCATCTCCATACAGATATTTCCTAAGGTCATCCACCAAGTCATTATATGTCACATTGGGAGGAAGCCAGTTCTGGACACCAAGTGTAAGGTCAAGCCACACATCTGCCATTTTCACAGGATTCTCCAACTCTTGACATTTGACATCACAGCAGGTGGTGGTAGTAGTTTGGAGCTCTGTTCTCACAGTGGCCAGTTCTTCCTTAGTACCTTGTAGTTCTGTTTTTACACTTTCTAGTTCTTCCTTTATATCTTGTAGATCTTTCTTCAAAGAATCAATTTTTTTGTCTTTACAATTTACTCCTTTTTTAAAAATTTCTATTTCTTCCTTTTTATGAATTAATTCTAATTGCATAGCTTCCAGTTCTTTTTTATCAACTTGTTGTTTTGTCAGCATAGTTTCTAGTTCTTTTTTGTTAACATGTAATTCAGACATCACAGCATTCAGTTCTCTTTTAGTGGCTTGTAATTCTGTTTTCATTGTGCTCAGTTCATTTATAGTAACTTGAAATCCTGCCTTCACAGTTTCCAGTTCTTCCTTTGTGTTTTTCAAATCTCTCTCCAATCCTTGTAGATGATCTTCACCAAGTGAGGTTGTAGTTCGGCCAGTGGACAATTCTGAACTCACACCCTCTAGTTCAGTCCTGATGTATCCGAGGTCAACAAGATGTTGGTTTGATATATCCTCAATCTTATTGGACAACATGGCAGTCAAGTTCTGGACTCCTGCTAGAGATGACCCAGCGGACCTCTGGTTGACCAATATTTGGCTAAGGGAAGCCTGAGAAGTTTCTAGCTGCCGAGTCATAACTGCCATGAGGCCTGACATCTCCCTCTGCCAGGCTTTAAGATCTTCCTTCTCTCCAGATTGAGCCTTCATACTGGAACTGATTTCTTGAAGGAGCTGAATGATAGGAGATTCCAGACTCTCTCCCTTGAACTCACTCCTGACTTTGATCTGGTCCAGGTTTTCTTTCAGCAGGTTTTTGCACTGTGACATTTCCAGTGAAAGGTCCCTCAATGAATCACATATAAGGGGGAGGTAAACATTCAGTAATTTTTCATCTTTTTCTTTTAAACAAACATCTGCCTCATTTCTACATCCCTGGTCCAGCAGACTACATGACTGAGGATTCTTACTGTCAGAGTGGACACTCTCCCCAGGGTTGACACCAATTTGTCCACACAGAGCCTCATGTTGCTGGAGAAAATCCCGAGTTAGGACTGCCCCACAAAACTGACAACTTCCAAATAGACGTTTGCAGGCTACAGTCATGTGAGATGCCAGATCTTTTCTCTGTATTTTTGTTCCACAGGACTGAGGGCAGTCCACCAAACAAAATTGGCACGAGGTACTGTGCAAAATGGCTTCCAGCACATTGTTGAAGGTCTGGGAACATCCCTGGAATGGGCAGGTGTTCTCCATGTTCTGGAACATGATCCATACAGTTGGAGTACATTTCTAAGTTAAAAGTTGAACAAGTTTAAACAGAAAATTTGGTAGCAAAGAGATAAAGTATTTTATTATTTTTGTGAGAGAAAAAGAAAGAGTCCAAATGTGGTGACATTACTAAAGTAGAATCTTCATGAAAGGTCAGTCTCACTAGAAGCCTCCTCTCTAAAAATGACAGTTTTTATTAAACAATTACCATTTATACTAATTACCAACCTTCCAATAAGAGGAGCCTTTTTCTAATGGTTACTAGGATTCTGAATGGACGAGAGAAAAAAATTCGTTTCAAACTAACAAAAATAGACACAGTCTTTGGCAAATTGAGTGGCTGGAGTTCATTAAATATGGTCTGGGTTGTCGTGAATGGACCAATTTCTATAATCTTTAAAAATTTTGTGATTAAATTTCAATATACTTCCAAACCATGTGGAAGTTTAAACATTTTAAACAAAAGTACACAACACAAATGTACTAAATATCAGACTTCTATATGGCAGCTATGGTCTGGAATAGAATTAAAAGTAGAAAATAGCCACAATCATTTGTGGTGTAATGAGCCTTCCATACAAATAAATCAGTAGTAGGAACTAAATAATGGTAAGAACAATGTTAGAAATAACCTTGTTGATTCAACACATGATAATTTGACACTTGTGTTTATTCTACCATATTCTCATGTCCACAACTCAAGCCTGACAAATACTAAACATTAATTTGACCAAACAACAATTTGACACCATCAATAAGTTGACAAACTTTCATGGACAATTCTTGTTTAAAAAAATAATTTATTACTAAAAACACAACAGGTTGACTCTCAGAACACCATGGCTGTAATTAGCTAATGTGCACCATTCATAAAAGTTACAATGAGACTCGGCACCAACTTTCTTCAATTTTTGTCCATCCTGGACCCAATTTAAACCTAACTGCTAGTTACTGGAATAAGTTGTTTTATAAAGTAACATTTTGTTATTTGAAATAAAATACAGGAAAGACATGAATGTCTAAGAAGATTGAGCAGCTAGAATGTTAACTAAATAGGGTGCTAGCTGGAAGGTAAACAAACACTAAATTTTACCTTTAAAAGATGATATTTTAAATAAAATTTTCTACCTTTTTTTTATTCTAAAACTTTGTTTACTTTCTTCCTGTTTAATTTATTCACCTATTTCAAAATAGTATTTGTAATTTTTCCTTTGTTCCAAAATTTACTAAGGCACTTTTATCCACTATGTTAAATGGCAAAATAAAAGGACATTGTAAGAAAACAACCCAAAGTAAGCCACACTCTCAAAGAGGTTAAAATTAATTTCTGTTAATTAAATGTTTCTATAATTAAGTACAAAGATATAATGTTAACACATTAGTTTATTTTATATTGTTTAAAATAATTTATTAAACTTATTCTATTTATAATTAGCTAAATATCACAAATTTATAAAATGCTCATTTTAATTTTGTAAAGTTAAAAATTTATTGTCAAATTTCTATGATAAAATCGTTTTAGTTACTGGCCATAGGGTTGGTTTATAAAAATGAAAATTTGATTCAAAATATACACAAAAAAATTTTATAGTTAAAAAAGCTAAAAATTATAAAACGGGGAAAATATATATAAATATAAAAACTAATATCTTACCTAAATGTACTTAATGGCAAACCAGAAGTAAAATAATTACAACGTAGTGTACGCAGCACGCAAACACCTATCGCCATCTATCATCACATTTTGTAACTATTTATAAATTAATGTTTATGTTACTTTGTTTAAAAGTCGGTAGTGTTCCTCAATTTGTTGCACATTTTTATATTGAAATTTAATATTTCATTAAAGCTTAATAATATATCCAATTTAATATTCAATTTTTTTTTAGAAATCTTTGTGTATTTAACTAGAAATAATATGGCTTGAATTTATGGTAGCAAAAAAAGAGTCAATGTTATATCAAGCAATCTTTATAACTAGTGAATAATTATTTTGCAAACCTCACACAAAAAATTTAAAATTTTATAATATTAACATAATAAATAAATAGACTTTCTTTAGGTTTTAGCATGTTTAGAAAACACTTAATCAAGATTTAAAGAAAAATTTCGAAGAATTTTATAAAATAAAGCCAAAGAAAATAAAATAAACTTACTTGTTTCATCCAATTTCACAATAGCAAAAACAGAAAGTTATCTAGACAGGAAGAGAAACGTGGATTAGTACCGCCATCTATCAATCAATTTTGAAACTATTTATAGTTCTAATTTCCCCCCGAGTTTTAGCCGATATAATTTAAACCAGAAAGTTAGTTTTTTATGTTGTATTCACTAAATATTTTTTTGATGAATGTTGCCTTTTTTATATTTTAATAATGTATTTCAATAAAAATATTTTCTCAAAGTATGTCATATAAAGCAAATGTGAATTATTTATGAGCTCTATAAGGATCTAACCAGTAAAAAGGACTTTTATTACAGCAATATGAACTTATAGGAAATGTGGTAAGTCCAGATTGTACCAGACTATTGTATCAAAGGTAATTATGTCTCTCAATGAATTGTAGTAACCCAATACAATAGTGGGCTGATGAGCCAGCCCCATTGTGGTGATAAGACACCAAATTGTTCCATAGGTTACACCTTGTATTTAATGACCTATCTTTTGGACAACTTTATATAATTTACAACATTGTGGGAAGATTCTCGTATCAGGCTCCCTTTATATTTGTGTTGTGTGATGTAATATATATAGTTGTTTTTATGTACTTTTAAAGGGAGAGGTGCCCCTTTCTGGTACAAAGTGTATTTAATATATAGATACAAACTTTATAATAGAAAATTTATTATATTGGCTAATTATAAATTGAATTATGTTAAGACAGAAAGGAAAAATTAATAAAGTTTTGAAGATTATTACACAGAAAATCAATTGAAAAATTATCTTCTAAGCACTTTCTTTGGTATTTTTCATATTAAAAATATCATTTATTCTTGTCATTTTCTATCTGCACTTGTAGCTATTTCAGTTGTATTTATGATATTAGTTTTTATATTCTTGGAATGTTCCCTGTCTGTGTTTGTTCCAGTCACCAGTTGTGCACATCTAGCTTTCTTCATCTTTAGGGGTCAGCTCCCTTGTTAATGGAATAAAATGACAGAGGTGTCTTAGAGAGTAATGTTCTGTAGTATGAAATATATATGTTACTGTTTTTAAGTTGGATCAGCTATAATGCACACTCAATATTATGTGGTATATTGTATTTGAAATGGTCTTGAGCATGTCTATGGGGTTATTTTGATTGGAAATCTCTTGTTTTTCTATCATATTTACCAACCTTAGAGGTTCATGCATGGGAGCAGTTTTATATTTACAACATGGAAAGACTTATATTGATTGAAATTGACTGTTTGGGATATTAGAAAAGACAAAACTCTCTCATCACTTCAATGATGTTCTACAAGGTTGACTTGGAGGAATTCAGTAAGTACCAGCAACCTTTTTTCATACATGACTCCTGCAGTTTTATTTTATTTACTTATTTTCAGGGCAAAGGAATATTTTATGCTAGCTGGACCCCATGGAACTCCAAGCACCACTAACCTTTCTTATTTTTATTTATTATGTTTTATAATTTTTGTCTTTTTGTATTATTCTTTTTTTTTTGTGTGTGTTTTTCTGTTGTATGAGGACTTGCACAATTGAAAAACACCATTTTACACTTAAACTTTGAGTCTAGGACATCTATTCATTTGAAAAATTCAAGAAGGGCACAATTCTTGGTACCAGGTAGAAAACCCCAAAAAACAGACCCTCCAACTAAACAGAAGGGAATCGACACAGTTGGCCAAATGGAATTCTGGTCACCTGCGCCCTCTAGTCTATAAAGAGGGAACCAAAAGCTTCCCCATGTGCACTAGGTGCAAAACCGAAGAGGCCACTCCCCAACATATACTAAATTGTATTGGAAAGGACAAAAGATCCCTGTACAGAGAACCAAGAAGAGTTCTTGAGCTTCTTTATGAGCACGACCTCCAAGATCTTGTCTAATTTAGACTAAGAGGATAAGTTTAAAAAAAAAAGGACACAAAAAAAGACGTAATAATGATGACAATGTATTAACAATTTTTTTAAATTAACATACTTCTCATTGATGTAGGTGTCGGAAATTTTGCATAGTTACATTGTCATTAGGAATGAGCAAGTGTGTTCAAAGCTGTCTTCATCTTCTGATTTACTGCTCTGAGATGTTGTAGATTGGAGTTTCTGTGGACGAGTGGGTAACACCCCCCATTCCCGACAGCCATGAACCAGGATTGAATCCCACAATAACATTTTGTTTAATGTGTGAATAACCTTCACATTCATTGTTGCAAATATCATAAACTAGGTTGTTCTTGTTGAGCGGTACCTAATAAAATGATTTTGGAACCGAATTAGGTATTGGGTACTCAGGACTATGAGGAACAATGGATGAAGCAATATCTGGATAAATGATAGCAGGTGTTTTCTTGCTTCTTCGCCGTTTAGAAAGGTCTGCCATTCACAAGTAGCAGTTATTTGAGTGGTCAGTGGGGGATCTCGCCAAATTCTTGGAATAACAAGCCTCATAGCCCTCTTTTCACCTCTGTACCAGGCTTCCAGTGTGTTAGTGCAAAGACTGAAGTGGCCAAGTCTTGGTCCCCAATTGGCATACTAAATTGGTACACTTATCTTGACAGCAGAAAGCAATGAGTACTTTTAACTCCTTTCCCAATAATAAGACCATCACCATTGAAAACCATTTCTGAGATTCCATCCTTCAGTGCTGCGTATATAAGCAGAATCGTCCAATACAGTATTAGAGCTCTGAGAAGCGGTCTGGTGGATTAAATTGGCGAAACCGCTGGGAGGGTTCACCACTGATGAGCCAAGCCCTCCCAATATATTTTTACATCGCAGTAAGGACAGTAGAGTTTGTATTATGTATAAAAGAAACATTCATGCTTTTAAATCCTTTCATTTTATATATATGAATAAAAAGACCGCAGACAAAGCAAATGTCATCCACTTTTGGCCATATGCTAAGTTGTTAGAGTGTATGTCTAAATATATATTTATTTTACATGCAAAACATTTTTTAAATACCAGAATATAATTGAACCAGGTATTCTGCCCAGGGAAGGTTTTCCCAACCAATGTTGTTTTAACTAAGGTTAATTCCAGATACAAGAAAATAATACCTAATCCAAATAATTTAATAGCGTGTGATGTTTCAGCAACAGCATTGTTACCATCATCAGACAAAAGAATAAGAAAAATATTTTATTCTTTTGTCTGATGATGGTAACAATGCTGTTGCCGAAACGTCACACACTATTAAATTATTTGGATTAGGCCTTATTTTCTTGTATCAATATTCCAATTTGTGCTTTATCATAAGGTTAATTCATTTGCCATTTCTAGCAATTATTTTTGGCAATATATTTCTTATCATTTCAAAAATGAAATATTATATTTACAGACCTCTTACACTGCGATGATTTTAGATGAGTGGGCTTGGCTCATCAGTGGTGAACCCTTTCAGTGGTTTCACCAAATCTCCAATTTTTATCATTGCATTACTGCTGTTTGTAGAGAATATTGTCAATAAATATCATAAGAAATACATTACCAGAAATAAGAGTTATATATTTTTATTATATTACAGTACTTCATGAGAGGACTAATCCAGGGATACATGATGAGCAGTGTTTGTACTCCGTGTTAGGAGCGGCTGCACATGGTGTCTGTTCCTCATGTCAGAGGTGGTCATTTCTTTTAGAGCTAAGTCAGCCTGCCACTGAGTAGTGCTCCCAGTCTTAATGACATTCTACTTCACCCAGTCATGATGGTTGTCAAACAGACACCATCAAGGGTCACAGCTTGATACCTTAATATGATTGAGTGGAGATAAGGAAGAAGAAGATGAGAGGACACTGGCTCTAGAGGACACTCACCTCTCTACAAGGGACAGTTCCCAAAATTACCATTTTCAATATTTAGCTCCTATCTGGTAGCTGTCCATAAAGGACACTTTTGTTCTACATTTAGGTGTTGTCCTTTACAGAGAGGTAGTTCTAGTGTATTAATAGTATTAGGGATGATGATAAAATCATCAATAAACTATCATCATCACCAGGTGTCTTCTTCTTTCTTATCTCCTCACTGGGTGAAGTAGAATGCGTCTGCCTTTGTCATTAAGACTGGGAGCACTACTCAGTGGCAGGCCGACTTAGCTCCAAAAGAAATGACCGCCTCTGACATGAGAAACAAACGCCATGTGCAGCTGCTCCTAACATGGAGTACAAACGCTGCTCATCCTGTATCCCTGGATCCCTTACAGGGTACTAACAGCCGGGCCAGCTGAGCCCAGATTTTTTAGCGAGCTTGTTACTGCTCCCCCTCCTCCTTTGTCAACCGGGCTTGGGACCGGCAAAGACGGAGTTATCACCAGGTGTTAAATTTAAGACAGGACCTCTTTCCAGTTCCAAAATAACTTTATTAGAGCTACCACTCAAAAAATAACAACCTAGATAATCATATAGTGCAAAGTCAAACTGCTTCTCACATGTGTAGACATGTAGTGCACTTATAGTAAAAAGCAGTCGCCTACTTCTACCCACCATGATTATCATGGTTTTTACCACGTGTACTAGGGATAAGCAAAAAAAAATCATACAGTAAAACCCCGCTAATACGAACCCTGGATATAACGAACCTTCCCTTATAACGAACCCACGCCGATTCCCAATTCCATTCCATTGAAAATACCATCGTTATAACGAACTTTGCGATTTTTAGAATAACGAACTACCCCTATAACGAACCTATTTTTGGTCCCAAAATGATAAAATCTATTTAAAATACTATGCTTATAACGAACTTAGAATTGTAATTAAAAAAAAAATTAAAACAACCAAATTTTTAAGCATGTTTCAGCTCGTGGATCGCGATTTCAAAACAATAAATTTAGCGGCATTGTTTGTTTTGAATTTTGCACTTTTATTTTTGCTGTATGTTGTATAAATTTTAACACATTATACTTTTTATTAAATAGAATATATTTTCATCCATTAAATTTGAAATATAAAAATACAAATGGCTTCCAAAATGAAGAAAACAAAGGCATTTTAAAAACAAAAGCGTTATTTCTTAAAAAAAAAAAAAAAAAGGCCATTTTCAGAACTTTTCAAAGTGAAACAACACAGGCAAAATGTTAAGAACATATTAAAATAAGAGAATATAACTTTTCTATTATAAAAGATAAAATTTAAAGCTATTAAAAATTGTTACAAAGAGAAATCAACCTCAACTTTTGCCGCGATCGCGATCGTACGTTTTAGGGCTAAAAAAAAAAAAATCCAAATAAATGGTCCCGTGATCAAACAAAACTATTTTTATGCCATTAACTATGGTGATTTTAAAGTCAGCAATGTTTTGCATGACAAGTTTAAAAAAACAAAATCTAGACCTAGAAGAATATGTGGGAAAATGAAATGGAAGAAAAACACCAACTTTATTTGAATGGTGCAATGCTTGAAAATGCTTTGAAGCAACAAGGTGTTAGAGCCATTTTTCCAAGTAAACAATGTATTATATAATGTGATAATGATGTTTTAAAATCATTTTATATCTTTGAATATATATTTAATAAAACTTTGCCTAGAATTTGTCTTGATTTTTAAATTAGACATAGAGGTACATGTATGTTAATGATAAGAAGAACCTATCATCTAATCATTTCTATTATTATTCAGTATTAATGTAAGGAAATTGGTCAATAAAGGGAATTAAAACAAAGTGACCACTATTAAGAGGAAGCCTCTTCCAGTGTGTATGGCTGTCCTTTAATTATACGGTCTAAAAATTTTGAAAAGTAAAAAAAATGGCCAAACCGTGGCTATAGTGAACCGTGGCTATAGTGAACCAAAAGCTCTGTCCCATTGGGGTTCACTATAGAGGGGTTTTACTGTATTTGCAATGTGGTTATATATTAGGGTTCATTTACAATTATATTTTATATTGATGTCTTTGTGGGTCCTTGGGGATCTTGTTCTTGAGGAGACTTTTCTGGCTTGTTTAATATTCAAGATGGGGTTATTTTTCCACTTTTTGTAATTTTGACTTCGTTGTTGAAGAATTTATTTCAGCTTTAAATTTCTTTTTTTTTTTTGCTTATCCCTAGTACACATGGTACAGGCCATGATAATCATGGTGAGTAGTTAGCGACTGCTTTTACTGTAAGTGCACCACATGTCTACACATGTGAAAAGCAATTCGACTTTGCACTTACAAATGTGCCAGAGCCCCGTTTGGTTACTTACACTCACTGGTGGGGTTGTTTAAATTTCTTTTTTTTCCTTGATCTACATTTGTAGTTTGTGGCTTCCTTCAAAGTGTGGTTTTCAAATTTACTTAATTGATTGTTTAATTATTTATTCATTGATAATTTTGATATTATTCCTGAGGTTGTGATGTTTTGTTTCAAAATAACTTTACTAGGTGCCACTCAAAATAACAAACTAACTTATCTTCTTTCTTATCTCCACACTGGGTGAAGTAGAATGTGTCTGCCTTTGTCATTAAGACTGGGAGCACAACTCAGTGGCAGGCCGACTTAGCTCCAAAAAAAATAGCCGCTTCTGACATGAGGAACAGATGCCATGTGCAGCTGCTCCTAACAAGGAGTACAAACGCTGCTCATCCTGTATCCCTGGATTAGGAGCCCTTACAGGGTACTATCAGCCGGACCAGCTGAACCCAGGTTTTTACCTGAGCTTGTTACTGCTCCCCCTCCTCCATCCGGGCTTTGGACCGGCAAAGGCGGAGTTAACCGCCTAACATATGATATTTAGTTATTCACATATTAAAACAAAGTGTACAATACGGGATCCCGGTTCATGGCTGTCGGGAATCGCGAGTTTAACCCACTGACTTCTTTATATGCAGCTTCATTCTGAAGGATTCTTTCAACACCTAGCTCTATATCTGAAAATTATTAAATTTTTTAAAACGTTATTTTAAAATATATATATACAGTTAAACCTGTCTATAGCATCCCCTCTAAATAGCGCCTCCCTCTCTATAGCGCCCAATTTTGAACATTAAAATGTAAACATTTTACATTAAAAGAGACCTGTCTATAGCAACCACTCTCTATGGCACCCTATTTTGGTGAGTCCCAATAGGAGGCGCTATAGACAGGTTTAACTGTATATAATTAAAAGCTATTTCTACAGCCCTGTAATGAATAAAACTTGAATGAGGATGGGCATGGCTCATCAGTGTAGTCAGCACAAACAGCAGTTTTACCTTCCCTCATTCAATGTCATTGCAGTTCTGTAGAAATAGCTTTAATTATATACAAGCTTATATAAGAAATGGACATATCAAAACATGAATGTTGCTTTTAAACTTCTACTCTGATAAAGTACAATTTGGATTATAGATTATAAACACAAGATAATAAGACCAAATCCAAATATATAAATACTGTGTGACGTTTCAGTAACAGTGTTGTTACCATCTTCTGACAAAAGTACTGAATGAGAAATTTTATCACAGCATGTTTTGGCAAACATGCAAACTATGCTGTGGTAAAATTTCTCATTCAGTACTTTTGTCTGAAGATAGTAACAACGCTGTTACTGAAACGTCACACACTATTTATTTATTTGGTCTTATTACCTTGTTTTTAAACTTCTACTCTAATACCTATATATAGCAAAAATTCCAAGAACAATGTAGAAACTTTATTTTTAATAAAATGGCTCCATTATTTCTTTGACTTTTTGTCACTAAGAGAATTTAGAAAAGTTTGTGTATAAAGAAAAAGTAGGAATAAAAGAAATAATTGATCATTTGGTGGAACTCCGCCTTTGCCGGTCCCAAGCCCAGATAGAAGAGGGGGAGCAGTAACAAGCTCACTAAAACCCTGGGTTCAGCTGGCCTGGCTGATAGTACTCTGTAGCGGTTCCAGGGATACAGGATGAGCAGCGTTTGTACTCCATGTTAGGAGGGCTGTACATGGCGTCTGTTCCTCATGTCAGAGGCGGCCATTTCTTTTGGAGCTAAGTCGGGCTGCCACTGAGTAGTGCTCCCAGTCTTAATGACAAAGACATTCTACTTCACCCAGTCATGATGGTTGTCAAACAGACACCATCAAGGGTCACAACTTGATACCCTAATATGATTGAGTGAAGATAAGAAGAAGGGATGGTGGTAGAATTGATGATGATAGCTCTGTTTCATCATCCTGATAGTAGTGTGGTGGAAACTGGATGGACAAATAACATAATAAACACAAGGTAATAAGACCAAATAAATAATTAGTGTGTGACATTTCAGTACCAGTGTTGTTACCAAAACGTCACACACTATTTATTTATTTGGATTTGATCTTATTACCTTGTGTTTATAATCCAAATTGTGCCTTATCATAACATTGTGAAAAAATTGTGTTTTTTTAACTATTATCCCATTGTATAATTAAACAAGGTCATGGAGACTAAATTCATAGATCAAATTCACAATCTTGCTAGGGTTGGAATACAGGTTGTGTTGAGTAAAACAGTACACAATCTTGCTAGGGTTGGAATACAGGTTGTGTTGAGTAAAACAGTACACAATCTTGCTAGGGTTGGAATACAGGTTGTGTTGAGTAAAACAGTACACAATCTAGGGTTGGAATACAGGTTATGTTGAGTAAAACAGTACACAATCTAGGGTTGGAATACAGGTTGTGTTGAGTAAAACGGTACACAATCTAGGGTTGGAATACAGGTTGTGTTGAGTAAAACAGTACAAAAGTGGAATTGTACTGGGATCAGGTTATGAATAAGGCATCTCCTAATTGTGCAAAAATTATACTCAAATTTTTATTTTTAATTATTCCAGAATTGGCCAAATACAATTACTTGATTAATCAAGAAAAGCTAACTACCTATGTGTTTAGGGCTGTTGGTCATTGAGGTATAGCTTGCCCCATGCACATGTACGTGGTTCTTTTCTTGATGAATCAAGGAATATTATTTGGACAATTCTGGAATAATTAAAAATCAACAATCATTTGATATTTATTCCGAAAGATGGCGCAAGCCATCAGCAACTTTTAGTTGCATAATCAGGAGATTCTTTTTTTTTCTTACACTAACATAGATTTTTTAATTAATATGTACTGTAGAACCTCCATGAGAGGACACTCACCTCTCTACAAAGGACAGGTTTCATCACCAAAAATATCACTTTTACTATTTAGCAAATCTCAACATATTATTGACTGTATTCACTCATCCATTGATGAGCTCTACTCTTCCCTGGCAGACACCATCAAATGTCTCAAGCTTTACAAGATTGATACCTTAATATGATTGAGTGGAGATAAGAAAGAAGAAGCAAATCTCCGGAAATCTTCCAAAATGGTTGTTTTCCACTCTGTACTAAGTGTCAACCTGCAACCACATCATTGACTTATCCATTGATGAGCTCTACTCTTCCCTGACAGACACCATCAAAAGTCTCAAGCTTTACAAGATTGATACCTTAATATGATTGGGTAGAGATAAGAAGGAAGAAGCAAATCTCCAGAAATCTTCCAAAATGGTTGTTTCCCACTATGTACTAAGTGTTAACCTGCAACCACATCATTGACTCATCCATTGATGAGCTCTACTCTTCCCTGACAGACACCATCAAATGTCTCAAGCTTTACAAGATTGATACCTTAATATGATTGGGTGGAGATAAGAAAGAAGAAGCAAATCTCCAGAAATCTTCCAAAATGGTTCTTTCCCGCTATGTACTAAGTGTCAACCCTAAAACACATTATTGACTCATCCATTAATGAGCTCTACTCTTCCCTGACAGACACCATCAAATGTCTCAAGCTTTACAAGATTGATACCTTAATATGATTGGGTGGAGAAAAGAAAGAAGAAGCAAATCTCCAGAAATCTTCCAAAATGGTTGTTTCCCACTATGTACTAAGTGTTAACCCTAAAACACATTATTGACTCATCCATTGATGAGCTCTACTTATCTCTAGCAGACACCGTCAACAAGCTTGACATCTTGATATGATTGTTGAGTTGAGATAAGAAAGAAGAAGACATTGCAACAAATCTTTGGTAGGACAACACCTCTCCCTAAAGGACACTTTGGCTCTGCAAATAAGTGTTGTCCTTTACAGAGGTAGTTTTAAAGTATTTGAAATATATATGTTATGATGCATTAGCATGCCATCTGTTATCAAAATTCAAAACTATTATAGACGCGTATGATTCTTTTTATAAATAAACAATTTCCATTACAGTAAGGACAGTAGGAATTGTTTTATTTTAAAAAGAATCATATGCATCTATAATAGTTTTGAATTTTGATAAATATATATTAAAATAAAAAAAGGCATATCCTGACCAGGAGCACATGTGCTTTTTTATTTTAATATCAACACCTGACCTTTTTATTTATTTATTTTTTTTTCATAAATATATATGTATGGGGAGAATACCATTCAATATTTTATTTTGTTACAAAATTCCATAATTGTAGGTTGTGGAGTTAGTTACGTTGAAGACAACACTAATAAAATTAATTTTTAAAAAAATTAGGGAATTTATATATTATTAAAAATGAAGAGACACATTTTACGCTAATTATTTCAATTTATATAATGAAGAGCTTTCGGAATAGTATCCTTTTTCTACTCAAAAGTACACAAAGCTGATGATTTTGAGTAGATGAAGGAAAATGTTCTAAAAGCTCCTCAATTTTTTAAATAAAAATAAATAGTGTTAAATATCTCTTCATATTTTAATACTTCACCAATAAGCTACAAGGTAATAAGACCAAATAAATAAATTGTGTGTGACGTTTCAGTAACAGCATTGTTACCATCTTGAGACAAAAGAATAAAAAAATATATTTTTCATCATAAAAAAAAAATTCTTTTGTCTGATGATGATAACAACGCTACTACTGAAATGTCACACACTATTAATTTATTTGGATTTGGTCTTATTACCTTGTAGCTACAATCCAAATCTATAATCCAAATTGTGTCTTATTGTTTACTAATAAGCTTTTCACTTTTTTTTTCTTAAATGGCACCAGTGGGTCGCTGAAACAGGACAATAAACTTTTATAAAAAGGTACAAAATATTACCAACTAAATTATAAAGAAATTGCTCCAATGGCCCCCGATTCTTACAAAAGTCCAACCCCACCAGCGAGTGTAAGTAACCAAACGGGGCTCTGGCACATTTGTAAGTGCAAAAGTCGAACTGCTTTTCACATGTGGTGTACTTACAGTAAAAGCAGTTGCCTACTTCTACCCACCATGATTATCATGGCCTGTACCATGTGTACTGAGGATATCCAAAAAAAAAACAACTGGATTCCATAGTAAAGCCCATGGTTTATTTTGCTGTTGGAGAATTCTATGGGTCAGATGGGGTTGTATAGCCTTGGTCTGACATTTGGTATATACAGTCCAACTTGGATAATTCAAAACCCAAGGGACCAAAAAAAATTCAAATTAATTTATTTTGTCTTATTACCTTGTGTTTATAATCTATAATCCAAATTGTGCATTATCCAACAAACACAAGGTAATAAGACCAAATAAATAAATAGTGTGTGATGTTTCAGTAACAGCATTGTTACCATCTTCAGACAAAAGTACAGTCGAACCTCTTTAATTCAACACCCCAAGGGATCAGAGCTTTTGGTTGAATTAAAGTTAGATGATTAGCTAATCTAACTCGACAAAATAACGTTTTTAAAAAATAGCCTTGTAACATAGATTAATGATATTAATTGAAACCATTGTGTGTACTTTTTTTGTATTTATTTTTTTATTTTCATGATTAACTTTTAGTATAAGGGACAAAGGCATTAATACATATTTTCACAACATAAATAATTACAAATATAATTTTATTCTAATTGAAAAATATAGCAGTTGAAATAAATATGAAAAATAAAAAGAAAATTTAAAAATATTAATTTAAAAAAAAAATGAAGATCTTTTAAAAAATTCTTATAGATGCCTGTTTTTGCACTGAAATCCTATTCAGGATGTATCCCAGATGGTCTATTTTTAAAAGACATGAATGTCTTTCTTCCTCTGAAATGTCTTTTAAATAACAAAGAGCTTTATTGTATTAACCCTTAACTGGACAGGTAAATTTTTCTTACGTAACTGGACGGGTTGGGTAGATTCAACCCACTTATGCAACTTTATGAAATAAGCGCTAAACAATGATTGAAATCAATATTTACAAAAATATTTAATGAATACAAATGCTAACATAGAGATTTTGACTTTTAAAAATTCTGGATATAATCTACAAGGTATGTCCCATAAGTTCCCGGACTGGGTCCATAAAAAAAAAAGGTAAGATTTTTTAAATTTTTTTTATTAAAACTTTTCAAAGTAATCCCCCCTTGCTTCAACGCACCAGCGCCATCGTTTCTCCCAATTGTCGAAACAGTTTTTATAAGCCTCTTTTGGAATGCTCTTCAATGCTAACGGCGATTTTTCTATTATGTCATCCCTGGTGTCAAAATGTCTTCCTTTTAGAACTACTTTAAGTTTGGGGAACAGGAAAAAGTCATTTGGTGCGATATCTGGGAAATAGGGTGGTTGAAGTTGGATTTGTTTCCCGTTTTTCGCCAAAAAGCTAGTCATCAAGTGCGCTGTGTGAGGGCGAGCATTGTCATGGTCTAGGATCCAGCCACCATTAGTCCATTTTTCTGGCCTTTTTTGTCGAATCGCTTCCCTTAGATGGCGAAGAATGCCCAAATACATATCCTTGATAACTGTTTGGCCTGCAGGAAGATACTCGTGATGAAAAATGCCCTTTTTATCCAAAAAAGCGACCAGCAACACCTTGTTTCTGGATTTCAATAATCTGGATTTTTTGGGTCTAAGCTCACCCTGACATCTCCACTCGGCAGATTGATGCTTGGTTTCAGGATCATAGCCATAGACCCATGTCTCGTAGCCTTGATTATCTTGTCTTTCCATTCCGGATCCGTTCTTGTCATTTCCAACATGTCCTCACAGGTTGCAAGCCGACACAGTTTTTGCTCATTAGTGAGGAATCTTGGGATGAATTTTGCAGGAGTCTTTTTGATTTGGTTACGATCCTTCCAATCATTGTTTTAGAGATGCCTGTGTCTTGCTCTAGCTCCAGCAAAGTGGTTCGAGGATTTTCTTTTATCAAATCGGTGATTTTTTTGCACATTTTCATCAGTCCTTTGAAATTTTTGGGCGTCCTTGACGAAGATCATCTTCAATGGAAATTTTGCCAGCTTTAAATCTAGAATGCCATTCAAAAACAATTGTTCTCTTTGGGGAATGCTTTATTAAGCATTTAAAAAGTTTCGGTTGCTGATATTTGAAGTTTCACACAAAATTCGATGCAAATCCTCTGCTTCAATTTTCGTTCCATCGTAAAATCGCCGCAGCACTAGGTGTAACCTTCAAATAAATTAGAATAACTTTGGGGCGCGTGTACATACCGCCTCGAAATTGGTACCACCGTGTAGCCAGATATTTTTTCTATAATAAACAGTCAAATTCATTTACATTTTTCATTTATTTATTTTTTTATGGACCCAGTCCGGGAACTTATGGGACATACCTTGCATTTACAGTTTTCACATAATATTAAGAAATATTTTTGCAAAGGCTTAAATGACATACAAGGCAAAGGGTTTTTATTTTTTAGAGTTTTTGATGGACATTTGTAACACCTTTATGGAATATCAGATTGTTGTAGAATCGTAGATTCACTTGATGTACGTGAACCATCATTCTTCTTGAATTGTCGTCTGTAATTCCAGTGGGAGAGAATTGAGATTACGTGTGGCCAGGTGTTCATCAGTCAATGCTCTCCCAAGATCACCAATTAAATTACTCCTTTCTTTTTACCCTTTTTATTAATCCGATTACCAATTTTTTTTTTTTTTGAGAGAACCTAGGAGACTAAAGTTCCAGAGAAACCAAAAATAGATGTTCCTGATTCTCTATTAGGGTGCGGATGAAATTGTGGTGGAATCTGAGGTTTATTCTTTCTCATCCTTCCTAAATATGTAAGGCCATGTGCTATTTCAACTTATCAACTATTTCTACTGAAGTGAACCAATTGCCTGCTGTAATATTTCTATTACTCTTCCAAAATTGTCGACAAATATTTAAAACAAATATATTTTGGGTTGACAGGGATAGTTCTCTCTGTTGACTTGATTGATAATTATATTTATCCAAAGAAAGAAGTGTTATTTTATAAGAGGAAGCTAAAAAATAGAGGAAGATAGAGATTCAAGTATGAGCCACGAGCTAACACTGACACGAAAAATTCTCAAGCTCCTGGACGGGCTGGGCCGAATCCGCCCCCACATGCAAATTTAACCCCCTTTACAAAACTGATATTTATCAATGATGGATGGAAAATGTTTGTATCACTGTAAAATTTAAATACATGAAAGCTGGTAGCTCTCAGTAAACGAAAAAAATATTTTTCCTATATTAAGTTTATGCATGTGCGGAATCAACCCGTCCTGTTAAGTAATTGGCTATTGGGATTAGATGAGTAAATTAAGTGACCAGCTTATATAAATGTCTATATGGATATTTTTTACTTCTAAGTAAACATGTCACAGGCCATGATAATCATGGTGTGTAGTTAACTTCAAGTTAGTGGTACACTAAAGAGAGTCCATGTGGCACAACCATATTTTATTCAATCAACCATACAAGTGATTAATTCAGTACTGATACTGGTCTAGAACAATAGGATATTTTATAATGCCATGATGATAGTTTTATATAAAAGTGGGTTATTTATAAACATAATGGAAATAACAGAATATTTAACATAAAGAGATACCTAATTTCTATAGTTTGTAACAAGGTAAACTTTGCATCTCTGTTCTTTGATGTAAAGATAATTGTGGGGATACAAATGAATTACTTCCTGACCTTTGTCTTTCTTTCTATGTCAGACAATTTATTGTTATAAGGAATAAATTTAACAATTAGAAATGTTGTGTTTGCTACAATGTATGTTGGGAGAATAAGGTCAGTTGATGGTAAATTATATGTGGAGATATAAAATGACTGTTTTTAAAACTCTATTGTTGACATAGTGATCCTATTTGTGGTAACTGATAATGGTATTTGTAGGAAATATATCACTGTGGTTTACACAACAACAACAACAACAAAACAACTTTATTAGGGCGTCTTGCCCTGTACAGATTCGCCGTGGGATTACAGACAATATTCAACACACGAGAAAAGGGAGAGATAGAGTATTTACAATTAAGGTATGGTAAACAGGGTGACTTTTTTATTGTTCCCCTGTTCTTCTCTCTTCCACGAGTGCAATTTTATTTATAACCGCTTTTTGATAGTTGAACAGTTCTATTGCCCAACTTTTCTTATCACTGTGGTTTACACAAAAATATGCCGGTATAAATATACTTGGATTTACTAAAATGATTTTCCAACTTCTCTGTGTCTATCAGGTAGCGGCAGGTTTGACCAACCAACACAGAGTTGATAATTACTTCACCAGTGTAAATAGAATCCCACACATACAAAATACAATATTTATATTGGGCCAGGGTGTTGACACCTCCACCTCTCTGATGGAATGACACCTCAACTTCAATCTTCTCTCCTCCAACTCTTTTTTGTCTTTTGGATTTAACTCTCCACTTGTTCCTAACATTGTACTCAGTGCCATCTATATTCTCAATTATCTCATCTAATCTATCTCGGAAGACTTTAGTCCTATTATACCCATTAAATAACATGAAGCATTTCAATTTATCTCTGTGAGCTCCATCTCCATACAGATATTTCTTAAGGTCATTCACCAAGCCATCATATGTCGCAACGGGAGGAAGCCAGTTCTGGACACCAAGTGTAAGGTCAAGCCACACATCTGCCATTTTCACAGGATTCTCCAACTCTTGACATTTGACATCACAGCAGGTGGTGGTAGTAGTTTGGAGCTCTGTTCTCACAGTGGCCAGTTCTTTCTTAATACCTTGTTGTTCTGTTTTTATACTTTCTAGTTCTTCCTTCAAAGAATCAATTTTTATGTCTTTACAATTTACTCCTTTTTTAATTTTTTCTTTGTTACGAATTAATTCTATTTGCATAGCTTTCCGTTTTTTTTTATAAACTTGTTGTTTTGTAGTTGTGCTTGTAGTTTCTTTTTTGTTAACATGTAATTCAGACTTCACAGCATTCAGTTCTCCTTTAGTGTTTTGTAATTCTGTCTTCATCGTGCTCAGTTAATTTATAGTAACTTGAAATCCTGCCTTCACAGTTTCAGTTCTTCCTTTGTGTTTTTCAAATCTCTCTCCAATCCTTGTAGATGATCTTCACCAAGTGAGGTTGTAGTTGGGCCAGTGGACAATTCTGACCTCACACTCTCCCCAGGGTTGACACCAATGGGCAGGTGTTCTCCATGTTCTGGAACATGATCCATACAGTTGGAGAACATTTCTAAGTTAAAAGTTGAACAAGTATAAACAGAAAATTTGGTAGCAAAGAGATAAAGTATTTTATTATTTTTGTGAGAGAGAAAAGAAAGAGTCCAAATGTGGTGACATTACTAAAGTAGAATCTACATGAAAGGTCAGTCTCACTAGAAGACTCCTCTCTACAAATGACAGTTTTTATTAAACAATTACCATCTATACTAATTACCAACCTTCCAATAAGAGGAGCCTTTTTCTAATGGTTACTATGGTTCTGAATGGACGAGAGAAAAAAAATCCTTTCGAACTAACAAAAATAGACAAAGTCATTTCTCTGGCAAATTGGGTGACTGGAGTTCATTAAATATAGTCTAGGTTGTCGTGAATGGACCAATTTCTATAAACTTTAAAAATTTTGTGATTAATTTTCAATATACTTCCAAACCATGTGGAAGTTAAAATTTTTTAAACAAAAGTAAATAACACAAATGTACTAAATATCAGACTTCTATATGGCGGCTAAGGTCTGGAATAGAATTAAAAGTAGAAAATAGCCACAATCATTTGTGGTGTAATGAGCCTTCCATACAAATAAATCAGTAGTAGGAACTAAATAATGGTAAGAACATTGATAGAAATACAGTATAGCCTTGTTGATTCAACACATGATAATTTGACACTTGCATTTATTCTACCATATTCTCATGTCCACAACTCAAGCATGTCAAATACTAAACATTAATTTGACCAAGCAACAATTTGACACCATCAATAAGTTGACAAACTTTTATGGACAATTCTTGTTTAAAAAAATAATTTATTACTAAAAACAACAGATTGACTCTCAGAACCCCATGGCTGTAATTAGCTAATGTGCACCATTCTTAAAAGTTAGAATGAGATGTAAATTTCGGTACCAACCTTCCTCAATTTTTGTCCATCCTGGACCCAATTTAAACCTAACTGCTAGTTACTGAAATAAACAGAGAGTTGTTTTATAAAGTAACATTTTGTTATTTGAAATAAAATACAGGAAAGACATGAATGTCTAAGAAGATTGAGCAGCTAGAATGTTAACTAAATAGGGTGCTAGCTGGAAGATAAACAAACACAATATTTTCCTTTAAAAGATGATATTTTAAATAAAATTTTCTGCCTTTTTTATTTATTCTAAAACTTTGTTCACTTTCTTCCTGTTTAATTTATTCACCATTTTCAAAATAGTACATTTATGTTCCCGGCTTTGCCCGGTTTTTGCCCGACTAAAAGTTTGCCTAACGAGCATTTGTTAAAACGATTCTAGAAAACATCCAGTCCACCTATATATAGATTTATAAACATATATAAATATAAATATTGTTATATGCGTTTAAATATATTTTTGAAACACATAATTTTTTTGAAAACATTTATTAAATTTTAAATAAGATGTCACGTTTGTGAATTTTATAATTAATTATTTCTTTTTTTTTCTCAGTGAATTATGTATATTAATTTAAAATTTCATTTTTGTTATTATCATTACATACAATTTATTTTTTTTTATATAAACAAACGATAATAAACAACAACAACAACAATGTAATAAAATCACTAGTTTAAATGCAAATGGAAAAACCTTGCTTTATAGACGCGTATGATTGTTTTTTAAAATAAACAATTTCTACTGTCTAATAGAAAAATAATGGCGAGCTAATGCATCATATTATAAACACAAGGTAATAAGACCAAATCCAATAAAATAAAGTGTGACGTTTCTGTAATAGCGTTGTTACCGAAACATAACACACTATTTATTTATTTGGTCTTTTTACCTTGTGTTTAAAAGGCATGGATGTCTTTCCTCTTTTGTGTGTTATTTCATATAGGATAACATTACACACTAAGACACCTCATTGTTTATGCTGGCAATTAGAAGCTCCTTAAGTTAGGCCAAAATCTTCCAAGAGGAAACAAAAAATTGGCCTATCATCGACAGCAATATTTGCGTCTCTTTTTAACTTTAGGATAGGTGTGCGTACATTAACTATGGCTGACATGTCCTGCGTACCGAAGTATTGCATTTTCAGCAAAGGCGTTAAAAAACATTATGTTGTCATATTATATTTTTTTTAAATCAGTCAAAATATCATTTAGTTGAATTAACAATGGTTATTTGATAGGCTGGCAGTCAGGACATTGAAACATTGTTAAATTATCATTAGTCAAATTTATAATATATTTTGGTGAGTTCCAAGAGGGGGCGCTATAGACAGGTTTAACTGTACCATAATAATATTTATTAATATTTATATAAATTCAGATGAAATCTCTCAAGAGAAATTGATCTATAAATATAAACGTTGCCTCTCCCATCAAAATAGACACCAACACTAAGTGCCATTGATCGGCCATCACCGCCAATTAAAGGTCTATGACAAAGCCCCTACGGCAGCTTTGGCAAATTAAATGCCCACCTGGGGCCAATGGTTTCTGTCTAATGTTCTTGTCAGTCCAAGGTTTTTTTGTGGTCATTAAGGTACAGCTGCACCATGCTGCTGAGGGCCAACAGCCAGATGTGGTTAGCTTTTCTTGATTAGTCAAGAATGGGTATTTGGTCATTAAGGTACAGCTTGCACCATGCTTCTGAGGGCCAACAGCCAGATGTGGTTAGCTTTTCTTGATTAGTCAAGAATGGGTATTTGGTCATTAAGGTACAGCTTGCACCATGCTGCTGAGGGCCAACAGCCAGATGTGGTTAGCTTTTCTTGATTAGTCAAGAATCGGTATTTGGTCATTAATGTACAGCTTGCACCATGCTGCTGAGGGCCAGCAGCCAGATGTGGTTAGCTTTTCTTGATTAGTCAAGAATGGGTATTTGGTCATTAAGGTACAGCTTGCACCATGCTGCTGAGGGCCAACAGCCAGATGTGGTTAGCTTTTCTTGATTAGTCAAGAATGGGTATTTGGTCATTAAGGTACAGCTTGCACCATGCTGATGAGGGCCAACAGCCAGATGTGCTTAGCTTTTCTTGATTAGTCAAGAATGGGTATTTGGTCATTAAGGTACAGCTTGCACCATGCTGCTGAGGGCCAACAGCCAGATGTGGTTAGCTTTTCTTGATTAGTCAAGAATGGGTATTTGGTCATTAAGGTACAGCTTGCACCATGCTGCTGAGGGCCAACAGCCAGATGTGGTTAGCTTTTCTTGATTAGTCAAGAATGGGTTTTGGTCATTATGGTACAGCTTGCACCATGCTGCTGAGGGCCAACAGCCAGATGTGGTTAGCTTTTCTTGATTAGTCAAGAATGGGTATTTGGTCATTAAGGTACAGCTTGCACCATGCTGATGAGGGCCAACAGCCAGATGTGCTTAGCTTTTCTTGATTAGTCAAGAATGGGTATTTGGTCATTAAGGTACAGCTTGCACCATGCTGCTGAGGGCCAACAGCCAGATGTGGTTAGCTTTTCTTGATTAGTCAAGAATGGGTATTTGGTCATTAGGGTACAGCTTGCACCATGCTGCTGAGGGCCAACAGCCAGATGTGGTTAGCTTTTCTTGATTAGTCAAGAATGGGTATTTGGTCATTAAGGTACAGCTTGCACCATGCTACTGAGGGCCAACAGCCAGATGTGGTTAGCTTTTCTTGATTAGTCAAGAATGGGTATTTGGTCATTAAGGTACAGCTTGCACCATGCTGCTGAGGGCCAACAGCCAGATGTGGTTAGCTTTTCTTGATTAGTCAAGAATGGGTATTTGGTCATTAAGGTACAGCTTGCACCATGCTGCTGAGGGCCAACAGCCAGATGTGGTTAGCTTTTCTTGATTAGTCAAGAATGGGTTTTGGTCATTATGGTACAGCTTGCACCATGCTGCTGAGGGCCAACAGCCAGATGTGGTTAGCTTTTCTTGATTAGTCAAGAATGGGTATTTGGTCATTAAGGTACAGCTTGCACCATGCTGATGAGGGCCAACAGCCAGATGTGCTTAGCTTTTCTTGATTAGTCAAGAATGGGTATTTGGTCATTAAGGTACAGCTTGCACCATGCTGCTGAGGGCCAACAGCCAGATGTGGTTAGCTTTTCTTGATTAGTCAAGAATGGGTATTTGGTCATTAAGGTACAGCTTGCACCATGCTGCTGAGGGCCAACAGCCAGATGTGGTTAGCTTTTCTTGATTAGTCAAGAATGGGTTTTGGTCATTATGGTACAGCTTGCACCATGCTGCTGAGGGCCAACAGCCAGATGTGGTTAGCTTTTCTTGATTAGTCAAGAATGGGTATTTGGTCATTAAGGTACAGCTTGCACCATGCTGATGAGGGCCAACAGCCAGATGTGCTTAGCTTTTCTTGATTAGTCAAGAATGGGTATTTGGTCATTAAGGTACAGCTTGCACCATGCTGCTGAGGGCCAACAGCCAGATGTGGTTAGCTTTTCTTGATTAGTCAAGAATGGGTATTTGATCATTAGGGTACAGCTTGCACCATGCTGCTGAGGGCCAACAGCCAGATGTGGTTAGCTTTTCTTGATTAGTCAAGAATGGGTCCAATTCTGGAATAATTGAAATTCAAGGATTAGTTGATATTTATTCTGACAGATCACCTACTTTTAGTTTACACGATCAGGAAATGCCTCAATTTGTCCTTATTTTGGAGAAGAGCATTGCTCAAGGAAAATATTTAGATGTAATATGTACAGTCCTAACTTATTTTCATATTTTACTTGAATACCGTTTGTAAGATTCTACTTTTCAGTAAGCAGAATCGTCCAATATAGTATTATAGCTCTAAAAAAGGGCAGTTCAAATTTACGAAACCACTGGGAGGGTTCACCACTGATGAGCCAAGCCTTTCCAATATTTTTAATCACACAATGGATAGTAGAAGTTTGTTTTATGTGTAAAAGAAACTTTATTGCTCGAATGTTTTCTTTTTCAATGAACTAATTACATATTTACAGAAACAAAACAAGTCTTAGTTAACATGATCTTTAAAAGGAACTGGTAGTAACTTGCTCTTGGAATCTGTATAGAAACTTTTGAGAGAAATAAAATCATGCAATGTGTCCTGATCACCGAATTCCTAATATTATCCAGAAAGGGAACAAAAAATTGGAACAATGTGGATTGTAGAGTTATTACAGTCCAACTTCTTTGATTGAACATGACAAGGAATCAGAGGTTTTTGTTGAATTAAAGTCTGTGATAAATTGAAGACAGATTATTTCATCACAGCATTTATTGCTAGTGGACATTTTATCTTGGAAAGCGAATATTAAATCTTTGAAATAATATTTTTAAAAACCTCTCTTTTGCAATATTTTTTAAATAATAATTTGTTAATATGAAAAGTGTGTGTTACTATTAGATCTATTTTATTTCATTCATTTAGAATATTTTATGATCAACTTTTGGTGAGGGACAAAAATGCATCTTGGCACCAATGAAAAATTACAAATATCATTTTATCTAAATGTTTAATTGCATTTGGAAAAAATGAATAAAGAAAAGCTAAATATTTAATTATAAAATAATGAACTTTTAAAGAAATACTTTATGGTTGTTTATAACAAGAATTCTATTTAGTGGCATTTTAGCTGATTCCGTAAGTTTAAATAATAATTGAATGTTACTCTTCAAGATACCTTAATGTCGATGTCCTCTTCAGTTAGGTTATTGGACCAATGATGCCTAAATTTCCCCCTAGAAAATTTTAAACGCACGTAATTTACAAGGGATAGCGGCTCTGCCATTTGTGGCACCACAATTCAACACCTTCAGGTAAATGCTGCCAGTGCTCCAATATTGAAATTATAGAGATGAAATTGTAAAGTTCGTACATTTTCTAATGATAAAATTGTACTGTTTTTGTACATTTTCTAGTGATAAAATTGTACAGTAGGTTTGTATAACATCTAAGAGATCAGAACTTTCGGTTGAATTAAAGTTATTTAAATGATTTCATCACAACATTCACTGCTAGAGGACAATTTTCAAAGATAACCAAATGTATGATTAATATATTTTTATAATATTGGCAATGTATTTAAAGACTTTTTTAAGCCTGGTGCGCATACACTATCTATGGCCGCTGTGTCACAAGTGTCGAAGTACCGTAATTTCATCCAAATATTTGTATTCAAACAAGAATTATCTAATGCTATCAAAATTTCTTTTTAAAAACTGGGCGAAAAATGTTAAATTAAATTACCAGAGCTCTAAAAAAAGCATACAAAATTATTTTCACCTACATCCTAGATGTGTTGAGTTGGCTTCAACAGCACGGAGTCAAAGGTCTAACTAAAGTGATAAAGAACAATTTGGACTATAGATTATAGCCACAAGAAAATTAGACCTAATCCAAATAAATTAATAGTGTGTGATGTTTCGGCAACAGCTTTGTTACCATCAGACAAAATAATAAAATATTTTAATATTCTTTGGTCTAATGATGGTAACAACTCTGTTGCCCAAACGTCACACATTTGGATTAGGTCTTATTTTCTTGAAGTCTAACTAAAGTAGGGAATCAATTCTGTTATGATTGATCCGGCAACACTGCCGACTCGACTTGTAAACACTCTTAGAGATATAACCAGGTTATAATAAATAGATGTTAATAAATAAATACTTAGTTCAGTTGCATTCTGCGTGATCAAATAGACACAAGAACAACATAAACAACATGGTGGCAGCGGAAAAGTGAGTACTTTTTCAAATAAAAATATTATTGACAAATATTAGCGAAAAAAAAGAAAACATGGACTTTGTTAGGCCTAGCGAACTCGCCCTGCACGGAAATGTAGCGGAAAATTGGCGAAGGTTCAAACAGCGATTAATGCTTTATCTTGAAGCAACAGAAAAAGCCACAAAGCCTGATAAACTGAAAGTTGCCATTTTATTAAATTTTATTGGCGAAGAAGCCTTGGAAGTTTTCAACACATTTCATTTAAAAGAAGATGAAGCAGAAAATTTCGATCTTGTAATAAACAAATTTGATGATTTTTGCGAGCCTAAAAAGAACGTCATTTTTGAAAGATTCAAATTTTTTTCAGCGACCCAGAAGGATGGTGAATCCATCGATAGTTTTATAACAGAACTAAAAGGATTATCCACATCATGTGAATTTGAATCACAAAAGGATAGTTTAATTAGGGATCGCATTGTGTATGGAATACAAGACAAGGCTTTGCAGGAACGCCTCTTAAGAGAGCCCAATTTAACTCTTCTAAAAGCCATTGAAATGTGCAAAACAGATGAAATAAGCAAGCAACAGATCAAGATCATGCAGAACAACCAGAACATTTGTCAAATAAGAAAATATGAAAAGAAACACAGTCCAAAACAAAATCAAGAATCTGAAAAAGAATTCAAATGCCAAAGGTGTGGAAAGTCCCACAGAGCAAAAAATTGTCCTGCATGGGGTAAAAGATGCTCCAAATGCAAAAAGATGAATCATTTTGCAGCTTTCTGTAAAAGTTCAGCTATCAGAAGTCTGAATGATGAAACAGAAGAAACTGTATGGTCAATACATGAAGCAAAAGTAGTCCATACTTTGGAATGGAAAAAATCCATCATAGTGAATGGAAAGGAAATATGTTTCAAGTTGGACTCTGGAGCAGAAGTAAATGTTTTGCCATACACATTCACCAGACAAATGAAAGGTTTGGAAATATTTCAGACTAACCGAAAGCTAACATCATATACAGGACATGAAATCAAGATAAAAGGAATTGCCACACTAAATTGCAAAACTAAAAATAAGACGGAAAGTCTAGAATTTTTCATTGCTGATGGATACTATCAACCAATTTTAGGAATAGAAGCTATTGAAAAGCTTTCACTAATTAAGAAATGTGATGCTGTCCAAACAGAGCAGAACAATTCAGCAAAAGAAATTTTGAACAGGCACAAAAATATATTTGAAGGCATAGGAAGACTGCCAATTGAACACAAGATTAGACTAAATGAAAATACAACTCCAGTTATTGCTCCAAGCAGAAAAATTCCTTTTTCCATTAGAGAAAAAGTTAAAGCAGAATTGGAACGGATGGAAAAACTTGACATTATTGAAAAAGTTGAAGAACCAAGCGAATGGACACACCCTATTGTAGTGGTACAAAAACCTTCTGGAGATGTCAGAATTTGCATGGACCCCAGGGAACTGAACAAGTATGTTCAGAGAGAGCGCTATATTCTGCCAACAGCTGAAACAATATTTTCTGAACTGAAAGGTGCTACAGTTTTCTCTGTGTTTGATGCATCATCAGCTTTCTGGCAAATCCCATTAGACAAAGAAAGCACCAACCTGTGCACCATTGCGACTCCCTTTGGAAGATTCCGGTTCAAGCGACTTCCCTATGGATTGAACAGTGCATCGGAGGTATTCCAGCGATGCATAAACAATATTCTTTCAGGTCTCCAGGGAACTGCTTGCTATATGGATGACATCTTGATCTATGGAAGTACAATGGAAGAGCACAACCGAAACCTTGAAACAGTTCTTCGAAGGTTGGAAGAAAACAATGTCAAGCTCAATGCTAAGAAGCAGCAGATAGCTGTCAACAAAGTAAATTTCTTAGGCCATATAATCAGTCGAGATGGAATAGCCATTCAAGCTTCAAGAGCAGAGGCAATACAAAAGTTGAAAAGACCTGAGAACAAGACTGAAGTCCAAAGATTCTTAGGTATGGTAACGTACCTTGGCAAATTCATTCCTAATCTGTCTGACAAGACTGCACCTCTAAGGAAATTGATAAGCAACAAGAGTGAATGGAAATTTGGAGGCGAAGAAAATGATTGTTTTGAAAAACTCAAGAATATGGTTTCGAATGCTCCAATATTGACATTTTTTGACCCAACCAAGCCAATCACCATTTCATCTGATGCAAGCCAATATGGTATTGGTACAGTGCTCATGCAAGGGGGACAAGCAATTGAGTATGCGTCCTTCAGCCTGAATGCAACTCAAAGAAAATACGCACAGATAGAGAAAGAACTTTTGGCTATAGTCTTTGGATGTGAACGCTTCCAGTACTATATTTGGGGAAATGATGTTATTGTGGAAACTGACCACAAACCTCTCCTGAGTATTGTTAAGAAACCTTTAGAAAAGCTTTCCCCAAGACTGCAAAGAATGGTCTTACGTCTCATGAGATTTCAAATATCTTTGAAGTTTACACCAGGGAAAAACATGTTTGTAGCTGACCATCTGTCTAGAGATCCATTAAAAGATGAGGTGGACACAAGCTATTTAGAAGGTCAAACTGAATCAGTGCACATGTTGCTGGTTACCACAGATGAAAAAATAAAGAGACTACAAAAGGAAACTCATGGGGACCACACCTTGATACAACTAATAGAGTATGCGAAGAATGGATGGCCGAAATATAAAACTATGGTCTGTGATGAAGCAAAACCCTACTGGCAATTTCAAGATGAAATTCATGTGAGTGACGGAATTGTTTACAAAGGAAATTGCATCGTTGTGCCATCGACTCTTCGAAAAGAAATCCTGCAGGTTGTTCATTCATCACACCAGGGCATTGCAGCTTCCAAAGAAAAAGCAAGATCAGCATTTTACTGGCCCGGCATGATAACACAAGTAGAAAATGAAGTGGAAAAATGCAGAACATGTCAGGAATATTCAAGAAAGAATCCTGAGGAGTCAAGAATAGCTCATGAAATCCCTGAATTTCCATGGGAAAAAATTGCTGTAGATTTCATGGAGGTGAGTGGAACCAGTTCCATCTTGGTTGTCGATTACCACTCAAAGTTTGTTGAAATCCGGAAATTATCAAGCAAAAGAGAAACCGAAACCATCATGCAGTTGAAAACCATTTTCAGGACTCATGGAATTCCAAGAACTCTAGTTTCGGATAATGGACCCCCTTTTAACTCTACTGGATTCAAAAATTTTGCTCAGAAATATGAATTCAAACACCAAACCTCCAGTCCCAAATATCCAAGATCTAATGGACAAGTTGAGAGGACAATTCAAACCATCAAAGGACTGATAATTAAAGCTGTGAAGTCAGGAAGAGATCCCAATCTGGCTTTGATGGAGTTCAACAACACACCTAAGTATGACTTGCCATCTCCGACCCAAATGCTTATGGGAAGATCTGTGAGAACTCTTTCGACATACACCCGACAACAGTTGAAACCACTGTTTGACACAACAAAGAATTACCAAAAATTGAGAGACCATCAACAAAAGTATGCAGGAAGTCCAAAGAGAATTTTGAGACCTTTGGAAGTAGGAGACAACATCATGTTGCAGGAAAGGCATAGAAAATGGGTTCCGGCAACAGTGACCGCAAAGCATGAAACTCCACGCTCATATATGGTGAAAACACCAAGTGGGTCTGAATACCGCAGGAACAGGTCTCACCTTAGACCGAGAAAGTTCAGTGTAGAAGATTCTGCCCCAACAAGTCAAAGTCCAAGCATTCCTGGATCTCAAGCAGGGACAGCCATGGATGACAACATACAAGATCACGGAAGACCCACTTCCGAAAACAGAAGAGCATATGATCCAAGGGAGGACATTGCCAAGAAAGGTGAAGAATCATCTACTTCTCCTAGTGTGCGAACCCGCAGTGGTAGAACAGTGAGAAAACCTTTGCGTTATAGAGACTAGGAGAACTGCAATCCTTTTTTATTTTTGTTTAAAGGAAACATGTTATGATTGATCCGGCAACACTGCCGACTCGACTTGTAAACACTCTTAGAGATATAACCAGGTTATAATAAATAGATGTTAATAAATAAATACTTAGTTCAGTTGCATTCTGCGTGATCAAATAGACACAAGAACAACATAAACAACAAATTCCACTAGTAATAGTATTATGCAGTCATACAAACCTCAGTTTCAATCTTTCAGCACTTGGCAGCGAGAAGTGACAATGGCAACAAGTTATCTTTATGTTATCAAGTGGGCGTTGAAATAATGGATAAGATATTCTCACAATGGCTGATTTACAGTACATGTGGCGCAGAATCCAATATATTTCTATTATTGTTATAAAAACCTACTATTACTGATGATAAGGCACAATTTGGATTATAGATTATAAACACAAGGTAATAAGACCAAATCCAAAAAAATAAAGTGTGACGTTTCTGTAACAGCATTGTTACCGAAACATAACACACTATTTATTTATTTGGTCTTATTACCTTGTGTTTAAAAGGCATGGATGTCTTTCCTCTTTTGTGTGTTATTTCATATAGGATAACATTACACTCTAAGACACCTCATTGTTTATGCTGGTAATTAGCAGCTACTTAAGTTAGGCCAAAATCTTCCAAGAGGAAACAAAAAATTGGCCTATCATCGACAGCAATATTTGCGTCTCTTTTTAACTTTAAGATAGGTGTCCGTACATTAACTATGGCTGACATGTCCTGCGTACCGAAGTATTACATTTTCAGCAAAGGTTATAAAAAACATTATGTTGTCATATTATATATTTTTTTAAATCAGTCAAAATATCATTTAGTTGAATTAACACTGGTTATTTGATAGGCTGGAAGTCAGGACATTGAAACATGGTTGAATTATCATTAGTCGAATTTATAATATATTTTGGTGAGTTCCAAGAGGGGGCGCTATAGACAGGTTTAACTGTACCATAATAATATTTATTAATATTTATATAAATTCAGACGAAATTTCTCAAGAGAAATTGATCTATAAATATAATGTTGCCTCTCCCATCAAAATAGACACCAACACTAAGTGCCATTTATCGGCCATCACCGCCAATTAAGGGTCGATGACAAAGCCCCAACTGCAGCTTTGGCAAATTAAGTGCCCACCTGGGGCCAAAGGTTTCTGTCTAATTTCTTGTCAGTCCAAGGTTTTTTTGTGGTCATTAAGGTACAGCTTGCACCATGCTGCTGAGGGCCAACAGCCAGATGTGGTTAGCTTTTCTTGATTAGTCAAGAATGGGTATTTGGTCATTAAGGTACAGCTTGCACCATGCTGCTGAGGGCCAACAGCCAGATGTGGTTAGCTTTTGTTGATTAGTCAAGAATGGGTATTTGGTCATTAAGGTACAGCTTGCACCATGCTGCTGAGGGCCAACAGCCAGATGTGGTTAGCTTTTCTTGATTATTCAAGAATGGGTATTTGGTCATTAAGGTACAGCTTGCACCATGCTGCTGAGGGCCAACAGCCAGATGTGGTTAGCTTTTCTTGATTAGTCAAGAATGGGTATTTGGTCATTAAGGTACAGCTTGCACCATGCTGCTGAGGGCCAACAGCCAGATGTGGTTAGCTTTTCTTGATTAGTCAAGAATGGGTATTTGGTCATTAAGGTACAGCTTGCACCATGCTGCTGAGGGCCAACAGCCAGATGTGGTTAGCTTTTCTTGATTAGTCAAGAATGGGTATTTGGTCATTAAGGTAGAGCTTGCACCATGCTGCTGAGGGCCAACAGCCAGATGTGGTTAGCTTTTCTTGATTAGTCAAGAATGGGTATTTGTCATTAAGGTACAGCTAGCACCATGCTGCTGAGGGCCAAAAGCCAGATGTGTTTAGCTTTTCTTGATTAGTCAAGAATGGGTCCAATTCTGGAATAATTGAAATTCAAGGATTAGTTGATATTTATTCTGACAGATCACCTACTTTTAGTTTACACGATCAGGAAATGCCTCAATTTGTCCTTATTTTGGAGAAGAGCATTGCTCAAGGAAAATATTTAGATGTAATATGTACAGTTCTAACTTATTTTCATATTTTACTTGAATACCGTTTGTAAGATTCTACTCTTCAGTAAGCAGAATCGTCCAATATAGTATTATAGCTCTAAAAAAGGGCGGTTCAAATTTACGAAACCACTGGGAGGGTTCACCACTGATGAGCCAAGCCTTTCCAATATTTTTAATCACACAATGGATAGTAGAAGTTTGTTTTATGTGTAACAGAAACTTTATTACTCGAATGTTTTCTTTTTAAATGAACTAATTACATATTTACAGAAACAACAACAAAAAAAAAAAGGATCCAGTCTTAGTTAACATGATCTTTAAAAGGAACTAGTAGTAACTTGCTCTTGGAATCTGTATAGAAACTTTTGAGAGAAATAAAATCATGCAATGTGTCCTGATCAATGAATTCCTAATATTATCCAGAAAGGGTACATAAAACTGGAACAATGTGGATTGTAGAGTTATTACAGTCTAACTTCTTTAATTGAACATGACAAGGAATCAGAGGTTTTTGTTGAATTAAAGTCTGTGATAAATTGAAGACAGATTATTTCATCACAGCATTTATTGCTAGTGGACATTTTATCTTGGAAAGCAAATATTAAATCTTTGAAATAATATTTTTAAAAACCTCTCTATTGCAATATATTTTAAATAATAATTTGTTAATATGAATTGTGTGTGTCACTATTAGATCTATTTTATTTCATTCATTTAGAATATTTTATGACCAACTTTTGGTGAGGGACAAAAATGCATCTTGGCACCAATGAAAAATTACAAATATCATTTTATCTAAATGTTTAATTGCATTTGGAAAAAATGAATAAAGAAAAGCTAAATATTTTTAATTATAAAATAATGAACTTTTAAAGAAATACTTTATGGTTGTTTATAACAAGAATTCTATTTAATGGCATTTTAGCTGATTCCGTAAGTTTAAATAATAGTTGAATGTTAGTCTTCAAGATACCTTAATGTCCATGTCCTCTCCAGTTAGGTTATTGAACCAATGATGCTTAAATTTCCCACTAGAAAATTTTAAACGCACATAATTTACAAGGGATAGCGGCCCCGCCATTTGTGGCACCACAATTCAACACCTTCAGGTAAATGCTGATAGTGCGCCAATATTGAAATTATAGAGATGAAATTGTAAAGTTCGTACATTTTCTAATGATAAAATTGTACTGTTTTTGTACATTTTCTAGTGATAAAATTGTACAGTAGGCTTGTATAACACCTAAGAGATCAGAACTTTCGGTTGAATTAAAGTTATTTAAATGATTTCATCACAACATTCACTGCTAGAGGACAATTTTCAAGGATAACCAAATGTATGATTGATATATTTTATAATATTGGCAATGTTTTAAAAACTTTTTTAAGCCTGGTGCACATACACTATCTATGGCCGCCGTGTCACAAGTGTCGAAGTATCGTAATTTCATCCAAATATTTGTATTTAAACAAGAATTATCAAATGCTATCAAAATTTCTTTATAAAAACTAGTCGAATTAATGTTAAATTAAATTACCAGAGCTCTAAAAAAAGCATACAAAATTATTTTCCTCTACATCCTAGATGTGTTGAGTTGGCTTCAACAGTACGGAGTCAAAGGTCTAATTAAAGTGATAAAGCACAATTTGGACTATAGATTATAGCCACAAGAAAATAAGACCTAATCTAAATAAATTAATAGTGTGTGATGTTTCGGCAACAGCGTTGTTACCATCAGACAAAATAATAAAATATTTTAATATTCTTTGGTCATTTGATGGTAAAAACTCTGTTGCCCAAACATCATTTATTTGGATTAGGTCTTATTTTCTTGTAGTCTAACTAAAGTAGGGAATCAATTCCACTAGTAATTGTAATATGCAGACATACAAACCTCAGTTTCTATCTTTCAGCACTTGGCAGCAAGAAGTGACAATGGCAACAAGTTATGTTATCAGGTGGGCGTTGAAATAATGGATAAGATATTCTCACAATGTTGCTGGCTGATTTACAGTACATGTGGCGCAGAATCCAATATTTTTCTATTATTGTTACTACTACTATTACTGATGATAAGGCACAATTTGGATTATAAACACAAAATAATAAGACCAAATCCAAATAAATAAATAGTGTGTGATGTTTCGATAACAACGTTGTTACCATCTTCAGACAAAAGTACTGAATGAGAAATTTTACCACAGCATGGTTTAACTAGTTACTGTTATCAAGTGTGTAAACAAGATAGCAGATAAAAAGAAGATAATTTTCTGAGAAATTCTTTTGAATAGATTGTTTTATTGTAGTTGGTTTAGTTATTTAGGTTAGTTGTTGTGTGTGTGTTTAAAATTTTATTTTTTAAAGTAAAAATAGTGTTATCTAATATAAAATCTTTTCATATATAAAAGTCAATGTCTGTTTCACGATAAACTCAAAAACTACTGAACCAATTGGTACCAAATTTTGCATGTCGCTTTTTATAAATCTGAAGAAAAATTTCGGCTACATTTTGATTAGTTACGATGTACTAGAGCGCCATCTGTTATCAAATTATAAAACTATGGGAGGGTTCACCACTGATGAGCCAGGCCCTCCCTTTAAATTTTTTCATCGCAGTAAGGACAGTAGAAATTGTTTTATTTTAAAAAGAATAATACGCCTCTAAAATAGTTTTATAATTTTGATTAGTAGTTTTGGCTATTTATTTTTTAATTTGAAGAACTTTTTTTATACCGGGAGTAAATACGAGGCGAAGTATCAACACCAGGCCAATTAAGCGACTAATGAGCATTCTAAATTTTTTTTCAAGTTGCTTTTGTACTTTTTTTAAAAAATCTTTTATACAAGTTTTACTTTTTTTTTTACAAAAGTATTGAGTATTGAGAACGGAATTTATATAAACATATTACTGTAATTGCACAATGCAATTTAAAAAAAAAACTGCAAAATTAGCGTCTCTGTGTATAAATAATGGCTTTCATATTTTTTAGCAATTTTTGTTCTGGCCTTTGTTTTTTTCATCACTTTTTTAAAAAAATTGTTTAAAATGCAGTCGCAGTCATTAGCAAACACATATTGCCTAATTTCCATTTGCTCTTTTATTTTTTACAGAAAAATATTTAGATGCCAGTATTTTGGATTAATTTTTTATAAACCTATTTGTTCTTATTCTTACTGAGAAGATGGGCATCGCAGTCAAGACTCATCGAAGTCACTCACTCAAGGGTTAATTCGCTGGGGCGGGTACCTCGAGAAATGGGTGGAAAAGCTGCCATCTATTTAAACTATATTGATTTTGAAACAACTAAATGGAGTGCAAAAAATAATTAAATCAAGTGCCTAAACACTAATATAATACAATTTTTGCCATCACACACACTTTTTGCCTGTGGTTATGTGTTACTTCTGTATTGCTATTCTATGGCACTTCTACCATTTATTATTGATGTACTTTCAGTAAAAAGGAAATTGCACTCTGGGGAATTCTCGGATGAAGCCGGGTCATTCGTCTAGTACAATATAAAATTATACCCGATGACGCTGATAACTCCGCCTTTGCCGGTCCCCAGTCAGGATAAAAAAGGAGGAGGGGAAGCAGTAACAAGCACGCTAAAAAACCTGGGTTCAGCTGGCCCGGCTGATAGTACCAGGTATGGGCTCCTAATCCAGGGATACAGGATGAGTCTGTACTCCATGTTAGGAGGAGCTGTACATGGCGTCTGTTCCTCATGTCAGAGGCGGCCATTTCATATTAGAGCTAAGTCGGCCTGCTACAGAGTAGTGTTCCTAGTCTTAATGATAAAAGCAGACACATTCTACTTCACTCAATCTCTCATTATGGATGTTAAATCTCCTTAGATGAGCTCTACTCACATCAACAGACACTAGCTCTACAGATACCCTAATATAATTGTTGAGTGGAGTTAAGAAATAAGTCGGTGACGCTTTTTGTTTACATTTTGCCAAATTTGGCTAAAAATTTCCCAATCTCCCTTTTTTAAAGTTTATCTTAAGTGTTGGACAAAATGTAATCATGTAATTGATTTTCCTATAATTACAAGTATTATTACTTGATATTATAATACTATGCGGCGCTGAGTTTGTGTATACAAAAATGTAATGCCTTGATAAAGGTTGGCATTCAACCAACCAAAATATTTGCAAATAAATCTTTTATTCAATCCAATATATGCCTTTTTACTATCTAAAGTATTATTACGTACAAGATTATCTATTTATATTTAAATATTTATATTAATATTATTTTGGTACTCTGGGAACTCCCCTCATTGCTTATCTTGTCTCCTATAAATGTTGATTTTTGCATTAAATAAATCGCCGTGTCATCCTGAAATTTGTCTTTCCCAAATTTTCTACGTGACTATATCATAAGCTATGTTGCTCTTTTTGAATGATACCTGATAAAGTTACTTTTGAACTGTATCCAAGTTAATTCTTGTGTATTTTAGGTGGAAGTTACCAAAGTGAATGCTTCGTTGCTGGAGGCTGAGCTAGATCCGATTGTAATTCCCAAGATCAGAAAACCCAATGAAATAATCTACCCCTGCTTGCCACATATGTACAAGGATATGATGGAGAATGATCTATAACTAGTGATACAAGCTATGTAACCTCTGAATATGTAACCTCTGATATAACTTGTGATACAAGCTATGCAACCTCTGAATATGTAACCTCTGATATAACTTGCGATACAAGCTATGTAACCTCTGATATAACTTTTGATACAAGCTATGTAACCTCTGATATAACTTGTGATACAAGCTATGTAACCTATGATATAACTTGTGATACAAGCTATGTAACCTCTGATATAACTTGTGATACAAGCTATGCAACCTCTGAATATGTAACCTCTGATATAACTTGTGATACAAGCTATGTAACCTCTGAATATGTAACCTCTGATATAACTTTTGATACAAGCTATGTAACCTCTGATATAACTTGTGATACAAGCTATGCAACCTCTGAATATGTAACCTCTGATATAACTTTGGATGATGAAAATCCAAACACCCCTTCTGTCAATGCTTAGTTTACTTGACATTATTTAGTTTATCGTTCCATCTATATTTAAGACATTAAATACCAATGTTTCTTTTTTAAAAAATAAAACTACTGTCCTTACTACGATTTAAAATATATTGGGAGGGTTATCAGTGGTGAACCCTCAAAGTGGTTTCTCTAATATGATCCACCAACCGATATTTCGAGGTCTAATATAGTAGAAAGAGAGAGATATTTATAAACAGGAGCCCAGAACTACCTGGGCTGCCCATAAAGTAAAGTAATGGACTAGTGCTAAGTGATTTTAATCGCGTCCTGAGCTGAACTTGTCAACCAGGAAGTTCCATGCTGAGTCTGGCCATAGATGTAGGGTTAAGTCCAAGCAGCTGTTTACATCTTATGTCGTACTGTATTGGACTTATATATGTGATACTGAAGGGTTGTGGTATTTAAGTAAACTATGGAGATAAGAATGGACAGTTTATATAGAATACATTAAATTTATCACTTCGGGATTGATAGAGGAATGGTACAAACTATTGACATCCGAGATCTCATTAAAAAAAATTATACTTTTTCTGAAGAATATTAAAATCAGATTTAAAATTGAAGGCAACATGTGGAGGTAACACACCTCAGTAAACAACTAAAAGAAAATAAAGAAGGTATTGGCTCGCTGCTCCACTAGAGGAAGTTGTGGGTTATCTTTGAGTCACATATATCTCGGTATGATTCACTTCCTTAAATCTGTCAACCTTCATTACTCAAGACATCCTGTGAGAAATCAAAAAATAATCTCAAATTAAGAATGTGTATATTAAAAATATTTTAAAAATTTCATAAATGACAGCAAATGTTATAAAATTGAAGCCGCCTCTGTACTGCCTGATGAGGGCCATAGCTCAAAACTATTTTATTCAGGATGGAATTTTGTCTGAATTTTACAAAACGTGGCTCATTCCCTATCACCACTATATTTTATTATTGAAGAGATTTTGGTACATACAGTATATATGTTGTAATATGTGGAGCCGTCACCTCATCCAACATACAGTATATATGTTGTAATATGTGGAGCCGTCACCTCATCCAACATACAGTATATATGTTGTAATATGTGGAGCCGTCACCTCATCCAACATACAGTATATATGTTGTAATATGTGGAGCCGTCACCTCATCCAACATACAGTATATATGTTGTAATATGTGGAGCCATCACCTCATCCAACATACAGTATATATGTTGGAATATGTGGAGCCATCACCTCATCCAACATACAGTATATATGTTGTAATATGTGGAGCCGTCACCTCATCCAACATACAGTATATATGTTGTAATATGTGGAGCCGTCACCTCATCCAACATACAGTATATATGTTGTAATATGTGGAGCCGTCACCTCATCCAACATACAGTATATATGTTGTAATATGTGGAGCCGTCACCTCATCCAACATTGCAGTCATGGGCCAGAGAACTAGCCTGAAGATAAAAAACATTGGAGCCTCGGTTTAGAGGGTGGCACCCAGGAAGATGAGATGGACTAAGGAAAAGTCTCGGAACCACTGTTCAATATGGCGACCTAACTACACCTGATTACTGTCACTTTGTTTTCCTATGTCTTGCACTTAGAAAAATCCAGCTTATATGCTATTGGTGGCGTCAGAATGGACGGACTCTGTTTTCCCTCCGTATCCAATCAAGGACGGACATGGCCAATTTGTTGACATTCTCCCTGAGTTGCTTGGACAATGTCAACGACTTATGTATGGCCTTTCCTGGTTACCGCCCTTCTTTTCCGGAGGAACTCAGATATCATTTTTTCAAGTTACATCATGCTGTGTACATTGTATGTATAACATATAAAATACGACATATGTATCATATTTTCTTTCTGTTCATAGTCATAACCATGTAAAATGTAGCACAGTACTCTGCAGTGTATCGGGGACTAATCAGGAATATACGAAAATAAAAACCAGCCATCATTGTTTCTTTGCGCTCCAGAAGGAACCCAAGAGAGAGAGAGAGAGATAGTGGATTTTCTTAAACTGACAAAAACCTACTGTTTATCGTGTCAAGAAACAGCTTAGTTAGGCCAAGAGAGACAAAGAGGCAACATCCGAAAGGTAAAAGAACTCGTGTCGAACGGACAGGGTAAGAGGCGAAGAATTTGTCGAAAATATAAAGAAGAATATCAATGGAGACCCTGGAAAGAGCACGGGGACCATAGCAGAGGAGATTGGTGTTGTCTCTATGAAAAATTTCAGAACTATTACGAAGACCTTAGTCTCAAGTCTTATGCTCTTCGGAAAGTTCAGTTGCTGACTGGGGCTATGAAGGATAACAGAAAAGCTGCTGCCCACCTCAACAACCTGAAATAAGACTCTTTTGACATGCTGAGGTTCTTCCCTGATGAAAAAAAAAAACTATGACCACGATCAAAAGTGAATCCCATTAATGATGGTTGGATCTGTAAAATTCCCTCAGAAGTACATGTTGTGATGCACACGAAATTTCCTGCCTCCATGGTAGTACTTGACATTATCAGTAGTGAAGGTGATGTCATGCCTTCTCATTTCTTTGAGAAATACCTTAGGATGAACGCTGACACCTACATCAATGTCCTGGGGACCGTTGTGAAGCCTTGGAGGGACATGGTGGCAGCAGCAAGGAAGTATGTCTTTCAAAAAGACAGCACCAACCCACAAGGAAAAGAAGACACAATCGTGGCTGACACTTAATGTCCTCAGTCACTGGAGTCCTGATATCCGGCAGCCTAACTCTCCAGACTGCAATCCCCTCGACTACTATGTATGAGAGAGAGAGATGTCAACAAAGCTCCCCACAACACCATCCAGTCTGTCAAGATAGCGGTTCACACAGTGATGACCCAAATGGACACCATCATCAGACAAAAGTACTGAATGTGACATTTCAGTAACAGCATTGTTACCATCATAGGATAAAAGTACTCATTGTGACATTTCGGTAACAGTGTTGTTACTATCATCGGACAAAATAATGAATGTGACATTTTGGTAACAGCGTTGTTACCATCATCAGACAAACTACTGAATGTGACATTTTGGTAACAGTGTTGTTACCATCATAGGGCAAAAGTACTGAATGTGACAGTTCGGTAACAGCATTGTTACCATCATAGGACAGAAGTACTGAATGTGACATTTCGGTAACAGCATTGTTTCTATCATCAGACAAAAGTACTGAATGTGACATTTCGGTAACAGCATTGTTACCATCATAGGACAGAAGTACAGAATGTGACATTTTGGTAACAGCGTTGTTACCATCATCAGACAAACTACTGAATGTGACATTTTGGTAACAGTGTTGTTACCATCATAGGGCAAAAGTACTGAATGTGACAGTTCGGTAACAGCATTGTTACCATCATAGGACAGAAGTACTGAATGTGACATTTCGGTAACAGCATTGTTTCTATCATCAGACAAAAGTACTGAATGTGACATTTCGGTAACAGCATTGTTACCATCATAGGACAGAAGTACTGAATGTGACATTTTGGTAACAGCATTGTTTCTATCATCAGACAAAAGTACTGAATGTGACATTTCGGTAACAGCATTGTTTCTATCATCAGACAAAAGTACTGAATGTGACATTTTGGTAACAGTGTTGTTACTATCATCGACAAAAGTACTGAATGTGACAATTCGGTAACAGTGTTGTTACCATCATCAGACAAAAGTACTGAATGTGACATTTCGGTAACAGTGTTGTTACTATCATCAGATAAAATAATGAATGTGACATTTTGGTAACAGCGTTGTTACCATCATCAGACAAAAGTACTGAATGTGACATTTTGGTAATAGTGTTGTTACCATCATAGGACAAAAGTACTGAATGTGACATTTCGGTAACAGTGTTGTTACTATCATCAGATAAAATAATGAATGTGACATTTTGGTAACAGCGTTGTTACCATCATCGGATAAAAGTACTCATTGTGACATTTCGGTAACAGCATTGTTTCTATCATCAGACAAAAGTACTAAATGTGACATTTTAGGTAACAGCGTTGTTACCATCATCAGACAAAAGTACTGAATGTGACATTTCGGTAATAGCATTGTTACCATCATTGGACAAAAGTACTGAATTTGACATTTTGGTAAGAGTGTTGTTACTATCATCGACACAAGTACTGAATGTGACATTTTGGTAACAGCGTTGTTACTATCATCAGACAAAAACACTGAATATGACATTTCGGTAACAGCGTTGTTACTATCATCAGACAAAAATACTGAATGTGACATTTCAGTAACAGTGTTGTTACTATCATCAGATAAAAGTACTGAATGTCACATTTCGGTAACAGCGTTGTTACTATCATCAGACAAAAGTACTGAATATGACATTTCAGTAACAGTGTTGTTACTATCATCAGACAAAAGTACTGAATGTGACATTTCGGTAACAGCGTTGTTACCATCATAGGACAGAAGTACAGAATGTGACATTTCGGTAACAGCATTGTTACCATCATAGGGCAAAAGTACTGAATGAGACATTTCGGTAACAGCATTGTTACCATCATAGGACAGAAGTAATGAATGTGACATTTCGGTAACAGCATTGTTTCTATCATTAGACAAAAGTACTGAATGTGACATTTCGGTAACAGTGTTGTTACTATTATCGGACAAAAGTACTGAATGTCACATTTCGGTAGCAGCGTTGTTACTATCATCAGACAAAAGTACTAAATGTGACATTTCAGTAACAGTGTTGTTACTATCATCAGATAAAAGTACTGAATGTCACATTTCGGTAACAGCATTGTTACTATCATCGACAAATGTACTGAATGTGACATTTCGGTAACAGCGTTGTTACTATCATCGACAAATGTACTGAATGTGACATTTCGGTAACAGCGTTGTTACTATCATCAGACAAAAGTACTGAATATGACATTTCGGAAACAGCATTGTTACCATCATAGGGCAAAAGTACTGAATGAGACATTTCGGTAACAGCATTGTTACCATCATATGACAGAAGTACTGAATGTGACATTTCGGTAACAGCATTGTTTCTATCATCAGACAAAAGTACTGAATGTGACATTTCGGTAAGAGTGTTGTTACTATCATCGACAAATGTACTGAATGTGACATTTCGGTAACAGCGTTGTTACTATCATCAGACAAAAGTACTGAATATGACATTTCGGAAACAGCATTGTTACCATCATAGGGCAAAAGTACTGAATGAGACATTTCGGTAACAGCATTGTTACCATCATAGGACAGAAGTACTGAATGTGACATTTCGGTAACAGCATTGTTTCTATCATCAGACAAAAGTACTGAATGTGACATTTCGGTAACAGTGTTGTTACTATCATCGGACAAAAGTACTGAATGTCACATTTCGGTAACAGCTTTGTTACCCTCATCAGACAAAAGTACTGAATGTCACATTTCGGTAACAGCGTTGTTACTATCATCGACAAAAGTACTGAATGTGACATTTCGGTAACAGCGTTGTTACTATCATCAGACAAAAGTACTGAATATGACATTTCGGTAACAGCGTTGTTACTATCATCGACAAAAGTACTGAATGTGACATTTCGGTAAAAGCGTTGTTATTATCATCAGACAAAAGTACTGAATATGACATTTCGGTAACAGCGTTGTTACCATCATCAGACAAAAATACTGGATGTGACATTTCAGTAACAGTGTTGTTACCATCATAGGACAGAAGTACAGAATGTGACATTTCGGTAACAGCCTTGTTACCATCATAGGACAGAAGTACTGAATGTGACATTTCGGTAACAGCATTGTTTCTATCATCAGACAAAAGTACTGAATGTGACATTTTGGTAACAGTGTTGTTACTATCATCGACAAAAGTACTGAATGTGACATTTCGGTAACAGCATTGTTTCTATCATCAGACAAAAGTACTGAATGTGACATTTTGGTAACAGTGTTGTTACTATCATCGACAAAAGTACTGAATGTGACATTTCGGTAACAGCATTGTTACCATCATCAGACAAAAGTACTGAATGTGACAATTCGGTAACAGTGTTGTTACCATCATCAGACAAAAGTACTGAATGTGACATTTCGGTAACAGTGTTGTTACTATCATCAGATAAAATAATGAATGTGACATTTTGGTAACAGCGTTGTTACCATCATCAGACAAAAGTACTGAATGTGACATTTTGGTAATAGTGTTGTTACCATCATAGGACAAAAGTACTGAATGTGACATTTCGGTAACAGTGTTGTTACTCTCATCAGATAAAATAATGAATGTGACATTTTGGTAACAGCGTTGTTACCATCATCGGATAAAAGTACTCATTGTGACATTTCGGTAACAGCATTGTTTCTATCATCAGACAAAAGTACTGAATGTGACATTTTAGGTAACAGCGTTGTTACCATCATCAGACAAAAGTACTGAATGTGACATTTCGGTAATAGCATTGTTACCATCATTGGACAAAAGTACTGAATTTGACATTTTGGTAAGAGTGTTGTTACTATCATCGACACAAGTACTGAATGTGACATTTTGGTAACAGCGTTGTTACTATCATCAGACAAAAACACTGAATATGACATTTCGGTAACAGCGTTGTTACCATCATCAGACAAAAGTACTGAATGTGACATTTCAGTAACAGTGTTGTTACTATCATCAGATAAAAGTACTGAATGTCACATTTCGGTAACAGCGTTGTTACTATCATCAGACAAAAGTACTGAATATGACATTTCAGTAACAGTGTTGTTACTATCATCAGACAAAAGTACTGAATGTGACATTTCGGTAACAGCGTTGTTACCATCATAGGACAGAAGTACAGAATGTGACATTTCGGTAACAGCATTGTTACCATCATAGGGCAAAAGTACTGAATGAGACATTTCGGTAACAGCATTGTTACCATCATAGGACAGAAGTAATGAATGTGACATTTCGGTAACAGCATTGTTTCTATCATTAGACAAAAGTACTGAATGTGACATTTCGGTAACAGTGTTGTTACTATTATCGGACAAAAGTACTGAATGTCACATTTCGGTAGCAGCGTTGTTACTATCATCAGACAAAAGTACTAAATGTGACATTTCAGTAACAGTGTTGTTACTATCATCAGATAAAAGTACTGAATGTCACATTTCGGTAACAGTGTTGTTACTATCATCAGATAAAAGTACTGAATGTCACATTTCGGTAACAGCATTGTTACTATCATCGACAAATGTACTGAATGTGACATTTCGGTAACAGCGTTGTTACTATCATCAGACAAAAGTACTGAATATGACATTTCGGAAACAGCATTGTTACCATCATAGGGCAAAAGTACTGAATGAGACATTTCGGTAACAGCATTGTTACCATCATAGGACAGAAGTACTGAATGTGACATTTCGGTAACAGCATTGTTTCTATCATCAGACAAAAGTACTGAATGTGACATTTCGGTAAGAGTGTTGTTACTATCATCGACAAATGTACTGAATGTGACATTTCGGTAACAGCGTTGTTACTATCATCAGACAAAAGTACTGAATATGACATTTCGGAAACAGCATTGTTACCATCATAGGGCAAAAGTACTGAATGAGACATTTCGGTAACAGCATTGTTACCATCATAGGACAGAAGTACTGAATGTGACATTTCGGTAACAGCATTGTTTCTATCATCAGACAAAAGTACTGAATGTGACATTTCGGTAACAGTGTTGTTACTATCATCGGACAAAAGTACTGAATGTCACATTTCGGTAACAGCTTTGTTACCCTCATCAGACAAAAGTACTGAATGTCACATTTCGGTAACAGCGTTGTTACTATCATCGACAAAAGTACTGAATGTGACATTTCGGTAACAGCGTTGTTACTATCATCAGACAAAAGTACTGAATATGACATTTCGGTAACAGCGTTGTTACTATCATCGACAAAAGTACTGAATGTGACATTTCGGTAAAAGCGTTGTTATTATCATCAGACAAAAGTACTGAATATGACATTTCGGTAACAGCGTTGTTACCATCATCAGACAAAAATACTGGATGTGACATTTCAGTAACAGTGTTGTTACCATCATAGGACAGAAGTACAGAATGTGACATTTCGGTAACAGCCTTGTTACCATCATAGGACAGAAGTACTGAATGTGACATTTCGGTAACAGCATTGTTTCTATCATCAGACAAAAGTACTGAATGTGACATTTTGGTAACAGCGTTGTTACCATCATCAGACAAAAGTACTGAATGTGACATTTTGGTAACAGTGTTGTTTCTATCATCGACAAAAGTACTGAATGTGACTGTTAAAAGTCGTAACATACAATATGTAAATATATCTTTTGAATGTATGACTAGAAATGTAGATTTTTCTATTGAATGTATAAATTGTTATTATGTAAATTTCCCTTTTGTATATAACTGAGCCGTGTTGTTGAAATAAAGATTTTCTTAGTAGAGAGAGTGCTTTGCGAGTGTAGCCGCTGAGTATTGTCTACGTTATTTTTCTTCTCGCTTGATCACCCGAAGCAGTCCAAATAATATCAAGACTTTGGGTAAAAGTCTTACTTGTTAAGAGGAGGTTTCTTCAATCTGACCTATCGTGCCTTAACATTTAGTGGCGTCCCCGGGTGGGCTGCGTGGGCTGGTCAAGTAGAGAAGATGGGAAGACCTGGTGGCGCTGTCTCCCGAGGAACAGAAGGCGGGAAGACCTGGTGGCGCTGTCTCCCGAAGTAACAGAAGGCGGGAAGACCTGGTAGCGCTGTCTCCCGAGTAACAGGTAACGGAAAGACCTGGTGGCGCTGTCTCCCGAAGTAACAGAAGGCGGGAAGACCTGGTAGCGCTGTCACCCGAGTAACAGGTGACGGGAAGACCTGGTAGAGCTGTCTCCCAAGCTAAAGAAGCTCAAAGGCAAAGGAGCTAAAGAAGCTCAAGGGCAAAGAAGCTAAAGAAGCTCAAGGCAAAGAAGCTAAAGAAGCTCAAGGCAAAGAAGCTAAAGAAGCTCAAGGCAAGGAAGCTAAAGAAGCTCAAAGGCAGAGAAGCTAAAGAAGCTCAAGGCAAAGAAGCTAAAGGAGCTCAAGGCAAAGAAGCTAAAGAAGCTCAAGGCAGGGAAGCTAAAGAAGCTCAAAGGCAAAGGAGCTAAAGAAGCTCAAAGGCAAAGAAGCTAAAGAAGCTCAAGGCAAAGAAGCTAAAGAAGCTCAAGGCAAAGAAGCTAAAGAAGCTCAAAGGCAGAGAAGCTAAAGAAGCTCAAGGCAAAGAAGCTAAAGGAGCTCAAGAGGCCCTTTGTTAAAGATTTAAAGGAGCTCAAGAAGCCCTTTGTTAAAGGTTTAAAGGAGCTCGAGAAGCCCTTTGTTAAAGGTTTAAAGGAGCTCAAGAAGCCCTTTGTTAAAGGTTTAAAGGAGCTCAAGAAGCCCTTTGTTAAAGGTTTAAAGGAGCTCGAGAAGCCCTTTGTTAAAGGTTTAAAGGAGCTCAAGAAGCCCTTTGTTAAAGGTTTAAAGGAGCTCGAGAAGCCCTTTGTTAAAGGTTTAAAGGAGCTCAAGAAGCCCTTTGTTAAAGGTTTAAAGGAGCTCAAGAAGCCCTTTGTTAAAGGTTTAAAGGAGCTCAAGAAGCCCTTTGTTAAAGGTTTAAAGGAGCTCGAGAAGCCCTTTGTTAAAGGTTTAAAGGAGCTCAAGAAGCCCTTTGTTAAAGGTTTAAAGGAGCTCAAGAAGCCCTTTGTTAGAGGATAAAAGGAGCTCAAAAGGCCCTTTGTTAAAGGTTAAAAAGAGCTCAGCGAAGCTCAAGGTTTAAAGGAGCTCAAAAGGCCCTTTGTTAAAGGTTAAAAAGAGCTCAGTGAAGCTCAAGGTTAAAAGGAGCTCAAAAAGCCCTTTGTTAAAGGTTAAAAGGAGCTCAAAAGGCCCTTTGTTAAAGGTTAAAAAGAGCTCAGTGAAGTTCAAGGTTTAAAGGAGTCAAAAGGCCCTTTGTTAAAGGTTAAAAAGAGCTCAGCGAAGCTCAAGGTTTAAAGGAGCTCAAAAGGCCCTTTGTTAAAGATTAAAAAGAGCTCAGTGAAGCTCAAGGTTAAAAGGAGCTCAAAAAGCCCTTTGTTAAAGGTTAAAAGGAGCTCAAAAGGCCCTTTGTTAAAGGTTAAAAAGAGCTCAGTGAAGCTCAAGGTTTAAAGGAGCTCAAAAGGCCCTTTGTTAAAGGTTAAAAAGAGCTCAGTGAAGCTCAAGGTTTAAAGGAGCTCAAAAAGCCCTTTGTTAAAGGTTTAGGGGAGCTCAAAGTCAAAGAAGTTGAAGAAACTACAAGGTGAGATGGAGGATGTTAGCAGAAGGCGTAGAGAGGCGATAAGAGGCGTTTTTACCGAGGTGGTAAATGATATGAATACAGAGTTAAGGGATCCTCTTATTGACAAAAGTGGCATATATGCCAAATTTGATAGATTGGAAGCTCTCTATTTGGAGCTGGTGGTATTGAATGAACGATGCCAGGCAATTTTATTAGCCAAAGCTGAGGCGACTGACGATGAAATTGATAAAGAATTTGAGGATTGTGAAGTCTACATCACGGAAAGATATTATTTAAAGGCCAGAATTCGCGTAATGCGTGAGCAGGATAGGGATGTTCAGGCCAAGACTTCTCAAATTCCACCAGGGGCGTCTAGTGCCTCTCCGAATTCAGAAACCGATAAACAGAAAGTTATCAAACTTCAGACTACTTCTACGTCTCTATCGAAAAGCCCGGAAGAGTCCATGAAAAATGAAATTGAAGGCGTGGAAAAAGAGGATTCTGAAGATGAGCCTAAGGGTGACGGAATAAAGGATTCTGAAGATGAGCCTAAGGGCGACGGAGTAAAGGATTTTGAAGATGAGCCTAAGGGCGACGGAGTAAAGGATTCTGAAGATGAGCCTAAGGGCGACGGAGTAAAGGATTCTAAAGATGAGCCTAAGGGCGACGGAGTAAATGATTCTGAAGCAAGACCAACTGGAGATACGGAATCTAAAATAAAGAATAAGGGAGATCTACAAAAACTTAAGGGCAACCCAGGGGATTGGCACTCAAGGTGGGGGCAATTTGATAAAATTAATGCTAATGAAAAATATGAAGATGCAAATTTAAAGAAAAGGGAAGATTTTGAGGCTGAGTCCAAAAGCGATAGAATAGGGGATTCGGAAGCTGAAACCAAGGGTAATGGAGTAAAGGATTCTGGAACGGCAATCAAAGGTTATGAACCGGTGAACAATTCTAGAGCGGTAGCTGAAGACGCTGACCAAGTAAAGATTTCAGATGAAACTGAATCGATTGATGATAATGAGGAAAATGAGGAAGAAGTTGTCAGAATTCCAGCATTGAGGAAATTGGTGGAGGAAGAAAACCCAGATGCAGAACAAGGTACTGAATCAAGGATGGAGGAAGGGATTATTGATGCAAAAGATTGGTTGAAGGAAGGGCTCGTCGATAGAGTTAATGAAAATCCACCGGAAGGAAAAGGATACTATTAGCCTCGTCACCTTTTGTTTAAGAATGAATCCAGGGCTACGCCTATACGGCCAGTATTTGGCGACGCTTCCTGTCGAGGACACGGCGCACTCGCCTTAAGACGGTATTTGAAGAGGAGACCCATTCTACTGAGGAGAATCCCGGAAATAAGGATAAAATATCGGGAGAATAGGTACGGGATTTTGGCCGACATGGGGAGATATTTCCAGGTAATGGCCATCAAGGAAAATGATTGGGACTACCTCCGATTTCTTTGGAAGAGGAAGATGGACGCTTGTGGGGCAACCTCCGGTGGTGTGTATGGAGAGGGTGCCACAGTGTGCCGAGGAGAAGATGTTTTTTTTGGATAAGAACCTGGGCTCCCTGCAACGGTGTCCCACCTGCCTGGATCCCCCCATCACGGTGGAACGGATTTTTTTCTTTTTACAAAAAGGAAAGGTGGGGGTATGTTAAAAGTCGTAACATACAATATGTAAATATATCTTTTGAATGTATGACTAGAAATGTAGATTTTTCTATTGAATGTATAAATTGTTATTATGTAAATTTCCCTTTTGTATATAACTGAGCCGTGTTGTTGAAATAAAGATTTTCTTAGTAGAGCGAGAGCTTTGCGAGTGTAGCCGCTGAGTATTGTCTACGTTATTTTTCTTTCTCGCTTGATCACCCGAAGCACAGTCCAAATAATATCAAGACTTTGGGTAAAAGTCTTACTTGTTAAGAGTAGGTTTCTTCAATCTGACCTATCGTGCCTTAACAGTGACATTTCTGTAACAGCGTTGTTACCATCATCAGACAAAAATACTGAATGAGATATTTCGGTAACAGCATTGTTACCATCATCAGACGAAAGTACTGAATGTGACATTTCGGTAACAGCGTTGTTACCATCATCAGACAAAAATACTGAATGTGACATTTCGGTAACAGCGTTGTTACTATCATAAGACAAAAGTACTGAATATGACATTTCGGTAACAGCGTTGTTACCATCATCAGACAAAAATACTGAATGTGACATTTCGGTAACAGCGTTGTTACCATCATCAGACAAAAGTACTGAATGTGACATTTCGGTAACAGAATTGTTACCATCATAGGACAGAAGTACTGAATATGACATTTCGGTAACAGCGTTGTTACTATCATCAGACAAAAATACTGAATGTGACATTTCGGTAACAGCGTTGTTACCATCATCAGACAAAAATACTGAATGTGACATTTCGGTAACAGCATTGTTACCATCATCAGACAAAAATACTGAATGTGACATTTCGGTAACAGCGTTGTTACTATCATCAGACAAAAGTACTGAATATGACATTTCGGTAACAGCGTTGTTACCATCATCAGACAAAAATACTGAATGTGACATTTCGGTAACAGCGTTGTTACCATCATCAGACAAAAGTACTAAATGTGACATTTCGGTAACAGCGTTGTTACTATCATCAGACAAAAATACTGAATGTGACATTTCGGTAACAACGGTGTTACTATCATCAGACAAAAGTACTGAATATGACATTTCGGTAACAGCGTTGTTACCATCATCAGACAAAAGTACTGAATGTGACATTTCGGTAACAGCGTTGTTACTATCATCAGACAAAAGTACTGAATCTGACATTTCGGTAACAGTATTGTTACTATCATCAGACAAAAGTACTGAATATGACATTTCGGTAACAGCGTTGTTACTATCATCAGACAAAAGTACTGAATGTGACATTTCGGTAACAGCGTTGTTACTATCATCAGACAAAAGTACTGAATCTGACATTTCGGTAACAGTATTGTTACTATCATCAGACAAAAGTACTGAATATGACATTTCAGTAACAGTATTGTTACTATCATCAGACAATAGTACTGAATCTGACATTTCGGTAACAGCATTGTTACCATCATAGGACAGAAGTACTGAATGTCACATTTCGGTAACAACGTTGTTACTATCATCAGACAAAAGCACTCAATATGACATTTCGGTAACAGCGTTGTTACTATCATCAGAAAAAAAGTAATGAATGTGACATTTTGGTAACAGCGTTGTTACCATCATCAGACAAAAATACTGAATGTGACATTTCGGTAACAGCGTTGTTACTATCATCAGACAGAAGTACTGAATGTCACATTTCGGTAACAGCGTTGTTACTATCATCAGACAAAAATACTGAATGTGACATTTCAGTAACAGCGTTGTTACCATCATCAGACAAAAATACTGAATGTGACATTTCGGTAACAGCCATGTTACCATCATCAGACAAAAATACTGAATGTCACATTTCGGCAACAACGTTGT